>OY757910.1:49395441-49827941 GCA_963585895.1 Sepioteuthis lessoniana | reverse complement strand
TCTTCAGGGTTACATCCCGTATCTTCACATAGCTGCTGTATGTATATTCGAGCTGGTCGTCCTGCTTTTGCTTGGCCATATGCGAGGGTCCATAGGAGTATATCACTGATGAGTTCGTCCTTGCTTCTCCAACAGTGTCCTGCGTATCTGGTTCGTCTAACTTGTATAGTTTTCGTGATGGGTGGCAAGTGGCCGTATACTTGGTGTCTTGTTGGGTGTTGTCGCCAGAACTTGTTCAATATTGCTCTCAATATTCTCGTGTAATTGCCGTCTAGTTTATTCTTCAGCCGTTTTGTTAGCGTCTAAGTAGTGCATCCATATAGCAGTATCTATACGACCACTGCCTGGAAGAAACTGCGTTTCATTTTATTGGTCAGGTCTGATTTCCATATGATCGAGAGCCTATCGATAGCTGTCCATGGTTTTGTTAGTCGTGTGTCGATGTCGTTTTCGGTTAATGAGACGCTACTTCCTAGGTAGGTGAATTTGTCTACTAGTTCCAGAGAGGCTCCGTCTAGTATGGTAATGTCTCCTGTTTGGTTGTAACGTATATATTCAGTTTTGTGTGCATTGACATGGAGGCCAATGCCTGCGGTGGCTCGTTCCAAACTATGCAGTTGTGTCTCGGCTTGGTTAGGCGTATTCGTTCCGTGAAGTTTTTAAAATGGGATTTCAAATTCAAACACCCATGCTGTAATCGCAGTTAACTTTAAGGAATAACCAAATGATATTCTGTGATTCACCCTCATTAATTACTGTTAGAAATATCTTTATTATATCCCCTGATATAAAATGTCATTCGTGTCGTATATATATATATATATATACACACACACACACACACACATATATATATATATATATATATATATATATATATATATATATATATATATATATTTGGAAAGTTAGATATAATTACGGTTCTTGTAAAAAAATGAATATTTGTTTGCAGTTAATTCTTTTACATTATCCATCATTGATATATTGATAGTCACTTTTACATTAGTATTTTCATAAGCCTGTATTCCCTGTCCCAGAAGCTTAAAAAATCGATTTTTTAAAAAAGATATACAGTACCCTCCATACTGCCGAGTAGGTGAGA
Source organism: Sepioteuthis lessoniana (assembly GCA_963585895.1). Lineage (NCBI taxonomy): Eukaryota > Metazoa > Mollusca > Cephalopoda > Myopsida > Loliginidae > Sepioteuthis > Sepioteuthis lessoniana. Next base: position 49,826,836 of record OY757910.1, on the reverse strand, counting down.
AAATATTATTTGCTTGGTTTTAGCGAGTGGATCTCCGGGCAATACCTGCTTACCCGGAGTGAGTTTAACACTTGGCACCTGAGCTGCATCATCATGATAAAAACTCAGAAGCGTTTTTTTTTAGTGACAGCCATGCATGACTCCACAATAAAAAGACCTTATGTCAATCAGATTTTGTGAGAAAGAAGATAATTTTCCTTCATTTTTTTTAAATCTTGATTTATAGAATGTTTCCTATTATTTACGACTAAAATGATAATTCTATTGTGGTTTTTGTAAATTGTCATGAATATTGAAATAAAGGCAATTTTTAGTTTGAACTTTATATTTTTTCTTTAAGAAACATAATTATATCTACCCTTCCACCAATATAAACATATATGTGCGTGTTATTGTGTGTGCGTGCATTTTCCAATCCCACTGAATGATTACGTTCAAAGTAGTAAAGAAAGTAACGTTGACGACAGTAATCGAGGGTGACTCGAAGGCTCCCTTTTGAATAGGGGTAAGGGAGGGTGCAACTCCTTTCCCTGGATTGCTCCACTTTACTCTTGATCCGTACTTCATAATGCTGAGTGTTAAGCAAGGACGCATCAAATACTATTTTTTGTGTCTTTGGTATGACTCGACCTGGAATTGAACCGAGGTCTCCTGGTCCAATGGCGAACACTCTAGCCATCATGCCAATATTGTGACATGTCAAAATTTTAATCAGATGTTTTTTACTTCATTTTTAAGCCTACCACATGAATAAATAACATTTTGGAGCCTTTAATTAAGAAAGGAAGTGTATCAATCTTAAAATCCTCATTTCCATTTCCTGATTACTCTATGAAAAGTCCAAATTATGTTCGTAAGTTGAAGAAGGATACACAATATCTTTTAATTGATCCAATGTATCTCTGTCCATTTCGTAAGAAATCTAAAAAAATAAGATTCTTGTCTGCTACCTCTGACCGTACTTGGATTAACTATGATAAACTATGATTTATGATAAATTGAAGCAGTTTATCATAATTATTAGCAAATAATCCTTTCATATACATTTCATTAATGCTGCATTTTTTTCTTTTATTTCATTATTTAGAAACTCATTTCTTTCAATTTTACTTCCAATTGATAAAACATTTACGACCATCCTAGTTTTTAAATCTACCATTACAATACTACTATACGCACCTACCAATGAACATACTCGTATACCCTCTGCCTATATGATAGTAGACCCTATTTTGTAACCCCTCCGCTCGGGCAGGATATGACACAAGGTCAATTTTTAAGCTGAGTTTAACAGGTTTGAATTCAGAGTTTTCTTTCTAGACTAATTGCCTTACCAAGGCTGAAGAACCCAGTCTGTCCTACTATTTACCCATAGCCGGAGGGAGAATAATTGGATTCAAACTTTTCTTAAGTGTATTAGTGCTATGTGAAATGCAATCAGTCTCGTTCTGAATTTGAACTCGTGTCACCGTCTCCATTTCCTACGACGATAACAATTACAACACGGGCACCTCCACTATATGCTAGTAGACTCATATCGACACGCTTGTACGTACATGAACATGAATTTTAAAACTAGATATATACATCTAGAGGCAGAAAAACTGATAGTGTTTCATAAGTAACTCACTTACAATTGAATAATGAATTCGGTTAAGAATTTCATCAAGGTTACAAAAAAGACGATATCAAATATGATAATTAAAGTTCAACCATTTGCACTGTCATTGCATGTAGGAAAATTGACAAAGAACAAGATCTGGGGATTTAAAGGAGGGCTAGTCAGTAAAGTACTGGGAAAGCAGCAAGAAGCCACTTAAATTTCCCTTCTAAGCGAGCGCAAATTGGTGGCAGTGACGATTTTTCAAATGATAGATCTTTCCTTCATTGACTACGAAATAACAGTTTACGTCATTCTGTTTTTGAGACAATTTTAGAGGGAAGTTGTAATATAAAAAATATAGAAAGCCACATCATTCTGTATGAGACTTAATGGACTTTGTTCATCAATATGCGCAATATTCTAAAAGGTAGAATCATGAGGAGAGTGCTGGCACATTGAGTAAATTTTTTGTTGAATCGACCACCAATGAGAGCCATCTGTTACAACTAGTGACGATCACCACACTAGTAATAAGAATGAGTAGAATTATATATATATATATATATATATATATATATATATATATATATATATATATATATATATATAAGCGTTTGTGCGTGTGTGTGTGTGTGTGTGTGTGTGTGTGTGTGTGTGTGTGTGTGTGTGTGTGTGAGAGAGAAATTGAGAGAGAGAGAGAGAGAGAGAGAGCGTGTGTGTGTTCGTGTGTGTTTGCATGTGTGCACTCGTGTGTGTGCCTGTATGTATCTGTATTTTAGCTAAAAGACTGAAAAATATCAAGTAATAAATAAAATGTTCGAAAGAAAATTGAAAAAAACGAAAGATTGGTAATGGAAAGTGAAAGAATACGGAACATTCATTTTCTATTTCATGACAAACGGATATGGATTGTATCATTTAAACTGGATATTATTACCGTAATCAATGCTAGAATTTATTGAGAATACTGCTAAAGCAAGCAGTGACATTGCGTAAACGAATCTGGGCAGGAATTAAAAGGCGAATAAGAGGGGGAACGACGGGGAAAATTAGATAATGAACATAGAAAAATAAAAAGAATGTTGAAAGAAATAATTTATTGATAGATTTTAACTGCATGTCAACTTGACTATTGTTAATATATGCCTAGTGGTTGAGAAATTACGTTCCATGTACAATTATATTGATATTTCTTGCGTATCTCTTCTACATGACTTTTTGAATCGAATTATATGATATCAAGTATTCCAATATAATACAAATAATTTGCCTACAGTTACATGTCATCAATTATTCCTATAGTTGCTGGATCAGTCGGTGGTGATGGCGATTCTACAAACTTTTAATCTTTAAGTGATAACAGCTTAGCCAGGGATAGCAAAATGCAAAGTAGTTTTATTTAAAATCAAATTTTTTTCTCAAGAACTACTAGAAAAGAGTAAAGAAGAAAGATACGAGCACTTTAATGAAGTCTTGGCGGTCCAAGTGGAGTCTTCCCGAGTGAACGAGTGTCGTTTGGCTAGTCTTTCGTAGGTGGGGTAATAGGATCTGAGTTGTTTGGCCTCCTTGCTTTGCTAGTAAAGTCGTCACAAGTTCAAGCGGCATCATCCACGCATGGACTGGTCTATTACTCTGAGTATTCACTGTATCATCCTGGCTGATGAGTAACGGCTACTTATAAATTTTCGTCCTCATTGGAATGATTTGGGTTCTATCTGACTGACCATGTAAAAGGCAGTAGCCGTATGTAATGAACTGTACCATATAAGTGATGTAGTAGGAAGGAAAGACCTGTACCCTTATAAGGACATTTTATGTTGGTGCGAAGACAAATTCTGTGAAAAAGAACAGTAAGTGTAGTTGGCAAGCGCCAGAATCTGGAAGTAAACTGTAGCAGAAGTTAGGAATTGCCAGAAGAGGGCAGGAGGCCAGAGGTGTGAGGATAGTTGCACTCTTTGATTCTCTTCAGCCGAGTCAAGACAAGGTCCGAATTACGATGTCTGATTTTTAGCGGCTACCACACCGAAGAGTTTTCTTTCCTTAAACTTCCGACAAAAAAAAAAAAAAAAAAAAATAGCAGTTTCTTCAACCTACGATACGATCAAGATCTAACTATTAAATAGGTTTCTAGGAATTATTTCTATTTAATTATGATCAGTTGTTTGTACACAGTTTTAACTAACTGATAATAATCACGTGTAAAAAATTATAGCTTCGAGTAACTATTTAAAAACGAATAATTCATAGTTACATAGTATCAAGTTTTCCTAAATGAAACTAATCTTTTAACACCAAATAAATATTTAACTCATAGGTGGGACCATAAGTGGTAGAATCACTCCAAGAGTGGACATAGGAATAATATCCCGGGGAAGAAGCTATTGAAAAGGGTGCCTGGCGTCACCCTAGACTACGGTAGCCAACTTTGCGTTTTACTTAGGAGTAATATCAAAGAAATGTTGCCCCATACACCCCACATTTCTTGATGTGGAGTCTCACCATTTAATCATATTTACCGACCCCTCCACTCGGGCAGGATGTGACACTAGGTCAATTTTTAAGCGGAGTTTAACAGGTTTTAATTCAGAGTTTTCATTCTCCTAGACTAGTTTCCTCACCAAGGCTGAAGAACCTAGTCTGCCCTACTATTTACACATAGCTGGAGGGAGAATAATTGGATTCATACCTTTCCCAAGGGTATTAGCGCTATGTGAAATGCAATTAGCCTCATCCAGGATATGAACTCGTGTCGCCGTGTCCATTTCCTACGACGGTAACCATTACACCACAGGAACCTCACCATTTAATGCAGTTTAGGGATATAGTCAAGACATCCCTCGTTGAGAATGGACGAGTCATACTCTTCTAAAGGGGATACAATCAGTGTATTCTAAGCCTCGTCGACAGGAATAATTGTGTTTCATGGGAAAGGTTAGGCTGAATGGTTTGCTTCGTTGGAGTAGGAAATTCTTACCGTAATCAAGACAACAGTTACTTTAGAATATAACTCAAACAAGAAGCGACATAGCGTAAACAAGACTGTGGAAGAATTAAGTGGTAAACAAAAGAAGGAACGACGGAAAAAATTACAAAAATTAGGAAAAAAGTAAATTCGTTGATGTCACTATTTGTTATTTAAAAACAGTAGAGAATGTGGCATATAAAAGATAAGCTTGATAACTCACGTTTCTACTTAGGAAGAAGAGCGTGTATCAAAGTAAAGAATTACTTAAAACCATGGACATTTCGTAATGGACTTACTGTATATTGGGACATGTCAGTAGATGTGCATGGCAGCAATTATAATATCTTTTTATCTGTATGCCTTTTAGTTTTATATCTTTTGAGCCTAGGAATGTTTTAAAGTTCGCAAAAGACACCTTAAATCGAATAACTATATGCATCTATCTATGCAAATAAACAGAGATAAATTCGCATCCTGTCATAGGTGAAGCGCTTCTTTCCCAAACCCCCGTCAACACTAAATGTATTTTAATCGAATAGCCAGCGATTACTATCTAGGCAAAGTATCAATTGTAGAGTGACGTATCGTAATTAACTGTCATGTAGGATAGGTTTTAAAGAAACGGGAGAAAGTATTAAGAAAAAAATATAATAAACAGCCTTTTGTGACTCCAGGGCTTTCAGATAATCGATTAAATTTTGACTTAAGCAGGATGAATATTTTGAAATCTCATGATTATGTAGTCAATAGAGGGTAAATTTTATACGATTTTTGAAAATGAAACCGATCAAAGTCAATTGTAACCTCTATAAACGGAATTTCAATGGGAAAGTTTTCCTCAAAGGCAGAAGAGTGCCATTTTAGCTTTCAAAAAGTTACTTAGACCATAATTATTTTTTCCTTTTTCTGAGAAGCAAAATTTGAAATGATGAATACGTGAACACTCAACTTGAATTCCTGGGTAATGCCTTAGCTTGTTGAGCTCGATTATCATAGTTAAGGGGAAAAATTGGACTGGATTAGAAGTCAAATCTAAAAAAGTTCATGAATTAAAAAAAAATGTTAAAAACCGTCTCGTAAAAATGCTATGATTTCGAAATATTTACTAAGTTTAAGCTGCTAAAATAAAATAAAAAATAGTGCTGTATACTACCACCTGACCTTGACGAACAAAAAGGAACATGTATATATAAAATATAATCTTATTTTTTTTATTATTCAGCGATGACAATTGTGTGGAGATGGAGAGCAGCCGTAGAGGGTTCCCACACGCAAAATATATTTCGAGAGTCGGAACAACCTGCGAAAACAGAAGTAGGTCAAAATTCTAGATCTTATATAGTCTTAAAAGTCTGAAGTGACACACAAGACCATGCATCTTTACTCACACAATACTTGTTGATCATTGATCACAGTTTACATCAACGTAATGCTTGTTCATCATGGAACATTGTTTACATTAACACAATATTGATTTCCATTAATCATGGCCTACACCAACGCATTATTAGTTTTCTGGTAATCACTTTGTTGATTTTATCTACGGTTGGATGTATCTATCAACAACATCCACCGGGTTTATCGGAGGTCAAGGCAATATGTTTCCATAGGAGGTGAGTTATCGAGGTTTTTCTCTTGGATGTTTCAACTTGTAAAATATATGAGTACTAAAAAAGATATGTGAGCGGGTTCTAAAATGCATGTACAAAAGGTGAAAATTATCTGAATATTTTTGAAGTCAGAGTATTTTTATATTGAAGGGTGACGCTTATCATTAGGAATGCACAAGAATATTAGTTCGTCAAAATTAGCCTGAAATTTCAAGATTTAATGAAATTGCATTTTTTGTTTTACTATGGATTTCAATTTGAGTTCAAGTGTAAAAAAAAAGGATTTTGATGGAGTATATTTGATGTTATCATAAGTTCTAAAACAGAACTGAAGACTTGTGAGTTTTTGGCCAATGTGATCCACGCACTGAATGAACAATAAAAAAAAATATGTGGACAGCAAGAATGACTATGTTGAAAAATAAACTTTTTTTTGCCCATATTCATGGGAGTGTTTTGGCTAACCATGAATTTTAATCTGTCCCTTGTATATATATATATATATATATTCAAGGGTCAAATAATAAATAAAATAGATATTGCCAAAAGAGTGGGCTATACAATTATTTTCAGTTCAACTTTTTAGGAAATCAATTAAGATGGTTCCTTTAATGTCACTGATTACTGTCAGCATAACCTACTTTACTGACCACTGCTGCAGGAACTTTTCTTTAACTGAGAGTCAGTGTGTTTTGACATTTCTTTTTAGTAAATCATGATTTGTACACAACCAATATTCTCATATTAATTCATATGGTTTGTAAATACCAATCCAAAACCTGCAAAAAAATTCATGACAGACTTCTGATCAAGCCTGGAGTACTCCGATTAATTTGTCCGAATTTTAAATAGCCTCAAAACAAATATGTTCGTGAGATTAAAAGATGTTTGCTATTTATCAAATAAAACACAGCAGAGTTTACAAATATGGAAAAACTATTTGTACCAAATTTGTGCACTAAGTTAATGTAGTTATGTATGCCATACTGTTGTATAGTCACAAGCATGCATATACATCAACATAATATAAGCAGAAACATAGTCAACAACAATGACGACTTCAATGGATGAAGGAACACACTTCTTTATAAAAATATACCTCTCATACTTTATTCTCGAAAGGGTTGACGTTGGTTGTGTGTGAGAGGGGAGTTGGAGACGGGGACAGACTGCTACATATTGACCCAAAGTTCTTCTGACCATAGCAGCACTTTTTTTCGCATTCTGGCTTGGCTGCTCAACCGTTGGTCACTGAGGGCCCAAAGCCTTCCGTCTGGAGCTGGTTCTCACTCCGGCATCTTTTCCCTAACTGACTCCAACTGCAACTGGAACTTGAACTCTCTCAAGCCGTCTGTAGTACCTAGTTATATAATTGTCTACCGTCTACCTACTTCCTGTGGGCGTACTCATCTGCCAACATCACCGAATTCAACCAGATCCACAGGTCAAGGTGATATTCCGATATCTTCGACTGGATGCACCTGTTTCGCAGTTTCTCCACTTATTTACACAGGTGCATCTCTTGATTGACAGCTTGGTCGAGGGTCAGTATGTTACAATCATCCCATACTTGTTTTTTTCAAAATTCCACATGTGGCATTTTTCTTCACGTCCGTATCGATCATCCTCACACATACATTTTACAAATAATGCTCAAGGACAACAAGAGCGAAATTACAAAGAGAAATTACTGTAACCACAGTAAAAAAATTCCTTATTAGAAGGCGAACTTCTCACTTTGTAACACTTGCCCAGGCTAATTATTATCTAAATTTATTTCTTACTATCTTTGTGCGGTTGGCTATCTTGACATGCGTGTATCAAAGTACAATACAGTTGCATCTTCTATCCTCCCAAACACAATAGGGCCCTCTGCAATTCCTTGAAGAGTCTCAAAACCATAAAAGGACCATACACTGGTCCAAGATCCTGGTTACGGCACCAAATATGAATATGTTGTATAGTCATACATAAATATACATATACATACCATAAATATACATATACATAATAAAAGCAGTAACATAGTCAACAATAATGACGACTTCAATGAACGAACGAGAGTCAATATGTTACTATACCAGCTCCTGTCCAGTTGGCTGTAACTGTAGCATATGGCGACTACATCTCTGCAGGGGAGTAAAACCCACAAAAGTGTGCTGGATATGACAATAAGCCATCTGATGGTGATGCTTCAATCCTGGAGTTTTGAGGAATGTGGGAAACACCTTCATTGCAATTATTGCCAGGTCCACTCTGACCCGGAGTAGTAGAACCTGTCAGGGTATTATCTTTTGGTCAAATAGAAGTGTTAATCATTTGCCCGAGTGTAAGCAACTGACTAATACTAAATTAAACAGTTTATGCAACAGCACATTTTTAACCCCTTAACAAATGTTGGTTGGCTTGTTGTGTATCAACCCTAAACGGAAAATTTCATTTAAGTATAAGTATATATTCAAAAACAGTTTTATTTCAAACAGTTCATTTAAGCATTAGTACGCAATTTAAATGGAAGTAACAGTTCTATTTCAAACAAATCAGTTCAGCATAAGTAGAGTTTAGGTCAATTTGAGCTATTAATATGATTAGAGTGGACCTGGGAGCAATGGCAATGAATTTGTTGTCTGCATTCCCCAAAGCTCCAGCATTACTCAGATTGTTCTGATTCATATCTAGGACACTTATTGGAGGGTCCTTACCCCTCTACAGAGAAGCAAACGGTGTATTCTACAGCTGTGACTGACTGGGCAACCTTAACAAATGAGTAATGCTGAATATAGTCATTGATATTAAATAGCAAACTTGGAACCATTTGCGTGCAAATAAATAATGAATTCTCAATTAAATTATATGTGTTAGATAGGAAGACTTGAAAAAAATCAACTGTGTGCCAGCAATTGATGAAATTTAAAAAATTATATTAAATTTTTATTGTAGTGCTTTAAAATATTTGATTATGTGCAAATAAATAAGTTCTTGCTTATTTAAAGGGTTACTTCAAAACTCTTCTTGCCCAGTCGGCTGGGGATGAAGAATACACTGACTGCACCTCTGCAGAGGGGTAAGACCCCCTCTGCCAATGAGTGTCCTTGATATGACACAAAACAGTCAGATGGTGAGGTCCCAGTAATGCTGGGTCCTTGGGGAAAACGGAGCACCCCTTCATTGCCATTGCTCCCAGGTCCACTCTGGCCCCGCGTGATAGCACCTAATAGGGCTCTATCTATGGGTTAATAGAATTAACTGCATACTTATGCTAAACTGAATTGTTTTATTAAACTAAATAGCTTGAAATATAAATGTTTTTGACAATAATACCGTACTTAAATTTAAACTGCTTGCTTATCCTAAACTGAATTATTTGAAATAGAAATGTATTTTGATACTGAAACTGTATTTACACTAAACTGAATTGTTTAACATAAAACTGTTTCGACATTTAACTGTGTTTAAACAAAATATGTACTTATCTTAAACTGAATTAGCTGAATTAAAACTGCTTGACTAAACTGAATAGCTAGAAATAGAAATGTTTTTCACAATTAAAGTGTACTTACGTTTGAACTGCGTGCTTATGCTAAACTGAATTATTTGAAATTGAACTGTTTTTGAAACTGTACTTACACTAAAATGAATTGTTATATATAACTGCTTGAATAATCTGAATGGTTTGAAATATAATTTTTTTTGATAAATTGTGTACTCATGCTATACTGAATTGTTTGAAATAGAACTGATTATTTACATAAGAATGGGTTTTGCGTTAAATAACCTTCAAAGGTTGATATGTCATAAAACCAAACCAAACCAAACCAAACCCTTTAGAACTCTTCTCATTCAAATTATATATATATATATATATATATATATATATATATATATATATAGGTATTATTCGGTCCAGTTAAACCAGAGTTGGGAGTAATTCCTTCAGGACAAGAAAATCATTCAGGAGCTGAACATTTAAATTTACCTGGTAGAGAGCTTAATGTAATTGATTTTACAGAGTAAAGATATATATATATATATATATATATATATATATATATGTGTGTGTGTGTGTGTGAGTGTGTGTGTATGTGTGTGTGTGTGTGTGTGTGTGTAAAGAGAAATTGATAACAAGGTAACCCAAGTTGAAGGAGAGATTTATTGAGAAGCAAAATGGACACTATAGAGTTTTGGTCCTAATAAACCATCATCACGACTACGAGAGATGATATAAATGATGTTAAAGTCGATGGATGTTTAAAAATGTAAAAGACTAAAACCTAGGGAAAATATGTATAACAAGAAAATGTTGGCAGTTTAATTTGTGAAACAGCATCTTTTGTTTTAAATTACGTCATTTGCTTATTAGAAATATTGTGTAGAATTTATGTTCCGTTTGTTTATCGAGAAAGTTTTCAAATCAAAAGGAAGGAAAAGAAAGACAAAATGAAAAAGAGAAAGAATAAAATTATGATATATGTTGAATATATGAACTAGAGGTGGAATATATTGTAGCAATTTAAAATAGATTGGCTCAAGTAAGGAGAAATATTATAAAAGCCAGGACGAGTATTTCAGGAATTAAAGAGTGAAATAACAGCAGCTTTGAAAATTCGTTTCAGACTTTTATAATGAATGTAAATGAGCTTCTTTGCAAAATTGAAATCGAATTTGTGATTAGATTGAGAAATGTGTTGAAATAATGCAATGTTTAAGTTACCAATGCTTATGTCTCTTTTGTGCTGTTTCAAGCTAACGTGAAGGTTCCGAGATGTTTCACCAATATATTTTAGTTTACAATTCTTTCAAAGGATACAATAAACACCGGAGTCGGAAATATGTTGCGTTGAGTGCTAGAGTATACTAACACGCAGATCGTTTTAGAGGGTAAAGAGGTAGTTTTGATATTGAGTTTATTTAAGTTGCTTAATATGCTGTGAGAGAAAGAATTGTTTAACAAAGTTAAGAATCTCTAGGGGGAACTAGTTTTATCAGATTGTGAATAGGCATTTGTTCGAGGTTGATACTTATTGTGGATTTTGAGGGCTTTTGCTTTACGAGGCGCGTATGATAATTTTCCAGACTTTTTCGTATGGGCACTTTTATTGATAGCACATACTTGAAAATCTAGTCCCCTTCGAAGTAATCTCCTCCGGCTCCAATGAACTTGCTGTACCATCCCAACATCTTCTGGAAGGCCTCATGGAAGTCCGCTTGTGTGAGCGTGTCAATGACCTTCGTCACAGCCTCTTTCGTCTCCTCAATTGTCTCATAACGACAGCCTCTGAGCTTAAGGAATAACGAAAAGTCACAGGGAGCAAGGTCTGGACTATAGGGACGGTGAGGAACTGTCTTGATGCCCATCTTGCTCAAATAGTCTGTGACAAGGATGGAGTTTTGGACTGGTGTATTGTCCGGGTGGAAATGCCACTGACCCGATTTGAAGAGTGCTGGTCTTTTCTGATGGAATCTCTTCCTGAACTCCCTTAAAACTTCAACATAGTAACCCTAACCCTAAGACCTTGGCCCAATCAACTCTGGTGTATTGACTTCTTTACTCCTCCCACATCTTTTATCATCCCTCAGAGACTCCCTGCCTTCCTTGAATCTCTTATGCCACTCCAAAACTGATGCTACATTCATGCAAGATGCTCCAAAAGCACTCTGAAGCATTCCATTCTTAAGTGTCCTCACGTCCAGATTGCATTTTTGAAATTCACTTGCTGTGACAATTAGGCTTTAGTAGGGTGTATTCCAATTGCTGCTTTAGCTGTTGATTTGAACCTGCAATCATAAAAAATTGGTCAGTCATCTCATAAGATGTATATCAATAACATAGTGAATTGCCAAGAGTCTATGACAATGCCCATACGAAAAAAGTCTGGAAACTTCTCGTATGCACCTCGTAGCAAATTGTAGAAAGGATTTGGGGTGTAGAAGGTTAAGGAAGGAGTTTTATATGTGGTTGAATTCATCATTGAAATATTTCGAGGAGCAAATACGTAGAGCTCTGAGATAAAATTCTACGATAATACCTGTTTTCGTATTGTTGCTGTGATGGGAATGAACATTTATGTGGTCGCATTTATAGGTGGGTTTAACGAATGATGGTAAAAACGAATTCTACTTTGATAATATTCCTAATAAGTAATATATATATATAAACATGACGTAGCATTTAGTAATATATAAAGTTGATATGCTGCAAACCCCAAACAACCAACACCCCATTGTAGCTGAAATAGATTACCCCTAAGTATATTAAAGAAAATCTAAAGTTGTGACTGCGATACGTTTTGTTCATATTTTGTATGATTAAAAGAATATCAGAAAATGATTATCACTATAAAAAAAAAGCACATTTATATTGCTTATTGTCTCGGTAATATTTACTTTGGGAAAATATTGATGGTGATATGAGGTAATAGAGATCAGAGGTAATGGTGATTAGATATGAAATCGTGATCCTTAAAAACACTGCATGGTTAAGACAGCTTGAATACTAAGAAGAGTCCTAGTGGCCTGAGGTGACCCGCCTAGACACAGACTCATTTTACTCTTTTGAGAGTTTTTCCCACTAGCGTTAGCTGATGGTTTCTCATTTAAGTCTGAGTGATATCAAGTTTCCTCAAGTCTCCTAGACTCTTCTCTGTATTCTGGCCGATTTTACTGATGCTGTAGTTTGGATTGTCTCCACCCGTTCTCTTATTCCCAAGTCATCCAGTCCCTGTACCAATTTTTTTGCGACTGAACAGAGCGCGTCTATTACAATTGGTATCACAGTCACTTTCATGTTCTGCAGTTTTTTCCGTTCTCTAGCCATGTCAAGGTACTTATCTCTTATTTTGCTTTAATTCATTTTTACACTGTCGTCCACTATTTGACAGGTTCTCTTTTGTCTTTCTGACTATCACGAGGTCAGCCCGTTTGACTGGGATTACTTGATCCGTTTGTATCTCAGATAATGTTGGTAAGTTGGATTCTGGATAGTGCATAAACCATTTGCGCGTATGGTCCAATTTAAATTTCTTGCACAATTCCCAGTGGATCAGCTTGTCCACTCAGTCATGCCTACTCTTATTCTCTTTTTGGGCTAATTTTCTGAATTCGCCAATTATATGATGGGTCCGTTCGTCTCAAGCAACACACAATCTACATCCGCTGTTTTGTTGCGTTTGTCTATGATGTATTTATTGTGTTGTTTTGGGTAATTATCAGAAGATATCCTCTTTCTAAGGTTTACCTTTCTTAGCTATGTTTAAGTTTTCTCGTGTGAGATTTCGATTGTTTGTCACTTGCAATGTCCACACAGTTGCTTTTTTCTCCTTTTTTGTTTTCTGTTGTTTTTTTTAATTCTGTTGATGCTTGTGTTGTCTGTATAATTTATTGTCGCTGTAATTAGTCTTGCACTTTTTTATTTTGTCTTTTAGTTGCTATATCCATTCATGGAAGCTATCTTAAATGCTTGCAAGTCGTCTTCCCACTTCTTTTCTTGACACATACAGTCTGTCTATGTCATCTTTGGGATACTAGGCTTTATGCATCGTCCTGAATTTTCCTGATCTCTGACCCATTTGTTGAAGTTCTTCTCTCGTCCAGTTTCACCATGTTCCCTTACCTGAGAAACAGTCCAGACGTTTATCGCTTTGATGAGATACTTCTTTTGTTGTTTGGTTTCATGAAGTTTTCTCGTTTTCCTGAGTGTTGCTTTTTTTTCTTTCATTTCCGCTTAATTCATGGGGTCCGTTTCGCACATTTTCTATGCCAAATTCCATCTTTATGTACTGATTGTATATTCTCATTGCCTATATGGGGGTTTCCAATACTTTTAATTTATCGCAAACAGTTGATAACGTATGCTACGCTTGAAAGCTCTTAGGCTGACAAAGATACGTTCATTGACTGCGACCACATAAGGTTTATTTTTTTTTATGAAAGTCCCTTTTGCCGTCCATAAGGTTTCCATCATTTTTGTTGCGCTGCAATCCAATCCATTTGGTCAAAAACATTATCAACAGAAATATTATATCATCAACCATATATGTTTGAATGTCCCAATGCAGACGCTGTAAGAAATATAAATCTAACTTCAAATAAATGCACATAGCGAATGTCGTTTGGTTAGTTTGTTAGTTGTGTTTAATGATATACCGACCATTGTAGCTTATTTCATGCCAAATCCAGTTTATATATATATATATATATTAGGAATTAATAGATTGAAGGGGACTATATTTTTAAATCAGCCAGAGCTCCTTTATTTCCATACAATTAAATGTTTCAATTATCGCTTTTTAACAGTTATATAATTCTATTTTCCACAAATAATAATCCCTCGTAAAAGATTGTACAGTTGATCCATAGGTGGGACCCTAACAGATATTAAGACTTGATGAATCTCGGGCCCTTGCCTTTTTAAACAATGAGTGAAAAAAAAAATCTCTAAGGAACTATTTCAATCCCCATAAAACTATTAAAATCTCAGATATAACCGCCAATTTGTGCCCCATTAATAACAAGGTAAATGAGGATTTTCCTATGAAGAATTTCGGAGGCATGGTTATTGCCACATGGCCCCGGCTCTACTTTGGGTATTCGTTTCAGGTGGCTGCGACGAAAGACAAACCCTGACAAACTCAGATTCACATTGCACTCGTGTAAATCAATGACAAGCAATGACCCATTTGCACCTGGTTTTCGGCTAGCAGTGTGTGATTTTCGGCTCATGCGGGACTCCTTCTCCTCTAATCCCTTTTTGAAATTGTTCTTGAGCCAAATCTCACCCATTAGTAGGTACTGATAAATTTCACTTACATAGTGTATAATCCCTCCCATGATAATGTTTACGTCACATGCGCCGAGACAAAAAATCCTACATTCCCACTTTAACTCTGTTCACTGTATATAAATCATAACAGAAAACAATGCGTATGTCGAAAGCTTTTTTTCGCCGACTAATACAAGCATTCTATCACAGAAATATTCAACTTGCATTTTTACTTTATATACGCTTTTCTTTTTCTAACATTACAAACATTCACTATTCTTTCAAATGTTTATATTGTAAATAGAAAATCACCTTCATCAGCCAAGCGCAATCATTTTCAAGAAGTGGTTCACATAAAATATGGTGCATCAATCGACAGATCTCACTTGTGAAAAAATTACGTCAAGTATTCACTGAATGTACCGAAACGACGTTGTCTACAGAAGACAATTCGTGCAAGAATTTGCCTTAAAGATAGGAAAGACTTGATTTTTTTTCTCTTCTATGAAATGAACTTTTCTATGGAAAAAAATGTTTAGATGGGCTATTCAGAAAGTAATACAAGTTGTTTTTTTCATCTGAATGACGTAGAGCCATGAATTTTACACGTCATTTAGCATATTCATCCTGAAGATCAACATACTTGAAACATTATTCTCATGTTTTTTAAACCCGCTAAATCAAATCTACGTGGTGTATTCAATAGTTTTCCAGACCTTTTTTGTACAGGCATTTAAAATTATCATAAACTTTTGAAAATTGAGTATGTTATTGCTATACATGTTATGAGATGACTGACCAATTCTTATGATTTCAGGTTTAAATGAATAGCTACAGCATCAATTGGAATACACCCTACTAAAGCCTAATTGTCACTGGTGGTGACTTTCAAAATTGCAATCTGACACTTTAGAAGAACGATATGCAATAAAATTATGTTTTAAACTTGTAATAATGCCACAGAAACGTATGGAATTCTTCAGACTGCTTTCGGACCACCTCTCATGAATCGAGCATCAGTTTTTGAGGGGCATAAGAGATTAAAAAAAACAGGGAGTCTGTGAGGGATGATGAGAGGTGTGGGAGGAGTAAGGAAGTCAATACACCAGAGTTGATTGGCCAAATGTTTAGGGTTAATATGTTTTAAGTTTTAAGGGAGTTCAGGAGGAGATTCCGTTGGAAGAGGCCAGCACTCTTCAAATCGGGTCAGGACAATGCACCAGTCAACAACTCCATCCAGACTATTTGAGCAAGATAGGCATCAAGACCATCTCACCCTTCCTATAGTATGGATATTGCTCCCTGTGACCTTTGGTTATTACCTAAACTCAAAGGTTGTCGGTATGAGACAATTGAGGATATGTAAGAGGCCGTGACGAATGTCATTGACACGCTCACACAAGAGGACTTCCATGGGGCCTTGCAGAAGTTGTTGGAACGGTACAAATGCTTTGGAGCCGGAGGAGATTACTTCGAATGGGACTAGAATTTCGTGTATGTACTATCAATAAAAGTGTCTATACGTAAAAAGTCTGGAAACTTATTAATGATCCTTGTACCATTTAAAACAATGCTGTTCCATAGTTTTGTTAGTCAACAAACTTTTCAATCAAAAGCGTATGTAAATCTTCTTAGATAAATAGAAGGTGTCAGAAAATTCACCAATCGATTTATAATTTAAATCATTACGATGCCAAAAATGGAAAAAAAAAGCGGTTGTAATTACTATAATTGAAACAATTTGATCCTTATTTTACTTTCATCAAAAATAGTTAAGAATTATCAACGATTAAAAATGTTATTTAATTACAAATGTCAAGGTGATTTTGGAATATCTTCACGAGTCTTAAGACTCATCTCGTTATCTTGTTTGGTTGACGGGGCGGGGGTTACACATGTCACGTGTCTTGGCAGGAATATCCTTGCGAACACATCCTTCGACGGGTATGTTTTGAATTCTGGATTTCCCTTCTCTTAAACCGATTCCCATACCATTGTTGAAGTGGCCAGCCAGTTCTAACAATTACTCATGACTGTAGGGAAAATGTTTGAATTCATACCTTTTCCAAGGATATTAGCTTTATGGGAAATCCAAAGAGCCTCATTCAGGAATTGTATTTGGGTTGCTGAGTGATCTAACTGGGACGATAATCGATACATCGCGAGGGCTTCCTGAACCAGTATTACATTTACCAAATAAAACATGCACTTTAATCATAGAGCTCTTGTTATGGTTTCAAGTTTCTCTTCTATTAAACCAATCACAGCTTGTAATATATTTCAAAATCTACGTATTTAATCAGTGTCTCTGCTCGAGTATGATACAACACAAGGTAAATTTTTAAGCAGGGTTTAACAAGTTTATATTCAGATTTTGCTTCTCCTATTGGAAAGTGGCCAGTTTCCCCACCCTTCTATTTAGTCGTAACTGGAGAGAATAGAGTTGGATTCATAATTTAGCCCAATGTGAAATGTAAACATCCTTATCCAGAATTTGAACTTGGGTCGCCTTGTCACTGTCCAACGATGGTAATCATTAAACCATGAGTGTCTCCATAAAAGTATCAAATTAATCTAATGTTGATGTGGAATTTGATTCTGAATTGTTTCATCATCGAAATTATTTGAAAGAAGTGTTACAAACCGGATACTGCGTGAGAGAAAAATCATATGCATTGTAATCTGAGTTCCATATTCATCACTTTCATTCCTCTTTTCAAATACAATCTCATGTGAAGGGATTTAAAATAAAATAAAATTATAATTAGAAATAGAAGTTCCAATTGGATTATAAAAAAAACCTATTACATCATGATTTACTCAACTTTCCATCAAGTATGCAATCAAATCTCACACTTTTTTCTCCGTAAAGAAATTGTTCAATTTTAGGAAGCCATAATGGAAGTAACATTTAAAATTTTCGCAAGGTGGTTCTCGGGTTTCAACTGCATTTTAAATAACATTTCACTTGAAGTTTTGTCATGAACACTTCAGTAAGAAAGACAAAAAGTAATTATCTCCATGACATTTGGAATCGGGTTTTCATTACCTTTATGCAACAATTGTCAATAAATATTGTAGTAAAATTGGCAACCGTAGTCGAGGGCGACCAGAAGGTTTCCATTTCAATAACTACTCCACCGAGGTGTAGGGAAGGGCGCAACTCCTTTCCCTGGATTGCTCCACTTTACCCTTGATACGTACCTTATATTGATGAGTGTTGAGAAAGGAAGTATCAAGTACATTTTTTAAAGTATTTGGTATGATGCGACCTGGGATTGAACCTAGATCTCCCGGACCATTGGCGAACACTCTCCTCACTAGGCCGACGAGCCGGTCCTACATCTATGGTGATATAGAACTGTTCTCTTTTCTGTGAGAGAACTGGTATCTATATCAAATGCTTTTAAAATGGTTAGTGGCTGTATCGTACGCGTCTCGCCTATTTTCCAAAGCTAAACTAGTTCGAATGCAGGTTTTGGTTCGCACCACAAAAATTGAAAATAAACAAAGAAACAAACGAGAATTCACCTGCCGTTAAAATATTCACACATCAAATTCATCCTAGTGAGGTAACGCTAATGATACTACTTATTCCAGCCTAAATGA
Organism: Sepioteuthis lessoniana; assembly: GCA_963585895.1. NCBI lineage: Eukaryota > Metazoa > Mollusca > Cephalopoda > Myopsida > Loliginidae > Sepioteuthis > Sepioteuthis lessoniana. Next base: position 49,808,291 of record OY757910.1, on the reverse strand, counting down.
GTGGACCTAATTTTTAAAAAAATTGAATCTACTTATGACCAACTACAGACGTTGTAGATGTGCGAAAGACTCATTTTTGTTAAGCAGTAGTCCAACGGCCAACTCAACCACCAATGCTCGAGGCCGACACTCATTTGATCCCGACCTGATTTCTGGTAAAGAAAACCAATTTTCCGCGTGGTCCCCATTGTTTATATATATATATATATATATATATATATATATATATATATACGTAGAAAAGGTAAAGCGAAAGAAAGATGTGATTGATGGTTAGATTATTTTACAAAGCCTTTCGAATCTTTTTTTGGAATGCAAAAATATTCTATGAAAATTATTTTAGTATGAGAAATAATTATGATAGATAGATTTTCATGCAATTATAAGTCTTCTTCAGGGGTTTTAGATCTTGCTATGTGACAAAAAATTGAGCATTACTGATTGATATGTTCAAATTGCATCATGTCATGCGATGGGTTATTTTTTTGAAAAATAAATGGCTTTTTGTGGTTTGAGTAACGTTTAGTGACGTTTTTTTTGGTTTGAATGTTTAGGGAGAGGGGAGTTAATCTTTAGTGTAAATTTGTAATTCTTTTTTTATTATTTTTCCAATATATGGTTATATTTTGAAAAATCCTTTTAGTTGTGGTATTATGTTCTGTGCTATAGAACATACTTTAGTTATTATTCGTTTATTAATGTCAAGAATGAAAGCAGATATGGCAGAATTTGAAAATTAAAAAAAAATCAGAATTTTGAAAATTAAAACTAAATAGTTTCTTCTAACACACACACACACACACACACACACACACAGATATATATATATATATATATATATATATATAACTGTCATTGAACAAATTATACTTTGGGGGGAAAAGCAATATATTTTTTTCTGTAAATATAAACACTGTATTATTTAGATTTTCTTTACAGAAAAAAGTTAATATTGGTTTTGATGCTATTCAAAATCGCAGCTTATGAGAGTGACCCAGAGTTGAAGAGAGTTTAATCATCAACCATGGTTTGGTTTATTTGTTTAATGGCATATAAGCCTTTGTCGATTATTTAATGGCAATGTCGTTCTTCAAGAAGAACATTTATGGTACTATTTAACCCATACATAGGAGGATAAGGGGGTTCAGACCTTTCTTAAGGGTATTTGTCTGAAAGTGAACGTAATAGCGGAACTGGGGTTTGAACTTGCATACTACGATTCCGCTGTCCATTGCTTTAACCATTACACCACGAGGACACCCTCTTCTTTTCGGTTTATCCGTTTTTTATCTCTTTTACTATACTAAATTCTTTGAGCATTATTCTGGTGAAAAATGAAGATATCGAAAATTCTGATATCAAGTTCATGGTATGAAACTCTTTGGTTAAAGTGTTTCCTTTACAACTGCATCGTGGTAATTGGCGTTTCACTTTCCCTTGTTTTTAATTAGAGACCAGTTTCTCAAATTAATTTTAGGATAAAAAATGTTCCAGTTTTGTACAAGAACATTAAATGTATGTTTATTCTAGTGATGACACAAGAACTTTTGCAAAACATTTAATCTAATTTTAAAACAATCTACTGAAATTGTCATATGCCTTATTTCCGACAACACTATTGTTAGAACATGAAAACAAAATTTAACTTAAAACGAGTGTCATTGCTAAGTACTGTTTAAATTAGATTGAACAGAATTGGGCTCTAAAACTTTCATGATAATTATTCTGTCTTCGAGCATATAAGTTTTACTGATATTCTTGTATAGCCACATAATACATATGCAACTATACAGATACATGCAGAATCATAACGACGACACAATAATAAAGACGACACAGTCTTTTAGAAAAATATACCTGTCACTTTATATGAAAGGGTTGTGTGTAAGAGGGAGTTAGAGACCGAACATAACTGCAACATACTGACGCCCCGGCTCCTCTGGACATAGCAGTGTGTCTTTCTCGTTCCCCAGGGTTGCTCAACCGGAGGCCCAGGGGCACAGCTCTCTGCTGAGTGCTGTTTTCTCTCCAGCATCATTTCTCCAACTCTCTGATCTCCAAAACTCATTGAATATCCTGTGCACTGAGTTACATGATAGTTCAATGCCCACTCAATATCTTCCCATAACTGGCCATCGGAATGTTGAATTCCGCCGTCTTTGGAATGGCATGCTTGAGCGGAAATAACTGTCATGCAGTTCACAGGTCACTCTCTTCCGGTGCATCAATTTGTGATTGTACCGTGGGATTTTAACCCGGTCCCATATGATCAGCTTAGCTCGCCCACGCCAATGGAATATAGAATTTCCGCCGTCATTGGAATGGCATGGTTGGCCGGGTCGGAGGTCAATATACAATAATATGATTGTGACATAATCCAGAGGTTTTAAGCTTTAACTATTTTACACAATACGTGGTATTTACGTCATTTACAGCTTCTTTGAACAACATTCATAATATTTTCAGTGTGTTAGATACGAGACTATTAAATATTTAAACATTTCATGAGAGCAACGTATGCGTGGGAGTTCAAGTCACAAAAGAATAGATGATGGTCTCAGAGGAAATCGGTTACTTCCAAAGAGAATTTAATCATTTACTTTCAAATAAATATGCATGAACCTATACCTTTCAATAAGGTATAATTTTTGTAACTCTTAATGTTTCTTTATAACTGGTTTGATTGATATCCTTCCTAAACATAACATAAAACAATACGTAAACGACAGAATGTTCACTGAAAATCACTTGGTTTTATAATGTTTCTTTTTCGATTCTGTGTATTACTAGAGTGATTTCAATTTTTGCAATATTTTGGTATGAGCTAGTTTGCGGGGCGTATATCACGTCAGGAAAGAAGTTTAAGCAGTGGCAAGTACCTGCTAAGGTTGTTTGTTTGTTTATTTGTTTGGGGTTTATGGCATATCAACCTTTGTATGTTATTTAATGCCAAATCGATTTTATAAAAATTAACAGTTCTATTTCAAATAATTCAGTTTTGCATAAGTACGCAGTTTTAATGTTAAAAGAGTTATGTTCCAAGCAATTCAGTTTAACATAAGTGCATAGTGTAGTTTTATCTAACCCATAGATAGGACTCTCTCAGGTACTACCATTATCTGCTAGAGTGGACCTAGGAGCGATGGCAATGAAGGGGTACTCTGCCTTCCCCAAAACTCCAGCATTGCTGGAACATCATTATCAGTATAATTTGGAAAGTTATGACTAACGAGTTGAAACTTGTCAATAATACAGCCGAAGGTAACCAAAACATTTTTGATTGAAAGGTGAAGGCGCAGCTGATCACTGAACAATAAACAGATGCTTCAAGAAATTTATTGAGTAGAAAGAATTTTGACAGTCAGCAAAGGTCAAGAAGCCGCAAAACAAAGAATCTCAAGGAACTGCTCCAAGGTATAGAAGCAAATCCGGGGATCAGCACCAAGAGAGTATCAGATGACCTCGGTAACTCAGTTCTGTTTGGTTCTTTAACTTCACATCCTCGGCAAAAGTATCTAAACCTGTCGAATTAAGCCCTACATTTTAAAACTATTGCAAAACCCCTAACTAATCCTAGGAGTTGGTGGGGAAGTCTACGTGGCGTAATGTAAACGTGCTGAACTACGAAATCGTAGTAAGCAAGTTCGAACTCCAGTTTCATTCACTTTCGCATAAATACATTCGAGAAAGGCATGAACCCTCTTAATCACTCATCTATGGTTTTACATAGTACTACTACTTTCTTATACAAGATTAACGTTTGCATTAAATAAAACACGAAGGTTTATATACCGTTAAACAAACAGACAAAAGTAAATCTACTTGTTTTGTATTAATTAAAATTTGTTTATGGATAAGTAAGATTAGAAAAGGGAATGAGTAAAGTCTGTTCAAGACTTGGCGGTCATAAATTTTACCTTGCACTTTATTATGAATTACAATGACTGCTTTGATCTGTCCAGGAAAGAAGTGTGAGGTCTTAAGGTTGACTTCTCCAAGGATTTAAAGTAAACTTGGCTTTCGAGATATGTAATCACCTATTGTGGTTTGATAGTTGAATTTGAAAGGTTTTATGCTTTTTCGAAGTACACTATTGTTAAAAGATTACAATTACCCAACAGCCAGAATTTAAACTCGGCCTATTGAGCCCATTTACTGCATCGATTAACATTAAATCCTTCATAATTCCTATCAAACCAGCTCATAGCTGCTTGACTTATCAATAAGTTTTGCTTATTTTACTTGCTTTTAAATTTCTTCTTAAAAAATACGATGATTTTATAATCTTTCAAGTATTATTATTATACAGTGCATATTGGTTCTAAAAACTGCTGTAAGTTAGTAAATTAAGTTCGCGACCGTAGTCAAGGGTGATCCGAACTCTCACTTTTCAATAGCTACCACACCGAAGTATAAGGGAGGACACTACTAATTTCCCTGGATAGTCACACTTTACCCTTGATCCTTACCTTAAAATGCCGAGTGTTAAGCAATGTGGAATCAAGTACCATTTTCTGAGTCTTTGGTATGACTCGACCTGGAATTGAACCCCGGTGCAGTGAAATAGCACGATATTTCTAGGTTCTAAAATATCTGCTGCAAGAACTTAAATTCTGAAGCTCTAGGAAGTTTTCACGTGCCCATTCTTCTGGGTCTACTTTAACCTTGTGTGGTAGTAACTGTAATGGTCCCAATTGTGAGTCAGATGGATCGGTTTCTAAGTTTTATTAATGTGTGGTATAATGGTTATCGTCGTAGGAAATGGACACGGTGACACGAGTTCAAATCCTGGCCGAGACTGATAGCATTTCACATAGCACTAATACACTTGGGAAAGGTATGAATCCAATTATTCTCCCACCAGCTATGGGTAAATAGTAGGGCAGACTAGGATCTTCAGCTTTGATGAGGCAACTAGTCTAGGAGAAGGAAAACTCTGAATTCAAACCTGTTAAACTTCGCTTAAAAATTGACCTTGCGTCATATCCTGCCCGAGCGGAGTTGGTTGGTTAATATGAATAATGAAATATTAATAATTTAGAAAGATATATTAATAATGACATATCAATAATGTTGAAAAACATTAATGATGAAATAATTAATAATGTAGAAAGACAAAAATAATAATCTTCCCTTGGATAAGAAGCGTAGCTACACATGCCACGTGTCCGTTGGTTGCGTGAGTTTTTATAACCCTAATTCTTTTTCTTTTGCCTGTATTCTTGGAGCGGAGAGGATGTGGTCTGTTCAATGCGAGTCATTTAAGCGAAAATGTACAAAGTTTGAATTTTTCTTTGTGGAACTAAATGGAGACGTTTTAGACTCACCCCAAAGAGATTATCTTAGTTAACCTCGCCATGAAAATTCAGAATACAAGAAATAAATTTACATTACACTTCTTTATAGCTTCTTTCATGCAATCTCGTTACTGTAGCAATGAGTGTGATTTATTTTTAGGACGTTATTAATCATCGTAAAAATTGTTATAAGGTATTAGTGTCATGCCTATTGAATTTTTAAAATGTTTAAATGAGTTTATCTTGTCTTTTTCTGTCTCTTCAATGTTAGCGTATCAATAGATATATTAATCCTTTTATGGGAACTTTGTGAGTACGAAACTATTAAACACCAGTGTTTCCACCAAAAATATCACTCTTTAATAATCAACCAACGATTTTCCTCTATTTGAAACAATATAGCAGTGTGTGTATAAACAAAATATTATATTACTCCATACGTGGACTTAATACAAACGCGAACTGGTAGGTGTTCACAGGTATGTGAGTGGTAGCAAGTCTTCAAGAGTCTACTGGCCTTTTCTGAGTATTCTAGAATTGTTTGAAACCATATGTTTGACTGGAAACTTATAATATTAGAAATACTTGAACTCATAATCGTCCGTAAATTATTTGTAAATGATAGATACTTAAAGTTAAACTTGTTTTCATATCCTATTATTATTATTATTATTATTATTATTATTATTATTATTATTATTATTTACTCCTTTAGAGTTTTTCACATCAGTGTTAGCTGATGGTTTTTCACTAGAGTTTGAGAGACAGCAAGTCTCCTCAAGTCTCCAGGACTCGTCTCAGTATTCTGGCCGTCCTCAGCAATGCTGTCATTTGGATAGTCACCAACTGTCCGCCAATTTCCAAGTCCTCCAGGCCCTTTAATAATCCTTTAGTTATTATTATTATTATTGTTGTTGTTGTTGTTTTTGTTGTTGTTGTTATTGTTTACTCATTAGAGTTTTTCACATCAGCGTTAGCTGATCGTCTTTCACTGGAGATTGAGAGACAGCAAGTCTCCTCAAGTCTCCCGGACTCTTTTCAGTATTCTGGCCGTCTTCAATAATGTTGTCGTTTGGATGGTCTCTACTCGACCACCAACTTCCAATTCTTCAGGCCCTTTAATAACCCTTTAGTTACCGCGCCAAAAGCAACAAATCACGACTGGTACAATTGTCACAATTATGTTCCATAGTTTTTTCAATTCTCTCGCAAGGTTGAGGTACTTATTCCTCTTTTCACATTCATTCAGTTTTATTCTGTGGTCAGCCGGGACCGCAAAATCCATGATTTTGCAAATTCTCTTTCTTATGTTGATTATTATTAGATCTGGTCTTCTGGCCGAGATTAGGAGATCCGTCTGTATGTCAATGTCCGATGGGAGTTACGGTATATGCACAACCCAGTATCTGTCCTAGAAAATGGGATGCCTAAACTCCCTGCCAAGTTTGAAGTACTTATCCCTCTTTTCACATGCTTTTAATTTCTCTCTGTGGTCAACTGAGACAGCAAAGTCAACAATTTGGCAAGTTCTCTTTTTTTCTTGGTTATTACTATGTCTGGTAACCTTGCCGAGATTTGCAGATACTTTTATTTTTCAAAATCCCAGAGAGGTTTGTGCATTTCATTCTGTAGTACAGAAACTGGGTTGTGTATATACCATTTGTTTATGTAGTCAAATTTAGATTTATTACACAATTCCCGGTGGATCACCTTGCTCCCCCAATCGTGTCAACTCTTATACTGTTTCTGTGCTAGTTTGCTGAATTGGCTGATTATAAGATTGATCGTTTCGTCTGTATAATCATATAACCTACATCAGCTGTCTTGTTGCATCTTATCTATACCCGCATTAATATGATTGGTTGTCTTTTGAAGCTATTAGACGGGATTTAGTTTCATTCTAAAAGTTACTCTTTCTTGGCGTTTTATGGTATGAAATGTCATTTTTTTCGTAACTTACAACGTCCTCCAAACAGTTTTCCCTCACATTTTCGTTTTCTGGTTATTTCCGCTTCGTTGGTCCTGGTGCAAACTGTATTGTTTCTGGTGGATGTAATCAGTCTTCCTCCGCGTTTTTATATGATTTCTGCGTGTCGTTTTATTGATGCATCAACATTATCTTTAATGCTGGCAAGTCATCTTCCTCCTTCTTGTATTTGCACATATAGTCTGTCAACGTCATCTCTGAGTTGTAAGGCTTTGTGTATGGTCATTAGTTTCCTTGATCTCTGGTCCGTTTCTATCAGTTTTTCTCTAGTCCACTTGAAACCGTATAATGGCTCTAAAAAAGTCACTGATTTTGATTTTAGATAACCCAACAAATGTTGACATATCGTAAAACCAACCAACTAACCAACATATCAACCACATATGGCTTTGAAACTTTGTAAATAATAATGAACATATATATATATATATATATATATATATATATATATATATATATATATGTCTCTGTCTTTGTCTCTGTCTCTCTCTCTTTATATATATATATATATATATATATAAAGAGTGTACTCATTTTTGGATTGATATTTACATATATATTACTAGTAGGATTTCAATACTCTAAAGATTGGTAATACTCAAGAGATCTGTAATAAATAGTATTTGATTGCATCTATTTTGATTGTATAATTCTCACAAGAAATAATAGATTTATGCTAACTTTCATTTAGAAGAGAATCAACTCTTTTTCATTAACAAGGTTTGGAGTGTAATTGTGAATGAAACTATTAAATTGTTTGAGGCCTTTAATTTGTAAAGATAAAATTTTCTACTGGTAGCTTAGGTATTATAGAAGCAAAATGAATGGACACAAATCAAGGTCAAAATAACAGAGTTATGAAAATTACGTTGACTGAAAGGTAAAATGATATCATTTTATATTATTTAATCAATTAGACTCAAATCAAAATGACAAAATACGCTCTTGAGTAAATACTGCAGAGGATCACTGTTCAGCTGAAAGCACTGCTGAATGCAGCGTTCAAAACTGTTGGTAATGCGTGCATATTCCTCCAGGGTGATCGCTTGAATTTTCTCAGTGGTGACTACCTTTAATACTGCAGTGCCGAAAAGTTTGCCCGGGTAAATACTGTCCTTTGGGAACCACAGGAAAATAAATCTTGGATTCAGATTAGGTGAGTTTGGTGCCCGTTCCACTTCATATAACTGGTGATGAGGAGCTCCCAAAATATTTCATGGTTACATTACGTGACTCAGGAGGAAATTCATCCTGCTGGAAATACTCGCCCTCCTCAACAAGATCCTCATGCTCCTCGACTTCAACGCAGAACTAATCAAGAAAGAAAATTAATGTTTTTTTCACTGTCACTGCGTTAGCCTGATCATATTCAAAGAAAAAGGGGTGCAATGGGACTCATTCCGTTCATTTCTTTGAATACAAGGAGTGACTCACGATTCTGTGATGATCATGCCCCACCCCCAAAAATGCTTTCAGTTCTTGGGGTTAACTTGACCCCTCTAGAGGACATGAGATTCATCTTAAAACCTGGGTTCACACAAGAATCCCCCTCCATTGTCGATATTTTGCCAAAACAAGTGAAACATAGCTACCCCCTTTTCTTCATCAGTCTTGATCAGTTGGTACATGATCTAGATCAGGTATTCATAAAGTTTGTTATCTTTAATCAGAGGTCATCAAAAAGAAAATACAGAAATTCTACATTATTGGCTCCTCCGTTAAAAGATCTATTCGGAATTTGGCCGACTGACACTTGAACCATCATTTTTAGATTTCTTGACTGTCATGAAAATCAGAATAATGTTTTAAACTATGTTGAAATTGAACTTCCGTCTTTGTCTTGCATAAACAATCTTGAAAGACAGTTTTGTAATGCCCTCCCACAAAATATATTCTACTCCATTATCCAACGGTGAAATTTCCTATATGTAGTTAAATATATCATCATCATCATCATCATGTCGCGCCGTCTGCGCGGATATCCCTGACCGTCTCTCGCCATTTCTCCCTATCACTCATCGCCTCCGGCAGGTCTTCAGGATTACAACCCGTGTCCTCACATAGCTGCTGTATGTAAGTTCGTGCTGGTCGTCCCACACTTGCACATCCATGAGTGGGGGTCCACAGGAGTACATCGCTTATGAGCTCGTCCTTGCTTCTCCAGCAGTGTCCCGCGTGTCTGGTTCGTCGAACTTGTATAGTTTTTGTGATGGGGGGCAAGTGTCCGTATAGTTGGAGTCTCGTGGGGTGTTGTCGCCAGGACTTGTTTAATACTGCTCTCAACATTCTTGTGTAATTTCCGTCCAGCCTCCTCTCCAGCCGCTTTGTAAGCGTCCATGTGGTGCATCCATATAGCAGTATCGACACAACCGCTGCCTGGAAGAAACTGCGTTTCATTTTATCTGTTAGGTCCGACTTCCATATGATCGAGAGCCTATCGATAGCTGTCCATGCCTTCGTCAGTCGTGTGTCGATGTCCTTCTCGGTTGATGAGACGCTGCTTCCTAGGTAGGTGAATTTGTCGACTAGTTTCAGAGAGGCTCCGTTTAGTGAGGCAATGTTGCCTGTTTGGTTGTAACACATATACTCGGTTTTGTTTGCATTGACATGTAGGCCAATGCCGGCTGCAGCTCGTTCCAGACTATGTAGTAGTGTCTCTGCTTGATTAGGCGTATTCGCTAGTAACGCCAAGTCATCAGCGTAGTCGGCGTCCGTGATTGTTTTTGCGGGGTACCTTTTGCTTCTTCTCTTAGTCAGCTCAAAGCCATTTTCTCTGATTTTGTCGATCGAAGTCCTAAGCACATAGTCTAGACAGATGATAAAGAGGTACGGGGCTAGTGTGTCTCCTTGTAGTACTCCTGCCACAATGTCGAAGTATTCCGTGTCTCCATCTGGTGAACGTACTTTTACTTTGGTGTTTCTGTAGAGAATCATTATCGCTGCTACGGTTTCTTTTGGTAGGCCGTAAGCTAGTAGGATTTGCTCCATCTTCCCTCTGTGTATGGAATCGAAGGCCTTGGTAAAGTCGACAAATAGTAATGTCGCCTGTAAGTTTTTTGCCCGAACGCCTTCCAGGATTCTACGGATGGTCAGTATTTGTGAGGTTGTGGATCTATTTCTCCGGAAGCCATTTTGGTTTTTCCTAAGGATGTTTTCCATTTTGGGTTCTATGCGGTTTCGTAGTAGGGCATTGTAGATTTTGGCTGCTATGGATGTAAGTGTTATCCCTCGGTAGTTCTTGGCTAGTCCGAGGTCGCCTTTTTTAGGGAATGGAAGGATGCATCCCTTCGTCCATCGTTCTATCCTATTTTGACTATAGACTGCGTTGCATTGCCGGAGCAGTATATCGTCGAATTGTCTCGTCTTCCACACTTCTGGGGGGATCTCGTCTAGCCCCGCCGCTTTCCTATTTTTAATTCTTCTGAGAACCGTGTCGAGTTCTTCTTTGGTGAAAGGACCTAGTTTTACGTCTAATTGCTTACTAATAATTCTGGTGATCGGTTCATCCGTTATTTCCGGTGGGTTTCCTAGTAGATTTTTGAAATGCTGTTCCCACAGTTTTATTCTTTCTTGTTGGCTTGCAGCTTTCAATTTTGCTTTGGCTGTGCTCTTTCTTCCACTTACTTCGTTTATTGTTTGCCAGGCTATCCTGGATTGCCTATCTTCCACCGAGTCTCTAATCTTATCTATCTGATTTTGTAAAAAAAAAAAAAAAAAAATATATCAAAATAGCATTTATATTTTAGAAAAAGAAAAGAAAACAGGAATAAAGTCAACGAGGAAGGCATAATAGGCCGTTCTTTGTTTCAACAATTTTGAAATACCATTGATGTTATATCTGCAAATTGTCCTTTTGTGACGTTTGTGTCTGCTAGACGCTCCTGTTAATCTAATTGGTATTCTCTTCAGCACAAATTTTGTAAAAGAGACTTTTTTTCATTCCATGTTTCCATTCTTTCTTTGTTTCCTCTCATTGTTACTTTCTTTCATTCTTTTTCTTAAACTATCCGTCTTTAATTACAGTCTAATCTTGTGTTTTTTTTTTCTCGGAAGATGTCTCTGTACTATATTATTTTTCCCAAACTTTATTATTTTCATTATTTCAATCACATGAGAGTTTTTCACACCAGGATAAGCATATGGTTTTCCACTGGAGTCTGAGTAAGAGCTAATCTTCACAAGTCTCCATGATTATTCTTAGTATTCTGTCCGATCTCAACAATACTGTAGTTTGGATGACCTCCTCTGGACATATTATTAACAAGTCCTCCAGTCCCTATACCTATACCTAGTTGACTGTGTCAAGGTCCCCAATTACAATCGGTATCACGACCGCTTTCATGTTCCGGAGTTTTTTTTAGTTCTCGAGCCATGTGCAGGTAATAATCCCTCATTTCACTTTCATTCAGTTATACCCTCCAGTGATCCAAAGTCCACAACTCGGTGAGTTGTCCTTTTGTTTTTGTTTTTTTTGTTTTCTTGATGACTGTCAATAGGTCTGGTCATCAGCCCGAGATTACATGATCCGTTTGTATTTCAAAATCCAAAAATTCTATACGTGACATTTTCTACGACGGATTCTTGGTTGTGCATACACCATTTGTCTGTGAGGTCAAATTTAAGCCTCTTGCTCACTTCTCAGTGGAATGACTTCCTCTAGTTGTATCTAGCCTTATCCTCTTTATGCACTAATTTACAGCATTCGCTTATTATGTGATTGATAGTCTCGTCTCTGTTGCTCTTATGGTGTTGTTTTGTACTCCTATCAAAAGAGATTCTTCTTCTCTCTTAAGGCTTTCCTTTCTTTGTCATGTCCGAGTTATCATGAATGAAATTTCGCTTGTTTATCGCTTGAAATCTCCGTACAGTTGTTTTTCTTCGACATATTGTTTTCCGCTTATGGTTGCATTGTTGATGCTCGTGTTGTCTGTATTGTTTCTGGTCACTTTAATCAGTTTTATCACGCGTTTTTCTACGTAGTCATCTAATCGTTTAATTCATATATCGACTCTATCTTCCTCATTCTTTTCTTGACTCATAGAGTCTGTATAAGTCATATCAGGTATGGCCTTATGAATCGACATGAGTATCTTCTTCTTCTTCTTCTTCTTCTTCTTCTTCTTCTTCTTCTTCTTCTTCTTATTATTATTATTATTATTATTATTATTATTATTATTATTATTATTATTATTATTATTATACTCTTTTTGGCTTTTATGCACCAGTGATAACAGTTTTTTCCCGAAGTCCAAGTGACTGGAAGTCTCCTCAGATATTCTAATTTGATATTCTTATGCACAATACGTTTCAAATCCAAACAACTAATAATTCCTTTTTTTTAAGATTTAAAGACAGTACTTGTTTAGATTTCCTGAGTCAAGGTTTCCGTGATCATAGACCATTTCCCATTCTTTTAGAACATTTTTATTCATTTATTCACGTGATAATTTAACCTTATCCCTAGCAGACAATTGAAATTATTTTGTTTTGCCATCGAACAGGTATGATTTTGTTCGGTAAACTATTTCATAGTGCGACATAATCAAATATTGATTTTTTTCGTCAATTTCTTTATTACAATTCCACATGCGTACCTTTAACCATTTTGCTGATAACAGAAACGCATATAGTAATGTTATAGAAGCGGAAGCATACATTTTTTCTGCGCAAAATCAGAAGTGTTCGACATTATTCAATAGAACTCATAAAAACGTCTTTCTTGGTGAAGACCTTAGACCTTTTCGTGAAAAGTAAATTGATACTGTCTGTAGGAAAAAATGTCTACGTATATTTAATATAGAAGTAATTGTAAAAAGTCATCTTCAATATAGGAAAGCAGAATAAAATGGCCACATCACGAATATGTATTTGAATGTACGTAGGATTAAAAATACACTTGGTGAAGCAGTATTACAGTCCATCATCAAATATGCAGAGTAAAAAAAGTTCCTACGTTCAAATATATGGAGTGTATCACCACTATACACCTATTATACACAGGTAAACATCGACATCATCCTTCTAGTTGTGGTAATTTAATCCTCCGTTAAAATATTTGGTGAAAAAAAAATCTAGCTGTTTTTAACTTTCTTAATAACTGTTTGCATATATTAGCTTATAAATGGCTCAAGATCAGAAATAATGGGCATTAAATGTAATACTAAATTGTCTGAGGGAATCGATTTTTGAGCAAAGAACGATGGAGATGTTAAATTGTTTACCCACCACTTTGATAATTCCTGTTTCCCTTTCAGTCATCAGATAGAAAATACTTAAAAGAAACTACTGGTGACATTCAAAATTAAGAAAGGATCATGCGACTGATTTACTCAAGGTACTATTTACCCAACCCCTCCGCTCGGGCAGGATATGACAGAAGGTCAATTTTTAAGCGGAGTTTAACAGGTTTGAATTCAGAGTTTTCCTTCTCCTAGACTAGTTGCCTCACCAAAGCTGAAGAACCTAGTCCGTCCTACTATTTACCCATAGCTGGAGGGAGAATAAGGGGGTTCATACCTTTCCCAAGGGTATTTGCCCGAAAGTGAACGTAATAGCGCGACTGGAGTACGAACTCGCGTACTACGATTCCGCAGTTCATCGCTTTAACCATTACACCACGAGGACACCCCAAGACTGAGTTACTCAAGGTAATCTGTGGATATACCCAGGTTAAATTGCAAAGATTTTGAAACTCACTATACTCGGTAGGACAACATGTATTTCATAATGTATCAAACGTTAACCAAAAACTATTGAATAAAACTGGTTCAAATAACCTTTTAATCCCGACATGAAACGGTACCTCCTGTGATAGGAATGTTTTGGATTTTTTTAGCTTGATCATATACTAAATACCTTTGAATAGATGTAAAATGTTTTCTAAATAAAACACATTCTGAATCGAGTTTTAAAAGCCGGTAACAGCATCATCATCATCATCATCATCATGTCGTGCCGCTTGCACGGATATCTCTGATTATCTCTCGACACTTCTCCCTATCATTCATCTCTTCTGGCAGGTCTTCAGAGCTACATCACGTATCCTCACATAGCTGCTGAATGTAAGTTCGAGCTGGTCGTCCTGCTTTTGTTGGCCATATGCGGGGGTTCATAGAAATACATCACTGATGAGTTCGTCGAAAACTCTTTAATAAGGGTAAGTTTTTCATAATCTACTGATAAGTTCGTTGGATTGTCCTTTTTTGTTTAATGGAATAAAAACACAACAAATCTTTATAAATTCGTTAGTTAACAGAAATAGAAATAGGGATTAAGTATTTGAATATTGTAGCATTGGTCTTGAAAGGATAATACAGATTAAGAACTATGTAAACTTGCTAATACTAAAATATAATCTTAAATTATCAACTTCAGCCAAAAATTCAAGTTCAAATGAAGATATTGATTTTTTTAAGTTGCCGGTTCTCTTTATGACACAACTTTCTTTTAAACATAGGGTTAACTTTTAGTATGTAACGCTTTGTCTTGTAGTCCATATAATTGTGTATCTCTAATGATTCGTTAAAAAATGCATGAAACTATCAGTCATTGCAAGCAAAATGACTGTGAAATAAAAATCATTTTATGTTTTATAATTCTCTTCTCTCCGGCATTCGAACATTCTTAATATAAAACTTTTATTGAAATAGTTTTTTTGTAAATACTTTGTTCTTCTTTCTTGTATACGAGAGTCATTGAAAAAAAGGTATTTTTTGAAAAAAAAAAAAAATTATCTTCAGACTCACAATTATATATATATATATACAGAGAGAGAGAGAGAGAGAGAGAGCGAAAGAAAGAAAGAAAGAGAAAGAGAGAGGGAGAGAGAGAGAGAGAGAGAAAGATTGACAGAATTAGAGAGACAGACAGACAGACGGAGAGAGAAAGAGAAAGAGAATCGAATAAAATAAATGTTAAAAACCGAGATATATGATGGGTTTATTTGAATAAGAACAATATACCAAAATTTAATGCTTTTTGTTTTATTTGGTTTTTAAGGCACCTCCTGGCGATGTTATTGTGTGATAATAAGTCACATACGAAAAATCATTTTCTTAGGAATTGCCTCATTTTTTGGTTTCATTTTTTTCTATTATAAAATGATTTTTGGATGAGACATAAAACCACATAATAACATCATCTTGAACATGATTAAAAACTTTCGAATATATAGATCAATACATCCTCAGAATATTTGATTGTTTGATATATACATGATATATGATACCTAATATATATATATATATATATATATATATATATATATATATATATATATATATATATATATATATATATATTTGATTGTTTGATATATATATATATGTGTTTGCGCATGCGCGCACACGTGTGTGTGTGTGTGTGTATGCGTGCGCGCGCTATGTCTGTTTGTGTGTGCGTGCGTTTGTGGGCGTGTTTGTGTGTGTGTAGACGATTCGAAACATAAGATAATATAAGTTACATATGGTGCATACACACATAATGGATTGACTTTTATATGATGTTATTTCATCATCCTCATCATGTCGCGCTGGTAGCACGGATATCCCTGACCCTCTCTCGCCACTCCTCCCTATCGTTCATCGCCCTAGGCAGGTCTTCTGGACAACATCCCGTATCCTCACATAGCTGCTGAATGTATGTTCGTGCTGGTCGTCCTGCTTTTGCACAGCCATGTTTGGGAGTCCATAAGAATACATCTCTTATGAGTTCGTCCCTGTTTCTCCAGCAGTGTCCTGCATGTCTGGTTCGTCTAACTTGAATAGTTTTCGTGATATTAGACAGGTGGCCGTACAGTTGGTGTCTTGTGGTAATTTACTAAGCTTTTTGCTTAGATGTGGCACAAGGCCATATGAAAGGGGCACCCAATGAGACTCGAACTCACTTGTGTAGGTTTGCTAGCCGAGCTTGCTAACCATTACACCACCAGAGACGCCTACAGTTGGTGTCTTGTGGGGTGTTTCCGCCGGGACTTGTTCAAGATTGCTCGCAGCATTCTTGTGTAATTGCCATCTAGCTTCTTCTCCAGCCGTTTTGTTAGCGTCCATGTAGTGCACCCATATATCAGTATCGATGTGACCGCTGCCTGGAAGAAACTGCGTTTCATTTTATCGGTTAGGTCTGATTTTCATAGAATCGATAGCCTATTGGTAGCTCTCGATGCTTTTGTTAACGTCGTGTCGATGTTCTTTTTCGATTGATTCGACGCTGCTTCCTAGATAAGTGAATTTGTCTACTTGTAGTAGTAGATGTTATTTAGGTAGCCCAAAATGTCGTATTACTTTTTAGTATCGAATTGGTCACAAAAATCATTCAATGCTTGTGTACTTAATATTCATCCTTAATAATTAGCAATTTATTTCAATCTGCAGAATTGTATCATGAGAAAAGGAAACGTTCTGAGTGACTAATTTTTGATTATCAATTCTCATTTGTTGTCTTTCAAGAATCCCTTCCCGTTATTGAAAAGTAAATACTTCTAAACGATTGTAGAGAGGATTGGCGATGAGTTGTAAACATCTTTATTCTTCACTTTGTCATTTACTTCTTTTGAGCAGACAAATTACTTCTTTATATATATATATATATATATATATATATATATATATATATATATATATATATATATATATATATATATATATAAGAAATCCACATCATCTTGAAGCTAAGACAGGATATGAAATAGAAATTATTTACTCTCAAAAAATGTTTAATCTAAAGCTCATAAGCACATCAAATGCCTGGTGACATTTTCAACTATTCACACACACACACACACACACACACACACACACACACATATATATATATATATATATATATATATATATGTAGATAGGGAGAGAGAGAGAGAGAGACAGACAGACAGACAGAGACAGACACAGAGGGACAGAGACAGAGACAGAGACAGAGAGAGACAGTATGAAATAGAAATTAAAAATTCACATATGCACCCAAGCGATAAATAAAATTGAATAATCATGAAATTATTTATTGTATTAATTGCAGAGTTTTTCGAAATTACATTTGTATCATACAATGATTTTTTTTTGTAAAACACTTTGATAGAGTAATAATGTGTCCAGATAACACAAAAGTTAAATATTTTTTTCTCTTTGAAGTATTTTTAGGGCAAACAAACAAAAATATTTTCTTTTTAAAATAGAAACGATGACAAGTACCAAGATTTTAATTTATATTTTATCAATCCATTCTGGCTTGCAATCAACTGATAATTTAGAGTTTTAAACATTTGATTAACGTAAATTTGTGTATATTAGCGAATTCATTCTTAAAAATGCTTTTTTTTTTTTGGCTTACATCTCATTCGAGAATTGACAGTAAGAAAAAATCATTGATAAAGAATGGAGAAAGTCAAACATTGGGTGTGAGGAGAAAAAAGACATCTTGATCCGTAAAAAAACAAACTATATTATTTACCCTGAATAAAATTGGGGGGGGGGCAAAGAACTACCATTGCTTAGAAGGAAGTTGCATCTAAATTGCTTCTGTTTAATGGGACCTCATTTAAGAGATGTTATACACATTCCTTCAAATTTAGCTAACTGGACACTAGTGTTTGCAGATATTTATTATATGAAATATATAAGTGTGGCAAATGGCCAAGGACGGAGTGGACGAGTTATCACAATCCGGACATAAACTTAACTAATTCCATTGTCAGAAGCATAACATGGTCTAAAAATCTAATGAACTCAACGGCACACTTATACTTAATATCTTTCGCTCGACAGCAGCAGCAAAAACGTCCGTGTGTCAAAGCGTGTCTAAACTAATATCATCTTTACATAACTGTAAGGGAGGGAAGGATGTTGGAAAATTTTGTTTAATAGAATTGTATTCATCATATGTACCACCCCCTCCGCTCAGGCAGGATATGACACAAGGTCAATTTTTAAGCGGAGATTAACAGGTTTGGATTCAGAGTTTTCCTTCTCCTAGACTAGTTGCCTCACCAAGGCTGAAGAACCGAGTCTGTCCTACTATTGACCCATAGCTGGAGGGAGAGTATTTGGATTCATAGCTTTTCCAAGGGTATTAGTGCTATGTGAAATGCAATCAGTCTAGTCCAGGATTTGAACTCGTGTCACCGTATCTATATCCTACGACGATAACCATTAGACCATGGGCATCTCCAATTATAAGATTGTATTTATGAAAATGAAATATTAAAAAAAACGAAAAAAAAACGAATACAACTAATCAATCAATATATATATATATTCATATATATTTATATCAATCAATCAATATATATATATATATATATATATATATATATATATATATAAATTTGGAGACCAGGAGGCTCTCTTTTAAATAGCTACTACACTGGGGTTTAGGGGAGGGCACTACTCCTTTCCCTTGATTGCTCCACTTTACCCTTGATACAAACTTTTATATTGCTCAGTGTTAAGCAAGGATGTATCAAGTACTATTTTTAAAGTCTTTGGTATGACCCGACCTGGGATTGAATCCAGGTCTCCCGGGCCATTGGTAACCACTCTACCCAATAGACCAGTAAGCCAGTATACATGTCCTCAAATTCAAAATGAATGTTAGTATTGCCCCAACCAAACATGACAAACATGACACAAAAACTGATTAAACAGTCTAAAAAGTATTGCGTGGTAATTAATATCTTTCGTACGTCTGGATACGTTGAGTCTCCGTCATTAAATAGGAATCGGAAAGGATAAAACCAAAAAAGAAGAAAACATTTTTAAAACCAGGAGTAAAGATACTTTGAGTAAAAAAACTTTTCAGAAACAATGGAACAAGAAACTAGTCTCAAATACCGTGGACGGTTTGTCATTGAACTTTCCAAGGACGCAAAATCCTTCTAAAACTGTAAAATCTAACCAGAACCCAAGATTTGTACGTTTCACACGACACTATCACGCAATATAAACGCACCGATTGCTGAGCACAAAGGGGAGGGTCAGTTTTTAAGACAGGTTTTTATTTTAATTTTGTATTTGTAAATCTCCAGCAGCGGCCAAGACGAGTAAGTTTCACCTTCATGAATTTGCTTATATC
This sequence comes from Sepioteuthis lessoniana, assembly GCA_963585895.1. Lineage (NCBI taxonomy): Eukaryota > Metazoa > Mollusca > Cephalopoda > Myopsida > Loliginidae > Sepioteuthis > Sepioteuthis lessoniana. Next base: position 49,788,944 of record OY757910.1, on the reverse strand, counting down.
GCATCTTCCACATCACGACATTCATTAAGCCAAGCAAGCAGAGAAACATGCTCTGTTTCGACCTGTTCAGCGATGGCACTACATTTCTACATACAGAACTGGCTCCCAGGACGTAAAATTCCATATAATGCTTGGTTATGTGAACATTCTTTCAGTTATCTATGTATTAATACTATTATAACACCGTATATAATAACATTGTAATAGTATAAGCATCAAGTAAACTTATTGGATGTAACACAAGGCCAATTTTAATCAGAGTAAGGCTGGTTTGATTTCAGAATTTTCTTTTTCTTAGACTGGTTTCTAACCCCGGTCACATAACCCACTTTGCTTAAAAATCTATTAATTGCTGGGAGAAGAGAACAGAGGAATTTATACGTTACCACATGACATGCAGACAATATCTCAGGATTTGAACTCGGGTCACAGTTTATATTTTGATTTTCCATTTTAAATCAGCGCTACTCCGCTGAAAATCAATGTAGTGGTTCTTCATGGCCATGTGGGAGAGTATGGGTAAAAATGTGCTGCATATACTGATCTGGAAATCGATGATATAACGTAGTTAAATAAATACCTTTAATAAGTAATCAGTTCATATTTCACGGAAATTTGCTGGGATATATATATGTGTGTGTGTGTGTGTGTGCAAGCATTTCACTGTGTGTGCGTTTTCGCCAAAGTAATTGATTCTTCTGGTTGCTACTGGCTTCAAAACTACAATAACACGACTGTTTTACAAGCATTTATCTAGCATATTGTCTCCGATGTTTTAGGGCAATGCGTTCTCTGCATCATCCAGCATAATGTTATTGCTGAAGATATTTTGTAAACTTTATTTATCTTATACTTTTATGTACAAACATCGCTTGAAGATATTTGTCCTGGGGCCAGAAAATCACAGAAAAAAACTAATCGAGATAATGCATTTGGCTTCTTATGCAACATGATTGATGTACATTTAAACACAACACGAATAAATAAAATGTAATCAAATAATTTTCATATCAACACTGTTTGGTGCAACTTCTTTGAGCTGCAGTCTCAGCAGAGAAGTCTGTGCATATAATCAATACGGTATTTTTTGCTACAATATATCAATATAACTAACTTTCGACTGCCTCTCTCTCTCTCTCTCTCTCTCTCTCTCTCTCTCTCTCTCTCTCTCCACTCAAACATATATATAAATATATATACCCAGTTATATGCTCTTTTCTCTTTATGAATAAGCTGGAAACGAAAGAGGTTACAGAGCGTATGCAGATATATGTTTGAATACAGTATAATAGAGAGCAAATACCACTCAAAGACTATCATTTTCTTGCTTCTGTGATCTTCAAAATATGAATTCTTGATCTAATAACTGCAAAGGCATTAAAATTGCAAGTTATATGATAAGACAACCTCAAGAAAATCAAAGGAAATGGCCAACACTTCTCCAGCAGAGTAATATGAATGTCGTATAAAAACTAAAAAAACGAAAAAAAATCAATTTCTGTGAGTTTTAGAAGTTAACAATTGAATGGATTATAAACCAATTCATATTTCACATTTAAAAGATTAATACTTATTTAAACTGAAAAAGTATATTGCCTTTCAAATTTTATTATCACCTTTATATATATATATATATATATATATATATATATATATATATATAATCCACAGATAGACTATTTTGTTGTATCACAACTCATCAGCGCAGATGATTTAAGCCGAGATCGAAAACCGTCAGCCTGATATCTTACAACCGATCTATGGTCATTCTCTGCGTTACAGAAGAAGTTTTTTCGTATACCATTTAACATATACGTCATCGACTGCAAGAGTGCTCAATTCACGAGAAGAGGTATTGTATTTCAGCCTGTATTACAGCCCGTAAATTCCGATATATATATTGCCATCCACAGACAGACTTTTTCCTTGTATCACAACTAGTGTACAGTGTATCACAATAAGTGAATACACCCCTCACATTTCTGCAGATATTTAAGTATATATCTTCGTGGGACAAAACTGACAAAATGACACTTTGAAAAGTAGTCAGTGTGCTGCTGAGTTAATTCATTTTCCCCTCAAAATAATTCAAAATATAACCATTTAAAGCTAAACCCCTGCCAACAAAAGTGAGTACACTCCTTAGGGAAAGTTGTCAATATTAATATACACCATGTTTACTGTCAATATTTTATGTTGCCCCCATCATTACCCAGAACAAACTTTACTCTCCTGGTCATGGAGTTTATCAGAGCTTCAAAGGTAGCTACTGGAATGCTCTTCCATTCCTCCATGAAGACCTCGCAGAGCTGGAGGATATTTGAGACTTTGAAGACCTCCATCTTCCACTTGATGATCCCCCCCAAAATGTTCTATTGGGTTCAAGTCTGAAGACAGTCCATCACCTTTTCCCTTAGCCTCTTCAGTAAAGCAGTTTTTGTCTTGGAGGTGTGTTTGGGGTCATTGTCATGCTGGAACACTGCCCTGCGACCCAGTTTCTGGAGGCAGGGAATCATGCTCTACTGGAGTGTTTCACAGTTCATGTTTCCCTCAATGAAATATAAATCTCCAACACCTGAAGCACTCATGCAGCCTCAGGCCATGACATTCTTACCACAATGCTTGACTGTAGGCATGACACACTTAACTTTGGACTCCTGACATGGTCTCTGAACACATGCTTGAAGCCATTGGAACAAAAAAAATTAATCTTTATCTCATCAGACCATAGGACATGGTTCCAGTAATCCATGTGCTTTGTTGACAGGTCTTCAGCAAACTGTTTGCGTGCTTTCTTGTGTATCATCTTCAGAAGAGACTTCCTCCTGGGGTGACAGCCATGCACACCATTTTGATGTAGAGTGCGGTGTGCAGTCTGAGCACTAACAGGCTGACTCCCTACCTCTTCAATCTCTGCAGCAATGCTGAGAGCACTCGTACGCCGATATTTCAAAGAAAGTATTTGGATGTGACGCTCAGCACGTGCGCTCAGCTTCTTTGGACGACCTACCCGAAGCATGTTCTGAGTGGACCCCGCTCTTTTAAAATGCTGGATGATGTTAGCCTCTGTGCTGCAACTCAGTTTGAGGGTGTTGGCAATCTTCTTGTAGCATTGGCCATCTTCATGTAGCTCAACAATACGTCTTTTTAGATCTTCAGAGAGTTCTTTGCCATGTGGTGCCATGTTGGAACATTCAGTGACCAGTATGGGAGAGTGGGTAGGGCTGCACTACAAATTTGAATACACCTTCTCCGTATGCACACATGGGCCTAGTAACACTAATGACATTTTGGAGGGAAAGTTACAAGCAGTATTCAATTTGGACATTTAGGAGTGTTATTTCTTAGGGGTGTACTCATATTTGTTGGCAGGGGTTTAGCTTTCAATGGTTATATTTTGAGTTATTTTGAAGGAAAAATAAATTAACTCTGTTATTTAAGCTGCACACAGACTACTTTTCATTGTGTCAAAGTGTCATTTTGTCAGTGTTGTCCCATAAAGAGCTATACTTAAATATCTGCAGAAATATGAGGGATGTACTCACATTTGTGATACACTATATATATATATATATATATATATAGCTTTTAATTTCTTTGTTTTACCGTTATAACGCCAGTCTATAATTTTAATGATATTTTTACTAGAATGTTAACAGAAAATAATGCGTAAAATTTGCTGCATTAAAGAGAGAAAATCCAAAAAATACAATGTTCGTTATATAGTACGATGTTTTCTCTCTTTAGCTAGGGAAAGATCCTTATTGTTGGCATACCTCCCTCTCCTTCTCTTTATCGCTCTATCTATAAATCTATCAATCTATCTACTTTGATATATATATATATATATATATATATATATACATATATATATATATATATATATATATATATATATATATATATATATTACACGAGGATTATTCAATAAATATGAATTAGAATTTGTTTATAGCAAAAATTAATTTAAACTCGACGAATTATTTGCCATAAGGCTTTTCTTCAGAATGGTGGAAAATCAAAAATTGTGCTGCAGGTATACACAAAGTTATGCAATAATTTGTTTGATGGATGAGAACTGCAAAATATGTGAAATCTGCAGAAGAATGCGTTATGTGTACGGTGAAGCATGTTTTAGCCAAAATATTTTTTTACAAATGGATTAAACGTGAGTTTGTCAGTACGAGCTTGGTTGGAAAACGCTGTCCATTGATTGGAAACAAACTGATACTCTGTTAAAGAAAAAAAAAAAAAAACTCTTGATGCAGCGATTTGTAAAAACGGTCATACTGGCACTCTCCTGAGATATCAAAGGACGCATCATCGTTGATTTTTTAAAAAATGTCAACTGCAAAAAAAGCTTCCTGCTGCGAAATCCTGCCGCAATGTTCCCATTATTTACTTAACCACTATATATTATATTATGAGAGTGTTGATCATCAGTAAATCACTAGGTGGTTATGTGTCGAACCAAGTGCAATATAATTTGGAGATTGCTCAATATCTATGATAGAGCTATTATAATAATAATGTAATAAATAAATATATTGATGAATGTTGTTATAAACTTCATGAAACCTTAGGGTGCAGAATGATATTTTCCATGAATTAAATATATATGCTATATTTTTATCTATTATCATTATATATATATATATATAGTACAATTAAATGGAGACTCAAACTCGGTTAAGCCGTCATAATAAATTTATTTCGGCGGAGAATATTGTTGGTATATTCTCCGTCTCGTCAGATGACTCCTTTTACATGCTCTGTATTGTCCCAGAGATGCGTATGAGGAGTTACAGTTCGTATTCAGAAGATAAATAGGAAAATTAAAGAAATTAAAAAATGAATTAAAAATCAGAAAACAAAGATAAAAATAAAAATAAAAATAAAGATAAAAATAAAAAAACATAAAAATAAAAGACATAAAGTGGAACTCAAATTACAAAGCTATAAATTCTTTCGTTCATAGGCGTGAGCAGAGGGTGTGAACATATTATATGTTAGAACGATTAAGAAACAGGAGTGGAATTAATCTACTGATCAGTCCCTTTTAATTTTGTGTTCAGTTTGTGGTTTCTTCTACTTGGCAGGTGTGCTATTCTAATCAGACTAAGATCGTTTAACTAATGGCTGTCTGATATATGATTTATATTTATTTCTGATATGTCTGTTAATTAACCCAGCTGTTGCCATCTTAGGTGTTCCTCTAGTTTCAATTAGGATCGAGATACTTAAATCAGATAAGGTGGGGACATCCATTATAGTCGTCAAGTGTATTTTTTTAAATTTACCCTAAAAATGGTCAAGGGGAATTAACCACTCTAGAACCGCAGGCCCTATTTTTGGATTAATATTACTTGTTCATATGGCCCTTATCTATCTCTATCTTTCCCTGTCTTGGTGATATCTGCTGTTCGGTTGATCTCTATTATTTACTAATATTTCTTTATTATTTAAGATAATTTAAATTTTCCTCTATGTCTACACTTAAAGACAAGCTCATTTCTTTCGTTTAATAAAAGTTTTCTATTAATGAAATTAATGATGCTAATTTTTCGTCTAAGCATAGGTTACATCTACCGTTGAAGCTGTTGGCGGCAGATGAGTGCCTTAATATTTTCCACTTAATTTGTGGGGATAGCCCCTGATCCTTTAGGCCCCAGAAGTATTTCGATAAAGCAGTCTGGTACCTAAGTTTCGGGTTGGAAAATGAGTGTCTATGGCTGTACCATCTTTGCTCCACTTTACCGCGGAGATCCCTATATAGACTCTCTCCTCCTCCCATTGCTGTTCCATAGGAGAAATGCATACTTGGTATACGACATTCCTCGTGGTGCAGCGTCCGCCTAAGGGGCATTCTTCCTTATTCCTACAGTTACAAGACTCCACGTTTGGGTTCCTATCCCTCGTGCTAAGCTCATTGAGTAGCCTCCTATTAAAAATCCTACTCAATGGGTTGCCTCTATTAAAATGTTTTTCTAGTAAGTGTAGAAAGTATCTACCTATGTTAATGTTAGTGAGCTTACAAAATGGCGGATTATACGCACTCTCTCTCTCAGACACATACACACACACAGACACACATGTATATATATATATATGTGTATGTGTGTGTGTGTGTGGATGTGTGTGTGTGCTTGTTTGCACGCGTGTGCTTTTTCCCGGCCCCTCCGTGAAGGGGAGGGTGAGATATAAGTTTAATACTCCTGCGGTGCAAACTTGTTTAAAGTCAGTTTTCCTTCTTCCAAATAACCCAGTCAGCTTTATTACTCGTCCATTGCAAAAGGGATATATGAACTCATGCTCTTTAGAAGGGCATTAGTGTGAAATAGAATAGAAACTGTATCATTCACGATTTGAAATCGGGTCATTTGTTCCATTGTGTACGATGGATGCCGTTACGTTAACCACACACTTCTCTCTCTCTCTCTCTCTTTCTCTCTCTCGCTGTCTCTCTATCGCTGTCTCTCTCTCTTTCTTTCACTCAAATATGTGCATATGTGTGTGCGCCTGAGTGTATGTGTACATGTGTGCGTGTGTTTTTAATTGCTTATGAGTTAGAGAGAATAATGTATATGTACGTTTTTTGTGCATACGTAAATGCATTTTTATGGGCGCCATACACACAAGTCTATGACGATGATAAAACCGAAAGCAAATGTATCTATTAAAATGATAGCCTCTTTTTATTACTAATAACCGTGATAATTCCAAATTTCAACCTTTAATAATATTGTTCGAGATCAAGAATATCTCGTTACAGCAAACAAACTAAAAGAGAGTTCGTTTTCAGGAAACAAGTCTTTCTTTTTTTTTTTCTTTCTTTTTTTTTTTTTTTTTTGAAAACATAACTTTTCGCACCGCAATATCATTTGGCTACAATGCTAACCAAAGAATATTAGTTTTCAGTCGTGTTTTTTTTTTTTTTTTTTTTTTTCAGTCTGTTCCTTTGAATAATGTAAATGTGTTTAAATGATTGAATGTTGGTGTGTTTTTAATTGTCTACACCTAAACTAAATCCATGATTTAAAAAGAAAAAGATTATTTGTATTATTCTGATTATAGTAATAAATACCAACAGAAGTAAGTACAAGTCGACACTTCTTGTTTATGTGTTTAATATTTTGGCATGATTCGTGTTTCCGAGAGAAGAACTCGAGGCGTATTAATTGGCTGAAATACGCAAAAATAATTCGAAGTGAAGGAAAAAGAAAGAAAAATAATTGGAAGGAAAATTAATTAAAAAAAAGGAAAACTCAAAGCACAGAATTAAAATAGGATATGGAAGTATATAATGTCATAATCAGAGTCGAAAAAGAAAATGAAAATACTTGAGAGAGACAGGTAAAGCGACAGTGATAGAGGGACAGAGAGAAAGAGAGACATAGATATAAGTAGAGATATATAAAGAATTAAATTGGATAGTTTATATAGATGCATTTGGAAAAAAAAAGAAGAAAAAACATAAGAATTATTTGAATGTCTTGTTTTATATTACTAGGGAATTTCTCAAACCATGTCGTTCTTGACGGATATATATATATATATATATATATATATATATATATCATCATCATCATGTCGCGCTGGTAGCACGGATATCCCTGACCATCGCTCGCCACTCCTCCCTATCGTTCATCGCCCTAGGTAGGTCTTCAGGACAACAGCCTGTATCCTCACATAGCTGCTGAATGTACGTTCGAGCTGGTCGTCCTGCTTTTGCGCGGCCATGTGTGGGGATCCATAAGAGTACATCTCTTATGAGTTCATCTCTGCTTCTCCAGCAGTGTCCTGCATGTCTGGTTCGTCTAACTTGAATAGTTTTCGTGATAGGGGGCAGGTGGTCGTACAGTTGGTGTCTTGTGGGGTGCTATGTATATATATATATATTCTTTAAGAAAGAAAACAAAGACCGGTTAATTCAGGATTATATATTTATTTCCATCCAATATTTTCAGTTTCTGGTGTGAACCAAAACCATGAAGAAAAAATTAATACAGGACTTCTTCAGATAAAATGGATAATTTGGGTCTGAAGAAGTCCTGTATCAATTTTTTCTTCATGTTTTTGGTTCACACCAGAAACTGAAAGTACAGGATGGAAATAAAATTATAATCCTGAATTAACCGGTCTTTGTTTTTTTTTTTCTTAAAGAAATATTGCTCTGTAAAAAATTGCATTGAGCTCTCTACCAAGAAAATTTAAATGTTCAGCTCTTGAATGATTTTCTTGTCCTGAGGGAATTACTCCAAACTCTGTTTTAACCTGACCGAATATTACCTATATATATATATATATATATATATATATATATATATATATATATATATATATACATATGTATGTATATATATACATATATATATATATATATATATATATATATATATATATATATATATATATATATATATATAAGTAAATAATAAAAAGGAATACAACAGTATGGAGAAAAAAATGAAAAACAAGGTAATCTAAAATGATGAATTTACAATGAAGAAAAGTCGACGTTAAAATTTTTCTGTTTTAATGAACATTCACCAGTAATTTAAAAGGGTAAAACAAGAGTTCATAGGACCACGATGGATGTTAATAAATACAAAAACAAAGGAAAGAGAATATGTATCAAGAAATATCATATGATTGAACGTTTATATGATCTTCCCTAGTATATATCCGGTTTCCCATGTTTTCTATTTTTTAAACATCCATCATTGTTAAATCAACTCTTGTTTTACCATTTTAAAATCCTGATGAAGTTTCATTAAAACTGAATATTTAAACGTAGACTTTCCTTCCAAGTAAAATCATCATTTTTAGATTACTTTGTTTTTCAATTTTTCTCCATATATATATATATATATATATATATATATATATATATATGCATATATATATATATATATATATATATATATATATATATATATATATATATATATATATGTGTGGGGGGGGTAGGGGTGGGATGGGCGAGAGAAAGAGAAAAAGAGAGTGAGAGAACTTTCAATAAAAGATATGTCAATATTGACCAGTAATTATAAAATTGATATCAAAAAGTGATAGACGAATGCATTTATAATTCAACTTAGGCTACTAATCTTGGATTGATGATCCTATGAGCGATGAACTAGCACTGACAATTGACTCTTTAACAATGCTGTACAATTGTATACACACACACACACACACACACACACACACACACACACACATATATATATATATATATATATATATATATATATATATATATATATATATCTGTGTGTGTGTGTGAGCGTGCGTGTGTGTTTTCATTAAGTTAGGTTCGTCTTTGGAAACTTCTGCTCAAGAACAGCTATTGAAGAACTCCAAACTTAAGTTTATACATGACTTTTCACGTATATTGCACAATCTTTATGCATAAACATACCTTCACACACACACACACACACACACACACACACACACACACACACACACACACACACACACATATACATATATATATATATATATATATATATATATATGAACATATTTTGTTATTTCCCTGAAAGATTGCGCAAATTATTTTTTTTCATTTTATCGTATTTGGTTCATTTAGAGGGCTATTGCGATCTGAAATGATAATTATTTGAGTATAAATAATTTTGAAGTAAAAATTCATCTTTAGAGACTTTATTTTTATAAATGAACATGATGTTGGATGTTCAATTTTTTTTTTAACACTGACAACCATGGTGTTACGTGGGGTGTTAGAACGTCATATACTGTGTTGTAACCATGCTGCAACGTGGGGTGTATAAACATCATCCGTAATAGACGTGACTTCAGGTATCCTAATCAACTTCCTTTTATTTTTTTAATTCTATCTTATCTTATTTTTGTTTGTATTTTATTTTATTTCATTTTTTATACTTAAATGTATTTAAATGTGCATGTTAATCAATGATATATTCAGCTTTTGTGTGTGCGCGCGCGCGCGCGCGCGCGCGCGCGCGCGTGTGTGTGTGTGTGTGTGTGTGTGTGTGTGTGTGTGTGTGTGTGTTTGTGTGTGCAATTAGGTAATTGTTCGCAAAATCTAATCATCCGATGTTCTTTTAAATCTGTCGAAATACAAAAGAAAACAATTATGATTATTACCACTATATATATATATATATATATATATATATATATATATATATATATATATATATATAATATTTGGTACTGCTGTTTAATGCTACCTTTTCAATGCAGAATTCTTTTTCCCAACGAAAAGACGTAATACAGAAATCTAAAGCTAACTCAAGCAGGAAACTATGTTATGTCCATTCCAAAATTATCAAAATGTTTGTGTGAAGATTCGCCACTTTGATAAAGTCACTTTTTTGTTTTGTTTTGTCGTTTTTTTACTTTTTTTTTTTTTTTTTTTTTTTTAACCAGTATCCTATTTCAACTGAACCATATGCGAAGAGATCTAATAAATAATACAAAAAGAAAAGTGAACGCCATTTTTTTTCTAAAATGTCATTCTATTTTCAAATTTCTCTTCCGAGCGACAAATTAAAACTAACAGAAGAAAGAAAATCTTAATGCAGAACGAAATCTCTGAAAGACAAATCTGAAAAGAAAAATTACGATCGACTGGTTTTGTTTCACTGAATGTTTAAAAGATTTTCCTTAGAAAAAAAGAAACGAAAATGAAAATAAAAGCAACAACAAGAACCCTTTTGTTAAATGTTGTCTAGTATTTTAATTTCAAGCAAAGAAATGATAATTAAAAATAGTAAACTATTCAATAGTCGGTCATTTTTCAACATCGCTTGGATTAGCACAAATTGAATTACAATTATAATTACCTGTTGTTGATCAATTTTATTTATTATAAGGGAATCACGGTGCCAAAAAAACTATTACCCTTTATTAGGTTCTTTTAGTTTTGTTTACAATTAGCGAAACACTAATTAAAATATTTACTGTAATGATGATGAATTAACAGACGAACATTGATTTAAACATCTAATATCATATTCCATGAAATTATTTACGAGTTTGCTGAAGGAATTAGATTCTCTGTAAAGTTTGCTGAAGGAGAGAGTAATATGCCTTACTTTAGCATAATCACTGACAACTGTCATGTGGAGATTGGTGGGCATCTTATGAGATGGAAAAATACAAACATGCAACACACCTCAAGTATTATAACTTGGGTCGTTTTATTATATCCGTTCAGTTTCCGTGGAAGTGTGTACGTATTTACCCAACTTCAACACGAGGGGCAGGATATGACACAAGATCAATTTTTAAGCTAGTTTGAATAAAGCCATTTCCGTGTCCGTAACAGGTTGCCTAACTAATGATAAAGGACTGAGTCTAGTTTGCAATTTACCTATAACTGATCGGAACAAAAAAGATTTATAACTTTCGCATGAGTATCCAAACTCAAACAATCTCGTTTATTATATGAGGTCTGGTTGCAAAACGTCTGAAATTTTCACGGCTTTAATATCGCTTTTATAAGGTGTTGGGTATCACCTACCTTTTCAGCATAATGAGCTGTTCCATCTGCCATTGTGGCAGCAGTGGGGATTAGTCTGGCAATAAGCCCACTTCGTCAGTTTTGGATTGCGTTTATTTTCTCTATCGAAAAGTAAGTTACTGTTGAAAATTGTTATTTGTTATCTGTAAATTTTATATTGTTATTGCTTTGTGACCCCCCCTCAAACAATTGTTACTGTTGTTTGTTTGTGAGGAGGGTCAAACCTCGACTCGAATTGTTGTTTTAACTCTTTTTAAAAAAACGACCACCATTTCTCAAATCGGATTTTTCATTGTTTTTCATCGTTCTTAATCTTAACCACATCATTCGGATTCATCTCCTCCTAGCTGTGTTTCACAGCCATAGAGGAGGCTAACTCACCCGAGGACATATTTACAACGAGACCCTCCCTAATGCCGGAAGAAGCACCTTTTGACTTGTCGTCATCTGCAAGTACTATTCCACCGGCCCAGAAACCAAAAGAAACAACAGTCTCTTGGTCGTCACACTGTGTGAACCAAAAAACCTCCAGTGACTACGCAAGAGACAGAGCAGAAAAATATGCCAACTATTTTAAGGAAGGCGAAATCCTTCCTATACCGGAACTTGTGAAAGAAGTGGAACGAAAGACCCTATCCTTCGTAGTCACTGATCTTAAGACCAAAACACTAGCAGGACTTAAAAAAGAGACTTTCGAAGACTTACTAAAAAGCGCAAACATCCCAGGTAAGTATTTCTGCCGCAGGAGCTTTGCTACCTGGGATGTTTTACTTCCTTCAGAGGAAGTAGCCAAGAAAATGGCCGGTGGAAACATTACAACACGCTTCTTCCGGCTTCAACCTGAATATCGAGGCAAGCGAAGAATAAAGGTCACCGTATGTAATGTCTCAATGCAATTGAGTGGGGACGTTCTCGCCGCCTACTTGAACAAGTTTCTCAAATAAGATCTACACGAGGAACTGCATACGGTGATTATGTCTTTATCATGTGCCTCGATAGAGGAGGGTTTAACAACGTACCTCATAAAATTAAATACCGAGATCAAACGATGACGGTGGTCGTTGAGGGCAGGAAGCCCTTATGTTGGGCCTGTAACAAAATCGGACATTTTTCTAAAAACTGCCCTCAAAAAACAACGACCACTGCAACAACGACTACTACCACTACCACCACTTCCGAGATCATAACAACCAAGACACCCACCAAAAACATCGAAAATCAGCAAGAAAACCCCAACAAAAAAGATGAGGAGGGGTGGACTCAAGTGACCAAAAAAAAGGGGGGAAAAAAACTCCCATAAAAAAGTCAATAGCCCCTACAGCTACCACAAAAGAATCAACAACTATAACCATCGCTACTCCTACTCCTACTGATACTACTACTAAAACACAATCATCAACATCGACCACTACAACAGAACAATCATCAACACCAATAGAACCCATGGACATGAGCATCAACTTAAAAAGAAGAAGGAATAGCGAAGACTCACCAACAAAAGAGGGGGAAAAAAGAAATCCCAAAAAACCAACACAACGACAAACACCCTCCCTACCTCAACCTAAGGGGGAGGGGAAAAAGAAAATAGCAAAGTCACCAGCCACAAATGAGCGACCAGCTCAAATAATTCCTCCCCTCCCACAAAAACAAAAAATCACTCCAATAAACCCAATCGAAATCCCACTACCCCCCTCACTTTCCCCAATCACAACTCCGAAAATTTTCACACGGTCACACTCAGTGACAAGACTCTCACCTGACCCACAAACAGCATCAACATCATCATCAAGTCAAAAACCAAGAGCACGCTCGGCTTCAACAGAAGCCCGCCATGCAATGACCGCTTTTCTCTTCTGCGAAGACATTTTAGAAAACCCAAATTACGACCACATTTTAAAAACCTCATTAAGGCCATTGCGCTCATTTAAAAAAATAAACAACAAAGACGTCACTAATCCCTACATATTCAAGGACGCTCCAATGTTGACCACATTCGTCCGTTCGGCTGGCAATCGGACTAAAGAGCTATGGAACTTTATTGACGAAGCCAGCCGGGCGGACGTAATGCTGGCCAACACAAAAAATGCAATGTTAAAAAAAATGCTTCCTTTTTGTTCGGGCAGGGTCCCGATTTTAGTTAACCCATCATTTTATAGGTCCCTAAAGCTGAGGTACCCCATGGATGTCGGGGGAATTACCAGGGACGACCGACTTAGCACTGAGCTCGGCACCGTTTCCCAGCGTCAGGCCGTCGGCATCCTCACCCCGAAGGATTTCCGGCCCGTACTCGACACTGAGTAAGGTAAGTTGGATTGATGGCTTTAAACCTTGCCAGTTTGAATGTGAGGGGACTGAGGAATTCAAGCAAGTGTACGCGCTTGCTTGCTGAACTCAAGAACCTCGGAGTGTATGTTGATGCAGTGCAGGAGACTCACTTCACTTGCGGTGCCGACTGTCGGGTGCTGGAAAGCGATTTTAACGTTTTCTCAGCATACGGCAGCCGCACCAGCGCTGGGGTCTCTTTGCTAGTTGGACGCAGCCTTGATGCTGATGTTGACGTTGTTTTTGCAGGTTACGGGGGCCGGTTGGTTGTGGCCGATGTTGCCGTGAAAAGTTTCAAGTTTCGTCTGGTAGCGGTTTATGCGTCCAATATCGCTGCGGAGAGGGTTTCCTTTTTTCGTCGGTTGGCGCCGTTCCTGGACGATACGAAGCGGCTAGTCTTAATGGGTGATTGGAATGCGATCCTTGATCCCAAGATAGATAAGGTCGGGCGGGGAGCTAACAGATTGGGAAGGTGTGAAAGCAGCCTTGTCGGCTTCGCGACTCGTCACGATCTCGTCGACAGGTTTCGTCTGGATCACCCAGGGCGGGAGATGTGGACGTGGCTAGATAGATCGCCCTCTGCCAGAGTAGGTTCCTACTTGGACAGAGTGTTAGTGAGAAGACCTGACATTGATTTTGTTAGTTGTCCCACGTTCCACTTGATAGCGTGGACTGACCATAAACTCATTAGAGTCAGTCTGCGGTTAGCAAATAGGCCTAGTCTGGCCGGCTACTGGAAGTTCAATACCTCCTTACTGGAGATACGAGACTTCCGGGATCGGCTAGAATCCCTAATTCAGCGGGCGTTAGTAGGGGCGGTTACCGGGAATAGGTGGTGGGTTTCTCTTAAGCATAGGATTAGAGATTTCGCCACCAAATATGGTCGACAGCTCAACTTAGATAGGACCGCGTAGGCGAAATCTATAGATGATAGATTTTCCCGGGCGGTGGCTGGGGGGGACTCCCTAGGTGTAGAGCTAGCTAGGAGGGACCTTGAGCGTGAGAGTAGCGAGCGCTACAAGGGATCAGTAGTTAGATCTAGGCTAAAAAGAGTTCTCAACGAAGCTGTGAAATCGAACGCGACTGCGCGTGAAGAAGAAGTGCGAAGGTTCCCCGATCGGTACATCGCATCTGTCAAGACCCCGGACGGGCGTCTGCTGCGATCGGGTCGTGAGATACGTGACGCCTTTCGGGCGCACTTTCGGGATCGCTTTGCCCGCTGCACTGATCTCCCGCTCCGGGAGTTTCGTAGCTATCTCGCCGACTTCCCCCGTCTTGGGGCGGCTGAAGCGGCTAGCTGCGAGGGTGTGGTTACTGAATGCGAAGTCCGTGACGCGTTGAAGCAGGTCGGCCTCAACAAGTCGCCGGGACTAGATGGTTTGCCCTACGAAGTGTACTTGAGGATGTCGCACATGTTTGTACCTATTCTGACGGATATGTTCAACCATTGGTTCGCCCAGGGAACCATCCCTGGTAGCGTTACCAAGGGCGTGATCACATTGCTGAAGAAAGGTGGCAGGCATGTTTGGGAGGGTTTAGATGATTACAGGCCCATAACTCTGCTTAACACAGAGTTAAAGATTTTGGCCCGGGTCATAGCGAATCGTTTACAGCTTGTCATTAGCGTTCTGATCGCCCCGAACAGACCTTTGCTGTGAAGGGAAGATCGATCCAGGACAACCTGCACTTGATTCGCGAGGTCCTAGAAGGGATAAAAGACGACACCGAATCCGCGCTGATCAGTTTAGATCAGTCCAAGGCCTTCGATAGGGTTGACCATCGGTTCTTGGCGTCTGTTTTGGAGACTGCCGGATTCAAACCGGAGTTCCGCAGATGGATTAGCGCGATGTACCACAACCCTCAGGCAGTGGTGCAGGTGAACGGAAGGCGTTCGAGGGTGATCGCGATCGAGCGTTCGGTCCGGCAAGGCTGCCCTCTGTCTCCTCTTCTCTATGTCCTCGCGTTGGAGCCCCTCCTGCGCAGGCTTAGGTGTGAGGGGACAAGTCCGGCACTGCGCGGTATCCCATTCGTTGGCCGCATTGCGGCCAGGGTTTACGCTTTCGCTGATGACGTCACAGTGTTTGTATCCCGCCGCCAGGATATAGAGGCAGTGAAAGAGGCGGTTGTCGAGTATGAGCGGATTGCAGGGGCCAAGGTCAATTTTGACAAAAGCGAAGGTTTGCGGCTCGGTGCTTGGAGGGGTAGCAATACTCTTCCAGGACCCTTCCGCTGGAGTGGTTGACCCATCCGCATTCTCGGAGTGTGGTTTGGGCCCGACCTCCAACTGGAGCGAAATTGGTCGGAAGTACATGCTAAGGTGAATGCTCAGGTGGGAATTTGGCTTTCTAGGAAGTTGTCTTTAAAGGGCAGGGCGAAGGCGTGCGCCGCGTACGTCTTCCCCTTGATCCTTTACCGATTGACTGTAGTTCCTCTTCCTAAAGCACATCGGTTGGCACTGCAACGATCCCTCTCCAGATTGCTCTGGGGAGGTGCAAGGCCGATGGTCCGTAGGCAGGTCTGTATCCAACGTACTCGCAACGGGAGTCTGGGTATGCCTGATCTGGAGAGCCACTGGCTTGCTGAAAGACTTGCATATCTGGGCCGTGTCTTGACGGGGGACTCAGTGTGGAGATGAAAGGCAAGTCGGACTTTTCCTCGCCTCAACTCAGACCCAAAGGCTGAAGGTCGACGTAGGCCTTTGAGCGAAGCACTGTTTGTCCGTGAGTGCCGAAAGGCCCTTCGTAACCTTCTTGGGTCCAGTGACCTTTCATGGCCTCGGAAGGAACTGTATCGGGAGCTAGTGGTGGGTTCCGCTTCTGATCCTCTCATCGAGCGGCACGGCTGGACGGCGGAGGAGATCCGCTCTAACTGGAATTGGGCGCCAGGATCGAGCTTCTTGAACAACTCCGAGTTCTCGCTCACCTGGCGACTTGCATGGAATTCGTTGCCCCTTCGCGACTTGAACTACAAAGCGGGCGTGGCAGACATGCCTGATTGCCCTCGCTGAGCACGCCTTCTACTACTGCGAGCGAGTCCGCCCGTTTTGGGATCACGTCGGGGAGTGGACGGCTCCCATCGAACCCAAAAAGCTTGCGCTGCTCGACGTTGGTTACGTCGTAGACAACGTTCTTCCTCCGTTTCATGGTGAGAAGCGTGTGGTGTTTCTCGCGATCCTAGCTGTAGCCTGAATGGTGATTTGGACGACGCGAAACAAGGGATTGTATGACGATGCAAACTTTTCTCATCGTGATCTGGTTTTGTATTTTCGGCGTCAGCTGAGGGTCAAAATCAGATGCGATAGAAAACGCTTGGATCGCATAACATTCAGCAAAAGGTGGGTGACTGCAGCGAGCCTGGTCGTACGAAAGGGGGCAATGTTGGAGTCATCCTTCCCTCCTCTGCCGGCCCATGGCGTCTACGGTACGGGTCCTTAGGGATCCCATCCCTGGTAAGTAGAATTGTTTTTTCCCCTTGTAACCTAGTTAGCAGTATGTTGTGAGTCATTTTCCCCATCATCTAGTCGTTAGTTTCTCAAGATCTTCCCCTTCCCTATTATTTTTGTACCTCAACCTTAATCCCAGCCCGCTTTTATTGAAGATCTTGAACATTCATATGTAAAAAATCATATTACCTACTTCTATCGACCCATACCGCGCCCGACCCTTTATTTCTTTTATCTCTGTAGATCAGTATTCCCGTCCCACCTAGGGCAGGTCCGGCTTGTTTCCGGTTTCTTTCGCTCCGGAAAACAGTCGGCCTCCAATTTTATAGATGGGGGGATGGGAAGTAAACCAAACGGGGAATTTTTCCTTGTTTTTCTTGTATATATAATTTTTCCTTTTTTTTTTTCTCCCATTCCCATTATTTCATTGAACATAAACCATATTTTGTAAATAAAAATCATATACCACTTTTGGGTTTTAAGTAGGTCTTCTTCATAGAGCAAATGTGGTATTTTGGTAACTGCTGCGCGCATGATGAAGGATGAATGGTTATATATTGTACTGTTGAATGGGTCGGCGAATGTGGCTAGCTAGGTCCCTTTAGAATATATAGAAAAGTAAGACCGCTCCCTTCCCCTCTCCAAAAACTTTAAGGCATGTGCCTTCTTTGTATTTACAAAGAAATAAAATAAGCCGACGAGTCGGACCAGAATAACCGTTCCTATTGTTGAAGTATATCATTACTCAATCACTAATCCTATGTTCTTATTACTAACTATCTCTCTCTTGTAAATACTCTTTCCTGTAAATATAACTATTTTTCTCACATATCGTGGTTTGTCTTATTATTAATACTACTTGTGTTCACTAAACAGAACACAGCATAAGGTATCACTGAATTTAAGATTATGGTATTTAAGCAGAATGGTAAAATTATGAATTTAAATATTCTGGAAATTCCCATCGCTGTATTGCAGTTAATTATTTCGTCAGTTGATCGAGTGATTTATTCTGGTTTTCTTCAAAGTTCGAAAACATCCTTAGAACATTTGCATGCGCATTTTCCATGTAAAGATTATAATGTAATGTAAAGATTTTAGAGGGATAGATTTGGATCGCAAACAAAACAAAATTTCCTTTTATTCCATTCTTGAAAACAATGTCGTAATCTTTGCAGTAAAAGAATACGGCCACCTATTGAATATTAATAAGGTAAAATATACTATAATGATTAATACACGTGAAAAATAATGGAAACAGATCAATCAGTTAGTTTTTTGGAGTGGAATCTACCGGAATAAGAAAGTAAAAGTAAATAAAAAGCGAAAATAAAGAACAAAGGAATACAAAAAAAAAAACAGTTTAGACAATCAGAATGTTTAGTTTCAATTCTTGCTTTATTATGATTCCGTTATATTAAAGAAAAATTTATATTCAAGGAGAGATAACTGTAATTTTTAATATGATGTTTTGGAAAGGTTCCTTTTTTTGTTTTTGTTTTGTTTCTTAATTCTAACTCTATCGGTCAATTTGATTCTGTTTTTGCTTTTTATGAGTTTTAGTATTCTGCATTCGATGACATCATTTAGTGGGGGTAGGAGATTTATTGTACAAAGCCTCATGTAAATTACCAGTGTTTGAAATGTGTGTGAAATTGCTTTCAAGCAATTAATCACGGTGACATCGTATAAATAGCGACTTAATCCATGGCTCTTTTATAGTCATTTTACGTCCTTTTTAAAATCTCCTTTTCTTTACCAAGTTCATAATAATAGCCAACATAAAACTAAAAAAGATTTTTAAAAAAGTAATTTAACTCATATTGATTATATCAAATTCTTTTTCTAGGTTTTGTTCATGGTAGCCATCAGTTTTGAAAAAAAACTAAAAAAGATTTTTTTAAAAATTCAACTCACGCGATGTAGCCCTGAGACCTACTGGAGGCAATGAACGATTGGGTGAAGTGGCAAGAGAGTGTCAGGGATATCCGTGCTAGCGGCACGACATGATGATGATGATGATCATCATCATCATGAATATATCTAATCCTTTTTCTAGGTTCCGTTCATGGTAGCCATCAGTTTTGAAAAGGTGAGCATGAAATTTCCAATTACATAAATAAAACAATTAACATTGTTTAGGAAAGTGAAATAAGAGTTGTTTTTTTTCTTTCTCCTTCTCCCTTTTTTTCATATTATTTTCTTTATTCTCTTAGTATCTGACTGCAATCATCCTAAAAAATATTGACTCTTCCATTTAATACTGACCTCTAACTTATCGTAGACATCCGTTCTGCATTACTCTCAGTGAGGTACGATCTCACAAAAATGATGTGTCTGGATCCAGCAATGGGGCCAAATCTATAAACAACCCTTGATTGCTACTTGCTAAAAACAGTTAGAATTTCATCAATGCGAAAAAAATGTCTGCAAACTATTTACATTATATAAGAATATCTGTAACCATACAACTATGTGCTAAAATGATCATTGTTATCAAACTGCAATAGTTACTTTAAGAAATATAGTTTGCAAATCGTTTATATTAGATAGGAAGACTTGACAGCATATAACTGCGTATGAATGGTTCATATGAAATTCCGGCATTATATAACATAAGAAGCTGATATGCAGTAATAGAAATAAACCAAGTCAACAGAGACGAATTTTGTCAAATAAAACTTTTAAAAATCTAGTTTCAACTTTATGACTGTCTTCATCTTTAACTTGGAAACCATTGAATGATTTGCATGAAACCTATCTGCTATTTTCTATATATCAACATAAATGAATTTCAGAAAACATATTTTCCTTCTCTATATTAAAAAGATCATTTCTGATATCTTCTTGCGTGAGTAATATTAAGATTCGGTTCTTCAGAACTGGAAGCCTTGGAAGTTAAAATCGATTCTTCTTTCGATTTCTATATCTCTGTTTAATAGGATATCAATTTTCGTGGTTATTTGATGCCAAATCTATCCTTGTAGAACAACAGTGATGCTGTTAAACCCATAGCATGGAAGATGAAGGAGTTCATACCTTTGCCAATTACGTTGATGGCTCAGTCCAGCACTTTAGCCGATACGCCACAGGGAATCTCCCGATTCCTCGTTCAGCTTAACTTCGACTCTTCTTTATAGCCTTCAGTTTTATGGCCTATAAGCTGTCACCATCAAAACAATTGCTTTCTGTAGCAAATCTCAGGAGTGTCGTGAATGCATTATCTCAAGACAGATATAGGTCTGATTTTCACTCACTAATACATTACAGACGAAATTGGAATCACTTTATGAGAAGGTTTCTTTAAATTCGGTGGTTTCGTCTGATTGATAAAGTTTTACAAAGATGCAATTATCTTTTAGATAAAACAAGATAGATACTCAAATTCACCGTTATGAACTTTACTTTGAAAATGTCATTTTCTTTCTGAGCTATTGGACCAGTGAAAATCTTTTCAATATAAAATGATAATGTTTCATATTCTTATATTCCCAGATATTTTCTTCATTATTCACGTATGGCTGATATCTAGAATGGCAATTTTCTTATGATTCAAAGCCTTAGGGCTTAATGATAATGGAGTTGATCCAAATTTAGAATTTGATTAGCTTGGTTGGTATATCGGTCAACTTTATCAGGGTTATTTAATACAGAAGTCAAATTATTTTTGGTCCCGTCGGTGGTACTTAAAATACGTGAACTTCATCCTGTGCCAAGAAGTAAGACCCCCACCCATAGGAGGTGGCCCAGGTATGACACCAAACTACACCTGATGGTGAGACTCCACTTTTGAAGCTCTGGGGTGTGTGGAATACTACTTCAATGCCATCATTCCAAGTTAATCTCAGACACGGAATGATAATAAATCTTATGGTGTAATCTATGGATCAAATAGATATTTTTAAAAAGTACGTGTTTAAATCAGAGAGAATGGCTTCGAGCTGACGAAGGAAAGAAGGAGAAGGTACCCCGTAAAACATTTACCGACGCCGACTACGCCGATGACATAGCGATACTGGTAATTACACCTGACCAAGCCGAAACACTACTGCATAGTTTGGAATTAGCAGCCACAGGCATAGGCCTCTATGTTAATGCACACAAAACGGAATATATGTGCTATAATCAAACGGGGGACATCTCCACTCTAGACGGAACCCCTCTTAAACTTGTAGACAGATTCACTTACCTAGGAAACAGCGTCGCATCAACCGAAAAGGACATCGACACGAGGTTAACGAAAGCATCGACAGCTATCGATTATATGGAAATCAGACCTAACCGATAAAATGAAACGCAGTTTCTTCCAGGCAGCGGTCACATCGATACTGCTATATGGATGCACTACATGGACTCTAACAAAACGCCTGGAGAAGAAGCTAGACGGCAATTACACAAGAATGCTGCGAGCAATCTTAAACAAGTCCTGGCGGAAACACCCCACAAGACACCAACTGTACAGCCACCTGACTCCTATCACGAAAACTATTCAAGTTAGATGAACCAGACATGCAGGACACTGCTGGAGAAGCAGGGACGAACTCATAAGAGATGTACTCTTATGGACCCCCACACATGGCCGTGCAAAAGCAGGACGACCAGCACGGACATACATTCAGCAGCTATGTGAGGAAACGGGATGTTGTTCTGAAGACCTGCCTAAGGGCGATGAACGATAGGGAGGAGTGGCGAGAGAGGGTCAGGGATATCCGTGCTACCAGCACGACATGATGTTGATGATGATGACATGTCTTAAAAAGGAATGTTTGATAACTTATAATTGTGTGTATATTATCTGTATTAGCAAAAATTACTTGAAGCTATATTTTTTAACTAATGCTTATTATCATTTTTCAGTTGAAATTATATAACTCTGAGCAATAAACGATTACTATTAAAGAGAAATAGTTCTTTGTAAGATATGAACCCTGTAGATCAAGCCATAACACGTACAACTACGTTGAAATTGTTCTGGTAATGACACTGAACAATCTGATGGTGAGGTTCCAGTAATGCTTGAGCTTTGTGGAATGTGAATTACTTCTTTATAGTCATCAGTGCCAGGTCCACTCTGGCCCGGAGTGGTAGCACCTGTTAGGATCCTATTTGTAGGTCAAATAAAACTAATCTGTGGTTTCGAGAGTTTGCAGTTTTTGCATTTAAACTGCGAATTTATACTAGAACTATTTAAAATAAAACTGTTTTGAAATTTAAACTGCGTACTATTTATTAACAGAATTGCCTGAAATAGTATAATTTTGACATTTAAACAGAATTATCTGAAATAAAACTGTTTTTATATTTGACTCTGTATTGCTCAATTGGCTGGGGCTGCAGAATACAACCAGTGAATCTCTGCAGAGGAGTACGACCCCCTCAACCAGTATCCTGGATATGAAAGTAAACAATCTGATGGTGAGGTTCAGGCAATTCTTTAACTTTGGGGAATGTGGAGTAACCCATCATTGCCATTGCTTCCAGATACACTCTGACCCGTAGTAGTAACACCTGATAGGGTCCGATCTCTGGGTCAAATAGACATAAAATGCGTACTTATGCTAAACTGAATTACTTGAAAAAGAACTTTATTGCTTGAAATAGAACTGTTTTTGACATTTAAACTGTACTTACGCTAAACTGAATTGTTTGAATCAAAACTGTTTGACAAAACTGAATAGCTTGAAATATAAACGTTTTTGATCATTCAAATGTGTACTTATGCTAAATTGTTTGATATAAATCTGTTTATTTGTTTAAAAATGCATTTGGCATTAAATAACCTATATAGGTTGATAAGTCATAAACCCCAAGGAAATAAAACCATACATTTATGCAAACGTTTGCTTTCTCACTCCCAAGCCATCAGAAGATGAAGAAATAGAAACACGCACCCCGTCGTCGTATAGTGCGGTTTGTAGAACACGATATCCCTATTTCCATCTTGCATGGATGACATCGTTCGGCCTGCCTCGAAGATCACTCTGATGGTGATCTCAGCAACTTCAGTTTGGAATGCAAGGTCATGCAAATATTGTTATAACTGGCTCCTTGGACAAGATGTTGAACTTTATTAATTCCCCGTTCTTCTGACTGTTGGTTTAATAACTTATCTATTTGCTCATCGCTACCATTTGCTTACAATGTAAAAAAATATTTTAAAAGAGAACGTTTCTTTTATTGTTCATTCTTTAATATGAAGATTTATTCGAAGCAGATATAAAAAAAACAAAAAACATCTATTCAAATAGGTTTAGATGCCTTAAAATTATTGCCGAAACAGTCGGATAATCTCAAGCAAATGCTACTGGACTATTTGAGCATGCAGAATGCATAATAATCCAAATTAAGATAGATGTGACGTTTGTAGAACAAATCCCAGAGTAATTCATCCAGTTTTTCTTCCTTAATTAATTTTGCTCATTAATATTTTTTTTTCTTATATTGCACGAGGCTCAATTATCTTCCTTAGATCCAATCAAGAATAACAAAAATATAAAAGTTCATTATTACATTTGCATGTCAGCGAACGTTTGGAACATGAGTGGAATTCATTTGTGATTTCATCAAGATATCTCTTTTTATTGCTTTCTTAAATTAATGCAATATCAACAGTCGTGGTTATTTAATGCCAAAGCTAGCCTGGTAAAACAGCTGTGAAACCATTTAACCCGTAGCTTAGGTAACCAAGGGGTTCATACCTTTCCTTAAAGTGAACGTACTAGAGCGATTAGTGTTCGAAATCACTCACTGCAGTGTCCTAGTTCATCAGAATAGATACTATGCCTCAGTTAAAACGAGGCAGAAATATAATGATATAAACGGATTTTGAAGCAAAAAAATGTCTCCTTATTTACTGCAAAATTGTGGAGAAGTTTCCGATTCTCAGAAGTTTCATTTTAGGTATATGTGGATTAAATTATTTTTCATAGTTTTGGCTGAAAAAAGTGACGTTTCTATGATATCATCTGTAAAAAAAATAGACTTCAAAAAGTAATTACTCGTTTGAAACTTCAGAAGACAGTTTAGCAGACGTGGTGATAAATCATTTACGTATGTCGGTACGTCTCTCTGCTTTTGTCAGTCTGTCTCTATATTTGGTATTGGTCTGTTTCTAAATACACACACACACCCAAACAAACACACACACACACACACACACACACACACGTGTGTGTGAGTGTGTGTGTGTTTGTATTTTTATGGGCGTTAGTGAAATCGCCCATAGGAGAAATATGAAGAATCGTTACTAAAAGATTCCAACCAAATAAAAGTGGTTATCAGTCAATGGAAAAAGTAATATATATATATATATATATATATATATATATATATATATATATATATATACAAACACAGACACACAGACACACACACACACACATATATATATATATATATATATATATATATATATATCATATTGTACACGTAAAGGTTGTTAGTATATGGATTTTACGGGTCCAGTTCAGAACCTAGACGAGTCTGTTTATGTTTCAAATCGCATTTATAAGAAAATTCTGAATCCAACTCACTTGCTAAACAACTATGGTGGAAGTATAAGGATATACTAGGCTCGCTATCTATGGTAGAACAACCACTATAAGAAAAGGAAAAACTCTAAATTCAAAATCTAAGTAGCGTCGTTTTGCAGAATCTCTGCCTCACTGATGAACCATTCTCATGTTATCTGTTTTGTTTTATTTTGTTTATCAACCTTTGTAGGTTATTTAATGCCAACACCATACTGGAGGAAGAAAAGAAACGATGCTGTTTAATTCATTACTGGATGAATAAGACAGTTCATGCCTTTCTAAAAAATCAGTTCAAAAGTGATTTGGGTTTGAACTTGATCACTGCGATTTCACATTAAGAAACGAGGTTCACATGCCAACACAGAAACTAACATGTTATCGGCCTCTACAAAATGTATATTTTCGTTGTTGAAATTATTGAAGAAAACACAAAACTTCGATTCAATGATGTTTTATTTTGGTGCGAGCAAACCAGGCTTTTACATCAAGTTGTAATTCATTTTTTGTTCTAACCTCTTAATTTTTGTGGATACAGGAGTGGAAATTGCTGAGTTATGTTCATCGTGGATTATAGTCGTCCACTCGCTTATCCCTCGTGAACTCTCGTAGTCAACACACCTCTTCCTCGACATCTTCCTTTTAAAACCTGCTACAAAACTACTATACCTAACTCCTACACCTCTTCATCTCCTCCTTCCAAAAGAAATGGTTCCTTATTTTTGCCACTCAATTTTGAATTCTTGGTGTCAGTGTGTCTACATTTTTTTATTTTTAGAACACTCGCCAATCGCCATTTTAACAACCTTAACAATGTGAACCTGGTTCTTCGGCAGACTTCATATCTATAAACAAATCACCAAATGGTGTAGTCTTATGGTTCATATCTTTAATTAAACTATTGGACCCGCTTACGTTCTGGCCGATGTAAAGACACACTTAGGGGAGAACAGTTTATTAGCTCTGAACCATCTGTACTGCTCATGTTTCGGCGTGTGTAACTTGAGCTCTCGAAAGACAATCAGAGCATTTTTGAAAAGGCAACACATGTTCACATTACCAGCAGAGCTGGTCATATCACTAACGGTGTAGATGTAGAGTGTTCCATTTGGGTCAAACTTGCAAACTAATTACGTCCAATTCTCATTTCAGATACGAATTCACATGACCCTCTCATTTGCCCAGAGTTCCTGATCTTTAAAACGGTGGAGGAAAAAACTAATACACGAAAAGGACGCACAAATTGAAGATTGTATTCACCTAACCACTCACTACGAGCAGAATACAATACAAAGTCAGTCTTTAAGGTTCATAAAGCCTGTTTGAATTAAAAGTTTTTCTTCTAGTCCGGTTGCCTTGCAAAGATTAAAAAGCCAAGTCTACACTACATTTTATGCACAGTTGAGGGTCTAATGGTTGGGTTTCTACATTTCTCAGTTGTATTCGGGCAAAGGGAAATGAAAACGGTCCCTTAAAGGATTTAAACTCAGGTCAAAAGGGTACATTTTCAACGACAATAACAACTATGCCATTTCGAGTGGTTATTTGAACATACCAAGGAAAGTACTTAAATTGTTGAATAAATTCTCCCGAAAACTCCCAAGTCAGTCTATGCACTCCCCAGTTCCATGTCAGTGGAACATGCCATCTCTGTGTCTCTCTCTCTCTGTGTCTCTGTCTCTGTTTCTCTTTCTCTCTCTCTCTCTCACACACACACACACATATATATATATATATATATATGTTCACCCCTTCACATGAGCAGTATGTGACACAAATACATTGTTTTTAGAAAGACTAATACAGGTTTGAATTCGGATTTTTCATTCAACTTTACTTGTTGCCAAACAAATGTTCAAGAAAATAGTCTGTCCTACTATATCACGAATAGCTGTAGGGAGGTTAGTTGGATTCTTACTTCTCCCAGGTGATTTAGGGTTATGTTAAATGCAAACAGCCTCATCCAGTGGATTTAACTTCGGGTCGCCGAGTCCATTTCCTGCGATGACATCCATTTCACCACGAGCAACCCCCATATATATCTATATATATATATATTGGTCCAACGACAACGAGAGAAAAGTATATATTTTTGATGAATAGGTCAGCAAATGTTATTAAATTTCAGATTTTGTTTATTATATTCATATACTTTTGCTCTACGTGTGTTTCAGATTTTAGATCTTATTCTGTAGATTTTGAATGGTTGAAAAACGTTTTCGGTTTTATTTTTTATAATAAGGATTGTTTTGATATCTATTTTAACTCCAGGATTTGTGTCTGTGACTGTTCCAATTGAGTTAATTATCCGTGAAGTCCTAAGGTCTATTCAAATATTTTTCGTACATAGAAGTATGTATTTTTTGTCTATCGGTCTCTCTCTGTGAGTACACATATAAACATGAATGTACATTCCTGTATATATACTGTTCTAATTGATTGTTCTATTTAGTCTAATTTCACTGTTTTCTCTGTGAATGTTCGGTTGGAGTTAATTGAGTGCAAAGACATCAGGTTTCAGGAATTGTTTTCATAGCGTGTTTACTCTGTCCGTATTTGTGTGTATGTGTGTGTGTTTGTATACACACGCTTACTGGTAATTGTGGCTATACATTTTTACAAACATATATTTTCAAGGATATAGTATGCATTTGTATTTTTCACAATTTTTCTCTTTTCCTCTTCCTCTCTCTCTCTCTCTCTCTCTCTATCTCTCTCTCTCTCTCTCTCTCTCTCTTAACATATACACGTACTCTTGAATGTGAACTTATGCATACATGCAAATATATGTTGTTTTTTTCCCCCAAAACATTGGATGCATTCGAAATACGTTTATGTGAGGGGTCAAATGTATTGTCACACATTAAATCTACACAATGCCCTTGAAAAATCAAATGTATGTATAAAAGTATAGGTGTTCATTCATATGGCCGTATGTATGCACACAGATAGACAGAGAGACAAAACACACAGGGACACACACATACACATGCATATATATATATATATATATAGTCATCCACAGACAGATCTGTTTCGTTCTATCAGAACTCATCAGTGTGGCTAGACATTAGCTCCCAATAGCTGGGATAGAAACCCGGTTGACTCAAACGCCAAGCCAAAGCCTCTAACCATTCAGTCACGAAGAACCATTAGCTCCGAGGTAAATTTTAAACGGTTATGAATCACAATTACTATTGTTTACATACATCCGTTCAACGGCTGCCGAGACCTCAATTCATATACGCAGAGGCTTGCAATGAACGCTAATGGCAACACGATAACTACTTCACCAGAGAACTCAACCATACGGGGGTAGGGGAGTATATATATCTCTATAGTCATCCACGGACAGATCTGTTTCGTTCTATCAGAACTCATCAGTGTGGCTAGACATTAGCTCCCAATAGCTGGGATCGAAACCCGGTTGACTCAAACGCCAAGACAAAGCTTCTAATAGTGAAATAAATACCTTTGAAAACATGTGATCGTTCATTACATGTCATTTTGTTCTTAAAACATCGATACCAACCTTGTTTTACGACGTCAGCTTGACGTAACTTTGATGCTAAATATCCTTGCACAGCCTATACCTTTACAAACGCCATTGATTTACATAAAAAAAATTAATTTCTTACCATGTACAACACGAGTGCAAATAATATTTATAAATATTATGAATTGTAAATACAGTTACGTTAGATTCTTCATTATTTTAAATAAAAATCTTTTTTTCAGTATTGGCTTGGCTAACAGCTTTCTTGAGAACTTTCAAGATGGTGTCTTGTGATTTGGTTCATAAAAAGTAAAAGAATAATTTCCAAGCGTATTTAATCAATTGAATACGTAATAATTATATAATAAATTCTACTGAATACCAATGGTAGGGTTTTAATATGTTTAGAGTAACAAAGTAAACACGGCACTCTACATTAATATCAATATATTATTGTTTATTTACGTTTTGTAATTGATTTTAATTGTATTACAATAATTTTGAAAGTATAAAAAAGTATTTGAACATTTTTTTTCTTTAGACCATTGAATATTAAAGAAGCATTGCTAAATATTAAGGGCAGTTCATTATACTCAGCATGGAATAAAAGGCTCCTTTTTTGTGGCTGAAAATTCGGGGTCGTTCATTATACGAAATCATCATTGCTCGAATATAAACGGTATACTTTACACTATTTTGATATGGCTAAGATATTGTCTCATTATCTTGGCGATAGGAATGTTGGTTAAGAAATATAAGAAACAATCATTCCTGTTTATGTTACATTTTTTTTTCAAACCAGTTACAAAAAGATTATTTCGTGGCTTTACACATTATAAGTCTGGGCTAATGACTGATGCAATATCGGAAGCAAGGGATAAAGTGAATATGTCGCGGTTGCGAATGGATAAGCAATAGAAAAAGCAAACAGACGGGAAAAAAGACGAGGATTAGTCTGTCCCGTAGGCTAAATGCAATAAATTATGTTAAACCAGGAAACGTTGCGTGAAAACAAATCAACGTTGAGTTAGTAAAATAATCAAGAAGTCATCGCGAGAGCAAGTCAAATGACGACCCATACCGACGAAAGTTTGTGGAGGTACCCGTGGTGTAAGGGTTATCGTCATAGCATTAATACCCTTGCGAAATATATTAATCAAATAATTCCCCCTCCATCCATGGGTAAATAGAAGGGCATACTGGGTTATTTAGCCATTGTTCAGCAACAAGTCTAACAGAGGAAAAAACTCTGAATTCTAACCTGTTAAACTCCGCTTTAATTCATATAAGTAAAGTAAAGTTGGCGACTATAGTCGAGGGTAACCCGAAGGCTCCCTTTTCGATAGCTTACTACACCAAGGTGTAGGGAAGGGCGCTACTCCTTTCCCCTGGATTGCTCCACTTTACCCTTGATCCGTACCTTATAATGCTGAGTGTTAAGCAAGGAGACATCAAGTACCATTTTTTGAGTGATTGGTATGACTCGACCTGGGATTGAACCCAGGTCTTCCGGGTCATTAGCGAACACTCTAACCGCTAGGCCAATGTCCGATACAAATTCATATAGATTACTATAAAGAGTAACATTTGGCTAGGAGTCTCCGTGATGTAGAGTATTACGTGCTGAACTTAGGCATCGTTTTAAGCGAATTAGAAATCCAGTAGCGCTATTTTCAGTCTAATATCCTTGGCAGTGGTATGAAGTCTCTTCATCAGCTCCAAATATGGATTAAATAGGGCCCCATGCGTTCTTTTAAAATGGTGGCTTTAGCATTAAATAAGTCTGATTGACTTTTAAGAGCGTTTCAAACTATCAAGGTTTATTTTGAGCCCTGGGGTTGGGGAATAGCGTTTATTGTAGATTAACATTTACAATTTTTATGCAGTTGTTTAAGACTTTTATTATGTACGAGCCAATCGAATACAAATGCGTAAATTGTTTTTTTAATTTAGTGACAACCAATCAAAATACCTCACCTATTAAAAAACTTAGAATATTTCAAATTCATACCTCTAATGAATTTGAGTAATATCAAAACTAAAAAAAAAGTGAGAACATGAAGCTAAAGGTTACGTTTAAGTGGATACAATGCATATAAAAAGTGAACACGTACTGATATTGAATGCATTGCTACAATGAGATCAGTGATTGATTTTAAGGGCATGTCACCACGTCTAGGGTTATTTTAAGCCTTGAGGTTAGGAAATCCTGTTCATTGTAAATTCATATGTTGTATACCGACATACAAATACAAATATAAGCCAAAACATAATCAAACATAATTTATGAACTTCAATGAATGAACAAACACTTCTTTATAAAAATATATCTCTCACACTTTATTCTCGTGAGGGTTGATGTTTCTGTGGTGTGTGAGAGATTGGTGGAGACAGGGACAGACTGCTATATTGACCCAACCTCTTCCATTGACCAAAGCATGCTGTGTTATCTTCAAGAACCCACTCAGCACGTCTTCCGCTACTTGGCTGGGGTTGCTCAACATGGGGTCGCTGGCCCTCTCTCTGGCAATCCTCTCACCGACTAACTCAACTGCCACCGGCACCAGCCTATATTCTCTCATAACGCCCACTTGCTTCCTCTTCTTCCGCTTATTTACACCGGTTCATCTCTGATTGACGGCTCGGTCAAGGGTCAATATACAACACATATTTACATTTTTATGTAGTTGTTTCTTAAGGCGTTTTATATTCACGGTCTCTTCGAAAACGTATGAATTTTTAAACATATTTATTTGACGCATAGATAAGATCTAATAGATACTTCCACTCAGCGTAGGACTGGACCCGAGAATAATGGCAATGGAAAAGCACTCCACACTCTCCAGGTGTCCAGAAATGAAGTTTTACTATCGTATGAAGTTAAATGGCATCCTCAGAACAACCAATTGTTCTTTTTTTTAGGGGGGTTCTTACCCCTCTATAGTAGATACAGTCAGAGTATACTATGCCCCGCCAACAGGTCTGCATTCTCAGGCCTTGTTGTCTTACCATGTTAATAGTGTTTGACAAATAGAAAACACCTTCCTAATCTAAAAGGTTTTGTTTGCTTTATTTGTAAACACTAAGCTGACTGATTTCAATGAATTTTTTCTTTTCATTTTCTATACTGAGCAATTGAACAATACAATGTTTCATGCAATGGCAGTTCCAAATAATTCTGGGTACAATCACTGGAAATATGCAAAGAAAAATCGATAATTCTTTTTTTAAATAACAAATGAATTTATTTTTCTTTCTAGACGAACACATCCGTTATTATTTTCACTCAGGCAAAATTGATTCATTAAATTCTTCCCGGTTTTCCTAAATGGAAATCCAGAAAAAATTATATGAAATATAAAAAAAAAGATCTCGGAAAATTTTAATATCAGTCAAAAAGTAATAATAATAATAATAATAATAATAATAATAATAATATGAAGAAGAAGAAGATTTATTATCATTATTATTATTATTATTATTGTAGTAGTAGTAGTAGTATTTCTCCCTGCAAAAAAAACAAGTTGCCACTGTCTCTATTAACTGCTAATATTTCAAGGAATTATGGAAACTTTGCTCAAAATCTGTGAGTAATAAAATGATCCTCACATATTTCACATGCCAATAAGACTTAATGTTTATCTAAGAAGGAATAATATTGATATTATTTCCTGAAGCTTCTGGGCTGCTGCAAACTTTGTCTGATTTGTTTTTCTTGTGAATCGTTTCTATTTTTTTACGTTGTGATACACTATATTTTTACAATTTGAATTTATCATGTTATCAATAGTTTATAGTATCCATCCATACATACATACATAGATAATATTGACGTACTTAATGTAACAGTTATTATCTTAGGAAATATAAATTGGTGACCTGAGTTCAAAACCTGGACGAGTCTGTTTGCATTTTAGTTCGTGGTGATGTCTTTGTGAAAGTTGTGCATACTTGAGTTCTACCTTCAACTGGTATTAAATAGTAGAGTACACAAGGTTCACTAGCTTTGATAAGGTAACCTATGAAAAGGGAAAATCCAAATTAAAACCGATTTTACCCTGTTAAAAATATTGGTTTTGAGTCACTACTTGCCCCTGACAGAGGAACTGAGTAAATATATACATGCATACAAACAACCGAACAACAAGCCGATTTCAAATCCTGTACAAACCTGTTCGAGTGTAACAGTTGGTTCTAATTTAAAAGGCATGAACTCATCTCTTCTACGTCCAGTTATGGTTAAATATTACGGAAGACGAGCTTCTTTAGCTTTTGTTTGGTTACTTGCCAAGACGATTATGACGTGGTATGCCACCGAGCGAGGAAAAGTAAGATTAATTTCCCTTACCCTCTGTTTTTGAACTAAGAAGTCCCAAGACTGACCGCTAAAAGGGAGATATGAACGAAAGTTAAATTACTCAAACTCCATGACCTGTAATCGGTTGGACAGAGAATGGAATGTAGGTCATTGTAGTAGCATGATGAAATAGAAGAAGAAGAAGAAAGAGCCAAATATTTGGCTAGACCCTTTTGGCGCCAAAATAATACATTTTCGTTAGAAGAAATTTGGAAAAAGATCTTTAGTTTTAGGACAGAAATCGGCGTGAAAAGATGTGCTGATATATAGCCAAAAACTCCGGGTTCGCTCGAGCGTAAAAATAATATTTAGTTCTGGACAGACATTGGCAAGAGATGGACGCCAAGTTAGCCAATGTCTGGGAAAGAATAGAACAGAATCTTTGGACAGAAGATAGCAGAAAAGCGCCTTCAGCCAGATTCTAGAGAAATGCCGCCCGCCCGTAAAAGAAAGGAATCTGAGAACAAGCCTTCGAAAAGATAAGTACAACTTTAACTGCTTTTCCTCCTACCCTTCCTAAATATTGGAAATTTTATATATATATATATATATTCAGAAAAGGAAAGAAAGAGACTGAAAAATTTGTTTCATCAACCTAAAATGAACGAGTGGACTTAAATACTTTCTCAATAAAAGAACGAAAAGTAAAAAGAGAGAGAGAGAGAAGAAAAAAAGGGAACGAAAGAAAAAAAAGGAGAAAGAAGAAAAGGACTGTCGAGAGAGACATTTGCGTTTAACACTGCCTGCTGGCTTAACAAAGCCGATAGTTTAAAAGAAAAGGAGAAAAGAAAAAAGGAACTGCTTCTTAAATCTCTTAATTATTTGTTTGGCCGTCGCTTATTAATGCTTTGTTACATTTTAAATGCTCCTTTGTGTTGAAATCTATTGGTTGTGTTGTTTATCTATCGAGTTGCCTTCTTTTGCACATATCTTTATCGCTTTCATTTATTCTCCCTAAATATTTTATTTGCCTTAAAAACATTACAAAATAATTTTGGAAATTTGACCACAGTGAAATATAATTTGTTTTAACCTAGAGGCCCATGCTTTTCGTTATCCGAGGGGTAGGAAAACGAAGGGCTTGGTGGGGTATGTGAAAGGGAAATTGGAAACCCCCTCGCCAGCGTTGGAGATGAGTCTAGCCCCAAATTAACCCCCACATTATTTGCCAGTACCATATGCCCGAAATAGGAGTCTTGACTAGGACTTATTTTGCGGAGGGTCAAGTGCCAGACTGCCCCTGACGTCACATGTGCATAAAATAAACTCTCGTCCTGTGATAGATATTTATGCAGCGCCACAAGATTGAAACCTCTGAATTAAAACCAGGTTTATACGGATAAGAAAGTGACCTCGTGTCACACTCTGCATTTGGTGGAGGAGATGGATACATACATACATATATACATATATGTATCACAAAAATATTTTTGATGAGTAATAATAAAAATAAAAATGTATTTTTAAACACAATGTGCCAACATTCTAACGTATATAATGTAATGATGGTCATTAACTCATTGACTTGAATATTTTAATGTGAAAAGTTCAGGAAAAGATTACGTAGAACTAAGATTTCTCAAGAGTTGACAGGACTTATTTTTGAGGGATATATGCGTTGATTATGCATGTGTATACATTCATGTAGAGTTCATATAACGAGCACACAACTATATAATTACAAACAAAAACGTTAAATTTCCATGAAAAAATACAGATAACATAGATTTAACCCTTGGTTTTGTAACGATAGCAAAATTAACTTCGAATTGAAGTCTTCTGAAC
This sequence comes from Sepioteuthis lessoniana, assembly GCA_963585895.1. NCBI lineage: Eukaryota > Metazoa > Mollusca > Cephalopoda > Myopsida > Loliginidae > Sepioteuthis > Sepioteuthis lessoniana. The sequence continues at coordinate 49,754,495 of OY757910.1, read as the reverse complement.
ACAAAGCTTAAACATTTATTTTTATACTTTTTGTTTAAAAAAATTGAAATGATATTAAGTGATATTTAGAATTAGGTTTACAATGTGATTTGGCACTAAAAATACAATATGTGTTACCTATAAAAAAAAAGGTTAAAGTATTAGCAATTTAAATCCATATTGAATCTACGTAATATTAACAAAACTAAAAAAAAAGTGAGTACATAATGCGAGAAGTTATGTTTGAGTACATATTTACATCAGAGTATCAAAGTCTAAAAAAAATTTAAAATGTACAGATATTGAGAGCGTACATTGAAAAGTGGATCGTTTGATTTCGACCGTAATTCATACCATCTTGGATTTTTTTTATACTTTGTTGTTATGGATTTGAATTTATTGTATGTTCATATCGACATTTTTATGCAGTTATTTCACGAGATCTTAGAAAAAGATCCAATCGAATAAGACTACTTTTTGACAGGTGTTCTTTTGGCATAGATGGGATACTAAAAAGTACAGCCATTCCAGATCAGAGTGGATCCGGATTTTAAAATAATGAAAGGGTTCTCCCCTGGTTGAAAGCTCCAAAACTGGAGCCCCAATCATTAGATACAGTTTAGCGTCATACTTATGGGAGATTAACTTCTTATAGAGGATTAACTTCTTTGCTGTTTATCCAGTCAGGCTATTCTAAGATCCGCTGATCGGGCGATATAATGAGAAGAAAATCTAATATTTCGAAGGATGTGATAACGATTATTTGTCATAACATGTTGGTTTGAGGCAGAAGGATATTCATTTCCAATGCTCGAAGCAATTTTCTTTATTTCAAAGATTATAAGGGATGGGGCCATTGATTTTAGCGAAAGAAAACATGCTAGCCAAAAGATCACATCAAACTAGGATGATTGGTATCTTAAAACAAATTGAAAGAATATTATATAGCTCCAAACAATAATTCACTTACGAGTAGTCACTTTAAAGGAATTTACATCAGCCGTGTTGTTTGTGGAGCTTGGGTTTTCGAAGTTGGGTGCATGCTATTAGTAAACTGCGTTCAGTTGCAGTAGCGTTTTCGTTGGGTAAAATCGTATTGGCATTGAACAGTTGTACAATGGTCTGAAGGGTTATTTTATGTGGAATCAAAGTTTCGTGGCATTGTTGGAGACAAGGAAACATTCTTTTGGTGAAGATGAAGAGAAACAGATATAACCAAATGTTTGAATAGTGGTGTTAAAATGCACCTATTCTTTTTCCAGGATTGATTGATTGATTTTAATAATTGATTTTGACGATTGATTCTAACATGTCGGGGGTTACTTCTAGCTTAGAGTTTGGGGAATCGCCTCCATTGGATATTTATATTTACATTTTTAGTAGTTTCTTAACATTGGTTTGTTTATGCTTCTCAGCAAATCAACCTCATGGGTTATCTAATACCAAATTCTTTTTATACCTCTATCTGATTTGTAAGCGCATAAATTTTAGGTAACTTTCTTTTATAACGAATTGATAAAGTTCATGTGTTAATCTATAGTTAAGGGGTTTCAAGTACTCCAATGTAATATAAATAATGTGGGCACGACCATATGTTTTCAAATAACTTGTAATGATCGTTAGTAAATAATTAAACAGCACCATTTGGCACATACATGAGACCATAACAGGTAGTAGCAATCGGGGTCTACGTGAACCTAAGAGTAATGCCAATGAAGGGGTATTCCACATTCTTGAAAGCTCTGGTACGAAAACCTCACCATCTGATGAAATTTAGAATCATAACAGGACGCTCATTCGGGAGGTATCTCTTGTCTATGGAGAGGTGCAATTTGCGTATTCTACAGCCACAAACAACAGTATACCTTGTAGTTTCTTGGGGGCCTTTTCACTCAGTTATATGATTCCATTATTCCTATATGGTAGCAATGATTAGCAAACTGATCAATTTGACTCTTCAACTGGATATAAAAAGGTGCTACCATTCCAGGTCACAAAATACCTAGGAGTAATGGCAAAAAAGTGTACTTTTACTTCCCAGAACTCCAGATTTGGAACCTCTTTATAGGGTCAGAGCCGAGATTGGTCATTATCTCTCAGAAGAGTTAAAGTCATCGTATTCTCCGTCCCGGCAACAGGGCAGTTCTTTTTTTTTTTTTTTTTTTTGAGTGGGTATGCCCTCTGGAAATATTTTGAGGCACTGTGAGAACTGACGGGTCTAGAGGGCTTTTTAAATCTTTATGATCCCAACTCAAGAAATACTTTTTTCCGAGAAAATGTCTTTACGTTCAAGTAACATAACACTCCATTGCATACAGTAAGAGACATTTACAAATGATTGGAACATTGGTTACAAAAAATGACACATTTTAAAAAGCCTTGTCTTTCTTGTCTTTAACTTGTTTTTCGTATCATTTATCAAATATCATAAGTTTAGGAAATAGAAAAATATCAAGTTACATTATGAAATAATAAACAAAAAACAGATTTTACAAGTCAATAATATATCTACATTTTCAACTGAAAGAAAATACTGAATCCCTTTTCTAAACGGAAGAATCATCCAAGTACAAAAGAAAAGATATAGAAGGTAGTGTCCGTGGTGTAATGGTTATCTTCGCAAGAATTGGACACGGCGACACGAGTTCAAATCCCGGACTGATTGCATTTCACGTAGCACTAATACCCTTGGGAAAGGTATGAATCCAATTATTCCCCCCCCAGCTATGGGTAAATAGTAGAGCAGGCAAGGTTCTTCAGCCTTGGTGAGGCAACTAGTCTAGGAGAATGAAAACTCTGAATTCAAACCTGTTAAACTCCGCTTAAAAAATTGACCTTGTGTCATATCCTGCCCGAGTGGAGGGGTTGGGTAAATATGATAAAGAAGGTAGTGTACAGATTTAGAATTTGTGACGCAGTGATAGTCCGCAAAGTCGGTATTGCAAAATGGTTTGTACAGAGACAGCAGAGAAAGCTGTTTTCTTTTTAAAAGTCATTCTCTAATAGGCCATCATATACAAACTTGATGCCAATTCAACTGATTTAAATTCCATTGAAAAACTGTTCAGTATCATTGAGACATGGTAAAATTCATGTTCCCGAATAATGAAGAACAGAAAAATGTTTACAGTGTTTGGCATGGCGTCAGGATTATTAAAAGCAAACCTTTAATTGTCTCTATGTCACAGCATGTTGAAAAATTATCTAGGCCAGAGGCATATAGACAGGTCATTGATTTTTTTTTTATCTCTGTGGTCATTATGATTTTCTTGTGTTCAATAAACTATTTTAATTTTTTAGTAGGAAATAATTCGAGAAAAATTAAGCACAAAATAAACTCTTTATCTAGCTATTCATTCTAGAAGACTGTCTAAATAATCATAACCATATGAATAATGAGATTCTTAATTGAGATGATACAATAAATATGTAAAGATGTCCTTTAAGTAACTGTTATCGTCGTAGAAAATAAATTCGCCGACTGAGTTCAAATTGTGTTAAAGCTTACTTGCGTTTCACTTCATGCTAACCCCCTTGCCAAAGGCATGAGTACATCTGTTCCATTCAAATGTATGGATGAAAAATATATCTGACAGTGCTTTTCCTTAGTTATGCAACCAGTCCAGGGTAAAGAAAACTCTGGATTTTAATGTTACGCTCGTATCACATCCTCTCTGTAGAAGAGGGTCTGAATAAATACATTGTCCAATAAATAAAATAGAATTGAAAACTGTTTTTGCTTGGGTTTTTCGTTTTTACCTTCCTCTATATATTGTCCTCAATTGTACCATTCTTATATTATCATCTCATCCAGAAACTGTGGGTTTGGTTCGTTCTACAGAAAAGCTTAGTGCTTTAACAAATCGCTTGCGCGATCACTTTGATAGTTCAAATTTTACCGGATCTGTTGTGCCATAACAAGTCAGAAGCGCTGTGTTGGCACCTGATATCAAAGAATACCTAAAATTAGGAGTGATTGAAAAAGGGCTAGAATCAAATATAGCGCAGAGTATTTGCATTAAATCGTGCAATCCTTTGCAAACAACCTGCGAGCGGAGATTTGTGCTAGTGGCTATGAAGCTTTATGTAAGGCTTTTTTTAGTGTTTAGATGATTTTGCTTCCTACTTAAATTGCGTGATTTCTAGGGACAAACACCGAATTTAACTTAAAACTGAACTTGTTCCAGAAAGCCACCGATTATTTAAGAATGCGCTTAGGAAAAGCATTACGCCACAGAGTGGGTCCTATTCTATACATTTAACCATTTCTCTGCTGTGAGTGAAAATAATCGGATCCCTCTGACCTTGCTTTGTCCAAATATAGTGAGATTTCAAATTACAATCCATTTCTTTGTTCGTATTTTCAGCTTGCTTGAAAATTTCACCGAGACGTTTCTCATTATCTTGGCAAGTAATGTGAGTATCTTTTCATCTTCTTTTTGGGATTGTTACAAATGTTTGTTGATAAAATTGAACAAACAACAGAAGATTTTAGAGACATGCCTTCACTCTTAGTAAATCGTTCACTCACGCGCACTGATACACACGCAGTGGAAGAGCTCATTGGCTTTTGGTTGTCTTCACACAATGTGCTTTCAATGATCAGAGTTTAAATTTTGGATGAAGCAGTTTATTTCTGTTGGGTATCACCCACCTTTTTCCACACAATGAACTAGTCCATCTGCCATATATAGCAGTAGCTACTAATACCAGGACAGACTAGAAAGTGAATTTTTTTGTCTGAGTTCTTTTTTCACCACGAAAAAGTAAGTTCTTTATTGTTAAAAATTTGTTAAAATTATTGTTATTGAATTTTGTTATCGTTGTTAAAGTTTTGTGACCCCCCTCAAACTATTGTTCTTTGTTTGTGAGGAGGGTCAAACGCGACTCGATTTTTTGTTGAACTTTTTTAAAAAAAACGACCGCCAATTTTATAAACATTCATCGTTCTACATTTATTCGTCTCGCCTGAATTTTTTGCAACACCATACGCGTTTCATCTCCCTCTGGTTGTGTTTTCACAACTATGGGGGAGCCCAACAACATGAAATCGCAATCACCGACCGACATATTCCAAACGCAACCCTCCCCAATGCCGGAAGAAGCTCCATTCGACCTCTCTTCATCGGCAAGTACAATACCACCGGCACAAAAACCAAAACAAACAGCTGTCTCTTGGTCTTCACATTGCGTGAATAAAAAATCCCCTTGTGACTACGCAAGAGACAGGGTCGAAAAGTATGAAAAGTATTTCAAGGACGGGGAAATTCTCCCAATACCCGAATTGGTCGAGGCGGTCGAACCGAAGACCCTGTCCTTCGTAGTCACAGACATTAAGACCAAGAGACTAGCGGGGATTAAGAAGGAAACTTTTGAGGACCTTCTCAAAACAGCAAACATCCCAGGGAAATACTTCTGCCGCAGAAGTTTCGCGACCTGGGATGTCTTATTACCCTCAGAGGAAGTAGCAAAAAGCCTCGCCGGTGGTAACATCACCACACGCTTCTTCCGGCTACAACCGGAATATCGAGGCAAAAGAAGAATACGAGTCACCGTATGCAATGTATCTATGCAATTGAGTGGTGACGTCCTCGCCGCCTATCTAAGTATATACGGCGGCGTGGAACAAGTCACACAAGTAACGTCAACACGGGGAACCGCGTACGGTGACTACGTATTCGTTATGTGCCTCGATAGGGGAGGGTTTAACAAAATTCCCCATAAAATACGATACCGCGATCAAACCATGACAGTCATCGTTGAGGGCAGGAAACCGCTATGTTGGTCCTGCAATAACATCGGCCACTTTTCAAAAAACTGCCCTCAAAAACCAACAATCACCACCACAACAACGACTACTACTACTGCTACTACTACTGATACTCCTTCACCTGTCATAGCAGCAATAATACCAACAGAAACCTCAGAAAACAAACAAGAAACCCCTAAAGAAAATGAGAAAGGGTGGACGCAAGTCACCAGAAAAAAGGGAGGGAAAAAAACTCCCCCAAAAAACCCAGCAACAACAGATACAACAACTCTTTTGACTACAACTACGAAACCAACGACAACAAATACGAAACAATCAACTGCAAAACAATCAACAAAAGAAGACAATCAAAACATTGAACCGATGGATATGTCCATGAATTTAAAAAGAAGGAGAGACAGCGAGGACTCACCAACTAAAGAGGGGGAGAAAAAACATCCAAAAAAACCCACACAAACAACCACCATACCTCAGCATAAGGGGGAAAAAACAACAGAAAAATCGCCAGTCCAAAATAAACAAAGACCAGCACAATTGATTCCTCTCCCACAAAAAACAAAAACCACCCCTATCATCCCAACAGAAACACCATTACCCCCCTCTCTTTCACCAATTAAAACCCCCAAAATGCTTACTCGATCCTATTCAGCAACCAGACTTACACCCTCTCCCCAAACACCGTCAACATCAGCAGCAACTGTTCAAAAACCAAGAGCACGCTCTACGGAAGCCCGACGTGCCATAAACTCTTTTTACTTCTGCGAAGATATCATGGACAATCCACACATAGACCACACTTTAAAACAATCATTAAAACCATTACGCTCACTCCAAAAAATTGACACTAAAGACATCACAAAACCACATCTATTCAAGGACGCACCAAAATTGACCACATTCGTCCGCTTGGCTGGCAATCGGACCAAGGAACTCTGGAACTTTATTGACGAAGCCAGCCGGGCGGATGTAATGCTGGTCGATACAAAAAATCCAATGCTGAAAAAAATGCTACCCTTCTGTGCGGGCAGGGTCCCGATTTTGGTTCACCCATCATTCTATAGGTCCCTAAAGTTGCGGTACCCTATGGATGTCGGTGGAATTACCAGGGACGACCGAGTAAGTACTGAGCTCGGCACCGGATCCCTGCGTCAGGCCGTCGGCATCCTTACTCCCAAGGATTTCCGGCCCGTAGTCGACACTGAGTAAGGTAAGTGGGATTGATGGCTCTAAACCTTGCTACTTTGAATGTGAGGGGATTGAGGGATCCGGGCAAGTGTACGCGCTTGCTTGGTGAACTTAAAACTCTCGGCGTAGATGTTGCTGCAGTGCAGGAAACCCACTTCACTTGCGGTGCCGACTGTCGTGTGCTGGAAGGCGATTTTAACGTCTTCTCAGCATACGGCAGCCGTACCAGCGTTGGGGTTTCTTTGCTAGTTGGACGCAGCCTTGATGCTGATGTTGACGTTGTTTTTGCAGGTGACGGGGGCCGACTGGTTGTGGCCGATGTTGCCGTGAAAAGTTTCAAGTTTCGTCTGGTTGCGGTTTATGCGCCCAATATCGTTGTGGAGAGGGTTTCCTTTTTTCGTCGGTTGGCGCCGTTCCTGGACGATACGAAGCGGCTAGTTTTAATGGGTGATTGGAATGCGATCCTTGATCCCAAAATAGATAAGGTCGGGCGGGGAGCTAGGCGTGTGGGAAGGTGTGAAAGCAGCCTTGCCGGCCTCATGACTCGTCATGACCTCGTCGACAGGTTTCGTCTGGATCACCCAGGGCGGGAGATGTGGACGTGGCTAGATAGTTCGCCCTCTGCCAAAGTAGCTTCCTACTTGGACAGAGTGTTAGTGAGACGAGCTGACATTGACTTTGTTAGTTGTCCCACGTTCCACTTGATAGCGTGGACTGACCATAAACTTGTTAGAGTCAGTCTACGGTTAGCAAATAGGCCTAGTCTGGCCGGCTACTGGAAGTTCAATACCTCCTTACTGGAGATACGGGACTTCCGGGACCGGTTGGAATCCCTAATTCAGCGGGCGTTAGTGGGGGCGGTTACCGGGAATAGGTGGTGGGGATCTCTTAAACATAGGATTAGAGATTTCGCTACCAAGTACGGTCAACAGCTCAACCTAGATAGGACCAAGGAAGCGAAATCTATAGACGATAGACTTTCCCGGGCGGTGGCTGGGGGGGACTCCCTAAACGTAGAGCTAGCTAGGGGGGACCTTGAGCGCGAGAGTAGCGAGCGCTACAAGGGATACGTAGTTAGATCTAGGTTAAAGAGAGTTCTCAACGAAGCTGTGAAAACGAACGCGACTGCGCGTGAAGAAGAAGTGCGAAGGTTCCCCGATCGGTATATCGGTTCTGTCAAGGCCCCGGATGGGCGACTGCTGCGATCGGCTCGCGAGATTCGTGACGCCTTTCGGGCGCACTTTCGGGATCGCTTTGCCCGCTGTACTGATCTCCCGCTCCGGGAGTTTCGTAGCTATCTTGCCGACTTTCCCCGCCTTGGGGTGGCTGAAGCGGCTAGCTGCGAGGGTGTGGTTACTGAATGTGAAGTCCGTGACGCGTTGAAGCAGGTCGGCCTGAACAAGTCGCCGGGACTAGATGGTTTGCCCTACGAAGTGTACTTGAGGATGTCGCACATGTTTGTGCCTATTCTGACGGATGTGTTCAACCATTGGTTCGCCCAGGGAGCCATCCCTGGTAGCGTTACCAAGGGCGTGATCACATTGCTGAAGAAAGGTGGCAGGCATGTTTGGGAGGGTTTAGACGATTACAGGCCCATAACTCTGCTTAACACAGAGTTAAAGATTTTGGCCCGGGTCTTAGCGAATCGTTTACAGCTTGTCATTAGCGATCTGATCGGCTCTGAGCAGACTTTTGCTGTGAAGGGAAGATCGATCCAGGACAACCTGCACTTGATTCGCGAGGTCCTAGAGGGTATAGAAGACGGCACCGAGGCCGCGCTGATCAGTTTAGATCAGTCCAAGGCATTCGATAGGGTTGACCATCGGTTTTTGGCGACTGTTTTGGAGACTGCCGGATTCAAACCGGAGTTCCGCAGATGGATTAGCATGATGTACCACAACCCTCAGGCAGTGGTGCAGGTGAACGGAAGGCGTTCGACGGTGTTCGCGGTCGAGCGGTCGGTCCGGCAGGGCTGCCCGTTGTCTCCTCTTCTCTATGTCCTAGCTTTGGAGCCCCTGCTCCGTAGGCTTAGGGATAGGACGGCAAATCCGGCCCTGCGCGGTGTCCCTTTTGCTGGCCCTCTTACGGCAAGGGTTTCCGCGTTCGCCGATGATATCACAGTGTTTGTATCCCGCCGTCTGGATATAAAGGCTGTGAAGAAGGCGGTTAGCGAGTACGAGCGGATTGCAGGAGCCAAGGTCAATTTTGACAAAAGCGAAGGTTTGCGGCTCGGTGCTTGGAGGGGTAGCAATACTCTTCCGGGGCCGTTCCGCTGGAGTGACGGACCCGTCCGCATCCTCGGGGTGTGGTTCGGGCCCAGCCTCCAACTGGAGCGAAATTGGTCGGAAATACAAGCCAAGGTGAATGCTCAGGTGGGAATCTGGCTTTCAAGGAGGTTGTCCTTAAAGGGCAGGGCGGAGGCGTGCGCCGTGTACGTCTTCCCCTTGATCCTTTACCGATTGGCTGTACTTCCTCTGCCTAAGGTAAATCGGTTGGCGCTGCAACGATCCCTTTCCAGATTGCTCTGGGGAGGTGCAAGGCCGATGGTCCGTAGGCAGGTCTGTATCCAACGTACACGCAACGGGGGTCTAGGTATGCCTGATCTGGAGAGCCACTGGCTTGCTGAAAGACTTGCATACCTGGGCAGAGCTTTGACGGGGGACGCAGTGTGGAGACTGAAGGCGAGTCGGACTTTTCCTCGCCTAAAGTCAGACCCAAAGGCTGAAGGTCGACGTAGGCCTTTGGGCGAAACACTGTTTGTCCGCGAGTGCCGAACGGCCCTTCGTAACCTTCTTGGGTCCAGTGACCTTTCACGGCCTCGAAAAGAACTATATCGGGAGCTAGTGGTGGGTTCCGCTTCTGATCCTCTCAGCGAGCGGCACGGCTGGACGACGGAGGAGATTCGCTCTCATTGGAATTGGGCGCCAGGATCGAGCTTCTTGAACAACTCCGAGTTCTCGCTCACCTGGCGACTTGTGCGAAATGCGTTACCCCTTGTCGGCTTGAACTACAAAGCGGGCCTGGCAGACATGCCCGATTGCGCTCGCTGCGGCAGTGGCTTGGAAGAAACGGCTGAGCACGCCTTCTACTACTGCGAGCGAGTTCGCCCGTTTTGGGATCACGTCGGCGAGTGGACGGCTCGCATCGAACCCAAACAGCTCGTGCTGCTCGACGTTGGTTACGTCGTGGACAACGTTCTTCCTCCGTATCAGGGTGAGAAGCGTGTGGTGTTTCTCGCGATCCTAGCTGTAGCTAGAATGGTGATTTGGACGACGCGAAACAAGGGATTGTATGACGATGCAAACTTTTCTCATCGTGATCTGATTTTGTATTTTCGGCATCAGCTGAGGGTCAAAATCAGATGCGATAGAAAACGCTTGGATCGCATAACATTCAGCAAAAGGTGGGTGAATGCAGCGAGCCTGGTCGTGCGAAAGGGAGCAACGTTGGAGTCATCCTTCCCTCCTCTGCCGGCTCATGGCGTCTACGGTACGGGTCCTTAGGGACCCCACCCCTGGTGAGTAAAACTGTTCCCTTTTTCTTTTGGTACCCAGGTACCTAGTTAGCAGTATGTTTGTGAGTCATTGTCCCCGTCATCTAGTTGTTAGTTCTCAAGATCTTCCCCATCCCCATTATTTTTGTACCTCAATCCGTATCCCAGTCCACGTTTACTGAAGATCTTGAACATTCATATGTATAAAAATCATATCACCTACTTGTATTAACCCATACCGCGCCCGACCCCTAAACTCTTTTCACCCCTGTAGATTAGGATCCCTGCCCCACCTAGGGTAGGTCCGACTTGTTTCCGGTTCTTTCGCCCCGGAAAACAGTCGGCCTCCAATTTTATAGACGGGGGGATGGGAGGGCAACCAAACAGGGGATTTTTCCTTGTTTTTATATATATTTCGGGGTTTTTCTCCCATTCCCATCACATTCATTGTAAATAAATCATACTTGTAAATAAAATCATTCACGAATCTCGGGATTTTAAGTAGGACTTCTTCATAGAGCAAATGTGGTATTGTGGTGATTGTAGCGCAAAAGGCGATGGATGAATGGATATTTATTGTATTGTTGAATGGGTCGGCGAATGTGGCTAGCTAGGTCTCCTTAGTTTATATAGAAAAGTATGACCGCTCCCTTCCCCTCCCCAAAAACTTCAAGGCCTTGTGCCTTCTATGTACTATACATAGAAATAAAACAGACTAGAAAGTGAATTTTTTTGTCTGAGTTCTTTTTTCACCACGAAAAAGTAAGTTCTTTATTGTTAAAAATTTGTTAAAATTATTGTTATTGAATTTTGTTATCGTTGTTAAAGTTTTGTGACCCCCCTCAAACTATTGTTCTTTGTTTGTGAGGAGGGTCAAACGCGACTCGATTTTTTTGTTGAACTTTTTTAAAAAAACGACCGCCATTTTTATCAACATTCATCGTTCTACATTTATTCGTCTCGCCTGAATTTTTTGCAACACCATACGCGTTTCATCTCCCTCTGGTTGTGTTTTCACAACTATGGGGGAGCCCAACAACATGAAATCGCAAACACCGACCGACATATTCCAAACGCAACCCTCCCCAATGCCGGAAGAAGCTCCATTCGACCTCTCTTCATCGGCAAGTACAATACCACCGGCACAAAAACAAAAACAAACGGCTGTCTCTTGGTCTTCACATTGCGTGAATAAAAAATCCCCTTGTGACTACGCAAGAGACAGGGTCGAAAAATATGAAAAATATTTCAAAGACGGCGAAATACTCCCAATACCCGAATTGGTCGAGGCGGTCGAACCAAAGACCCTGTCCTTCGTAGTCACGGACATTAAGACCAAGAGACTAGCGGGGATTAAGAAAGAAACTTTTGAAGACCTTCTGAAAACGGCAAACATCCCAGGAAAATATTTCTGCCGCAGAAGTTTCGCTACATGGGATGTATTATTACCCTCAGAGGAAGTAGCAAAAAGCCTCGCCGGTGGTAACATCACCACACGCTTCTTCCGGCTACAACCGGAATATCGAGGCAAAAGAAGAATACGAGTCACCGTATGCAATGTATCTATGCAATTGAGTGGTGACGTCCTCGCCGCCTATCTAAGTATATACGGCGGCGTGGAACAAGTCACACAAGTAACGTCAACACGGGGAACCGCGTACGGTGACTACGTATTCGTTATGTGCCTCGATAGGGGAGGGTTTAACAAAATTCCCCATAAAATACGATACCGCGAACAAACCATGACAGTCATAGTTGAGGGCAGGAAACCGCTATGTTGGTCCTGTAATAAAATCGGCCACTTCTCAAAAAACTGCCCTCAAAAACCAACAATCACCACCACAACAACGACTACTACTACTGCTACTACTACTGATACTCCTTCACCTGTCATAGCAGCAATAATACCAACAGAAACCTCAGAAAACAAACAAGAAACCCCTAAAGAAAATGAGGAAGGGTGGACGCAAGTCACCAGAAAAAAGGGAGGGAAAAAAACTCCCCCAAAAAACCCAGCAACAACAGATACAACAACTCTTTTGACTACAACTACGAAACCAACGACAACAAATACGAAACAATCAACTGCAAAACAATCAACAAAAGAAGACAATCAAAACATTGAACCGATGGATATGACCATGAATTTAAAAAGAAGGAGAAACAGCGAGGATTCACCAACTAAAGAGGGGGAGAAAAAACATCCAAAAAAACCCACACAAACAACCACCATACCTCAGCATAAGGGGGAAAAAACAACAGAAAAATCGCCAGTCCAAAATAAACAAAGACCAGCACAATTGATTCCTCTCCCACAAAAAACAAAAACCACCCCTATCATCCCAACAGAAACACCATTACCCCCCTCTCTTTCACCAATTAAAACCCCCAAAATGCTTACTCGATCCTATTCAGCAACCAGACTTACACCCTCTCCCCAAACACCGTCAACATCAGCAGCAACTGTTCAAAAACCAAGAGCACGCTCTACGGAAGCCCGACGTGCCATAAACTCTTTTTACTTCTGCGAAGATATCATGGACAATCCACACATAGACCACACTTTAAAACAATCATTAAAACCATTACGCTCACTCCAAAAAATTGACACTAAAGACATCACAAAACCACATCTATTCAAGGACGCACCAAAATTGACCACATTCGTCCGCTTGGCTGGCAATCGGACCAAAGAACTTTGGAACTTTATTGACGAAGCCAGCCGGGCGGATGTAATGCTGGTCGATACGAAAAATCCAATGCTGAAAAAAATGCTACCCTTCTGTGCGGGCAGGGTCCCGATTTTGGTTCACCCATCATTCTATAGGTCCCTAAAGTTGCGGTACCCTATGGATGTCGGTGGAATTACCAGGGACGACCGAGTAAGCACTGAACTCGGCACCGGATCCCTGCGTCAGGCCGTCGGCATCCTTACTCCCAAGGATTTCCGGCCCGTAGTCGACACTGAGTAAGGTAAGTGGGATTGATGGCTCTAAACCTTGCTACTTTGAATGTGAGGGGATTGAGGGATCCGGGCAAGTGTACGCGCTTGCTTGGTGAACTTAAAACTCTCGGCGTAGACGTTGCTGCAGTGCAGGAAACCCATTTCACTTGCGGTGCCGACTGTCGTGTGCTGGAAAGCGATTTTAACGTTTTCTCAGCATACGGCAGCCGTACCAGCGTTGGGGTTTCTTTGCTAGTTGGACGCAGCCTTGATGCTAATGTTGACGTTGTTTTTGCAGGTGACGGGGGCCGACTGGTTGTGGCCGATGTTGCCGTGAAAAGTTTCAAGTTTCGTCTGGTTGCGGTTTATGCGCCCAATATCGTTGTGGAGAGGGTTTCCTTTTTTCGTCGGTTGGCGCCGTTCCTGGACGATACGAAGCGGCTAGTTTTAATGGGTGATTGGAATGCGATCCTTGATCCCAAGATAGATAAGGTCGGGCGGGGAGCTAGGCGTGTGGGAAGGTGTGAAAGCAGCCTTGCCGGCCTCATGACTCGTCATGACCTCGTCGACAGGTTTCGTCTGGATCACCCAGGGCGGGAGATGTGGACGTGGCTAGATAGTTCGCCCTCTGCCAAAGTAGGCTCCTACTTGGACAGAGTGTTAGTGAGACGAGCTGACATTGATTTTGTTAGTTGTCCCACGTTCCACTTGATAGCGTGGACTGACCATAAACTTGTTAGAGTCAGTCTACGGTTAGCAAATAGGCCTAGTCTGGCCGGCTACTGGAAGTTCAATACCTCCTTACTGGAGATACGGGACTTCCGGGACCGGTTGGAATCCCTAATTCAGCGGGCGTTAGTGGGGGCGGTTACCGGGAATAGGTGGTGGGGATCTCTTAAACATAGGATTAGAGATTTCGCTACCAAGTACGGTCGACAGCTCAACGTAGATAGGACCAAGGAAGCGAAATCTATAGACGATAGACTTTCCCGGGCGGTGGCTGGGGGGGACTCCCTAAACGTAGAGCTAGCTAGGGGGGACCTTGAGCGCGAGAGTAGCGAGCGCTACAAGGGATACGTAGTTAGATCTAGGTTAAAGAGAGTTCTCAACGAAGCTGTGAAAACGAACGCGACTGCGCGTGAAGAAGAAGTGCGAAGGTTCCCCGATCGGTATATCGGTTCTGTCAAGGCCCCGGATGGGCGACTGCTGCGATCGACTCGCGAGATTCGTGACGCCTTTCGGGCGCACTTTCGGGATCGCTTTGCCCGCTGTACTGATCTCCCGCTCCGGGAGTTTCGTAGCTATCTTGCCGACTTCCCCCGCCTTGGGGTGGCTGAAGCGGCTAGCTGCGAGGGTGTGGTTACTGAATGCGAAGTCCGTGACGCGTTGAAGCAGGTCGGCCTGAACAAGTCGCCGGGACTAGATGGTTTGCCCTACGAAGTGTACTTGAGGATGTCGCACATGTTTGTGCCTATTCTGACGGATATGTTCAACCATTGGTTCGCCCAGGGAGCCATCCCTGGTAGCGTTACCAAGGGCGTGATCACATTGCTGAAGAAAGGTGGCAGGCATGTTTGGGAGGGTTTAGACGATTACAGGCCCATAACTCTGCTTAACACAGAGTTAAAGATTTTGGCCCGGGTCTTAGCGAATCGTTTACAGCTTGTCATTAGCGATCTGATCGGCTCTGAGCAGACCTTTGCTGTGAAGGGAAGATCGATCCAGGACAACCTGCACTTGATTCGCGAGGTCCTAGAGGGTATAGAAGACGGCACCGAGGCCGCGCTGATCAGTTTAGATCAGTCCAAGGCCTTCGATAGGGTTGACCATCGGTTTTTGGCGACTGTTTTGGAGACTGCCGGATTCAAACCGGAGTTCCGCAGATGGATTAGCATGATGTACCACAACCCTCAGGCAGTGGTGCAGGTGAACGGAAGGCGTTCGACGGTGTTCGCGGTCGAGCGGTCGGTCCGGCAGGGCTGCCCGTTGTCTCCTCTTCTCTATGTCCTAGCTTTGGAGCCCCTGCTCCGTAGGCTTAGGGATAGGACGGCAAATCCGGCCCTGCGCGGTGTCCCTTTTGCTGGCCCTCTTACGGCAAGGGTTTCCGCGTTCGCCGATGATATCACAGTGTTTGTATCCCGCCGTCTGGATATAAAGGCTGTGAAGAAGGCGGTTAGCGAGTACGAGCGGATTGCAGGAGCCAAGGTCAATTTTGACAAAAGCGAAGGTTTGCGGCTCGGTGCTTGGAGGGGTAGCAATACTCTTCCGGGGCCGTTCCGCTGGAGTGACGGACCCGTCCGCATCCTCGGGGTGTGGTTCGGGCCCGGCCTCCAACTGGAGCGAAATTGGTCGGAAATACAAGCCAAGGTGAATGCTCAGGTGGGAATCTGGCTTTCAAGGAGGTTGTCCTTAAAGGGCAGGGCGGAGGCGTGCGCCGTGTACGTCTTCCCCTTGATCCTTTACCGATTGGCTGTACTTCCTCTGCCTAAGGTAAATCGGTTGGCGCTGCAACGATCCCTTTCCAGATTGCTCTGGGGAGGTGCAAGGCCGATGGTCCGTAGGCAGGTCTGTATCCAACGTACACGCAACGGGGGTCTAGGTATGCCTGATCTGGAGAGCCACTGGCTTGCTGAAAGACTTGCATACCTGGGCAAAGCTTTGACGGGGGACGCAGTGTGGAGACTGAAGGCGAGTCGGACTTTTCCTCGCCTAAAGTCAGACCCAAAGGCTGAAGGTCGACGTAGGCCTTTGGGCGAAACACTGTTTGTCCGCGAGTGCCGAACGGCCCTTCGTAACCTTCTTGGGTCCAGTGACCTTTCACGGCCTCGAAAAGAACTATATCGGGAGCTAGTGGTGGGTTCCGCTTCTGATCCTCTCAGCGAGCGGCACGGCTGGACGACGGAGGAGATTCGCTCTCATTGGAATTGGGCGCCAGGATCGAGCTTCTTGAACAACTCCGAGTTCTCGCTCACCTGGCGACTTGTACGAAATGCGTTACCCCTTGTCGGCTTGAACTACAAAGCGGGCCTGGCAGACATGCCCGATTGCGCTCGCTGCGGCAGTGGCTTGGAAGAAACGGCTGAGCACGCCTTCTACTACTGCGAGCGAGTTCGCCCGTTTTGGGATCACGTCGGCGAGTGGACGGCTCGCATCGAACCCAAACAGCTCGTGCTGCTCGACGTTGGTTACGTCGTGGACAACGTTCTTCCTCCGTATCAGGGTGAGAAGCGTGTGGTGTTTCTCGCGATCCTAGCTGTAGCTAGAATGGTGATTTGGACGACGCGAAACAAGGGATTGTATGACGATGCAAACTTTTCTCATCGTGATCTGATTTTGTATTTTCGGCATCAGCTGAGGGTCAAAATCAGATGCGATAGAAAACGCTTGGATCGCATAACATTCAGCAAAAGGTGGGTGAATGCAGCGAGCCTGGTCGTGCGAAAGGGAGCAACGTTGGAGTCATCCTTCCCTCCTCTGCCGGCTCATGGCGTCTACGGTACGGGTCCTTAGGGACCCCACCCCTGGTGAGTAAAACTGTTCCCTTTTTCTTTGGTACCCAGGTACCTAGTTAGCAGTATGTTTGTGAGTCATTGTCCCCGTCATCTAGTTGTTAGTTCTCAAGATCTTCCCCATCCCCATTATTTTTGTACCTGAACCCGCATCCCAGTCCACGTTTACTGAAGATCTTGAACATTCATATGTATAAAAATCATATCACCTACTTGTATTAACCCATACCGCGCCCGACCCCTAAATTCTTTTCACCCCTGTAGATTAGGATCCCTGCCCCACCTAGGGTAGGTCCGACTTGTTTCCGGTTCTTTCGCCCCGGAAAACAGTCGGCCTCCAATTTTATAGACGGGGGGATGGGAGGGCAACCAAACGGGGGATTTTTCCTTGTTTTTATATATATTTCGGGGTTTTTCTCCCATTCCCATCACATTCATTGTAAATAAATCATACTTGTAAATAAAATCATTCACGAATCTCGGGATTTTAAGTAGGACTTCTTCATAGAGCAAATGTGGTATTGTGGTGATCGTAGCGCAAAAGGCGATGGATGAATGGATATTTATTGTATTGTTGAATGGGTCGGCGAATGTGGCTAGCTAGGTCTCCTTAGTTTATATAGAAAAGTATGACCGCTCCATTCCCCTCCCCCAAAACTTCAAGGCCTTGTGCCTTCTGTGTACACTACACAGAAATAAAACAGACTAGAAAGTGAAGAGCAGCTTCTTATAGGAATAGTATTAGAGCGTTGGAGACTGAAGGTCGCACTAGAATACCTTACTTGCTACCGTAATAACGGAAGCCAATACTATCGGTGGACTATATCTTTATTCTGTATTCACTAATCCTATGTTCTTGTCTACTAATAGTCTCTCTATTGTATATACTTTTTCCTGAGAATATATCTCTATTTCCTCTCATATCGTGGTTTGTCCTTTATTCAATATTACAAGCGTTCACTAACCAGAACACAATAGTTTCCTTTAGCGTTTATGATCTTAGCAAAACCATGGAAATTTCCTTTATCCCCGCACTTATGGGTAAATAGAAAAAGGGATATGTAGAAAATAAATGCTGCCAGGAAAGCCTTCATCAAATGACAACAGAAAATAAAAAAACAGTAATAGTCTCGGTATCTAACCATCATTAGCATTAATTCTGAGCTCCTGATTAACTCACCAGAATACCACTAGCTTTTGTCGGTTTTCCGTCATATCGTTGGAATATTACACCGAGATACAGCCCATATTATTGTACCAGTTTTGCACTGTTTACTGATGTCACAAAGTTATTCATTTCCTTCCATATCATGTGTGCTCATCTCAATTCTTCTCCATTCTCGTTCACTGTAGTGACGTGTGATCTATTAAGTTCATTAAAATTTTACAACACAGACTTATCTCTTAGCTGCTCAGAAGCTTCGAATACTGCGAATGATTAGGAACTGAGACTGGATCCTGATTTTCTATTCCAACAGAGAAAGAAGGAAGTCTGGTGGTAATAATACGTGGACGGTAAAACTCTACCTGACCCCAGAGCATTCATCTGGTAGAAGGCTTTGTTAAACACACAGTTGTTGTAATTTTGTCATATATTTACAGGGTATTTTAGAAAAAAGTTATATTATTTCCTAATGTAATGATTTAACCGATTCCGATTCAAATGGTTTCAAATTTTAACATCGTATGTATAAAATAGTTAAAATTATCTTTTTAATGATAATTTCCTATTATTTTCAGATATAGAAATACCATTCACTTGAAAAAAGACGTTTCATCGTCATACGTAAAAATTTGACTTGTTTCTACATATGCTGACACCAAACTGTTAAACGTCAGGACTTTCAATGCAATATACCGGACAGTGATTGATAAGACATTCGTTATAACATTAACGGCCGCTTTTCTTTATTGCGCATTTTAACAAATGATTCATTGCATAGCCATGAAATTATTGACCTAAATCATTAAAACATTGAGAAGATATTGCATATAATAATTCAGTAGACTCATATTGAAAAATCTAGCATATTGTATCAAAGATTTTTCCTCCTAATCTTTCATAACTAATTTAAAAACAATGATATAAACATAACCGGCTCTATTATTTTATTTTTATAGTTGCCCTATTTATATCTATATCAACATAGCTTTATCATCATAATTATCCGAAATTCTGATTTTAGAAAATATATAAGTACAACCATGTAAATATGTACAGAAAAAAAGGAATAGGGAGAGAAAGGAGAAATATATGGAAAATAAAAAGGAAGGGGTATGGATAAGAGAGATAAAATGGAAATTAAAACAACGTTAAATCTGAAAAAAAAAGAATTAACGCACCTTCCACGCCAAACATCATAATCCTCTTGTGATTTTTTTGTTAAAAAGTGAAAAGTCACAAACTCACCTTTTAATAGAATAGGCCGAGCGTACGATTGGCTGGTTCCAACAGCCAATCAAATGCTCGGCCTGGTCTGAGGGATTATTTATTTCGAGCCGCCCAAGCCATAATTTTGTCTAGCGTTGTATACGGTAGGTGACTCAGAATTTGATCATCTCTGAGGGGGTCGTTCTGGTGAAAGGAGTATGATGTTGCAAGACCCGAAACTCCCCAATGACCCAGAAGATTAAAACATCACTGAAGACACCTACTGGCGCCCGTTTAAGCGCGTATATTCAAAGTATTTTCCTTTAATTTGATTGTCGTTTTATTCTATGCAAGAATCCGTTTTTATCGATCGTTAGTATGACATTTTATCACTATTGATTTTAAAAGTCTTTTCTATCTTTCACAGAATAATGTTGATTTTCGTGTTCTGGTAATGATATTAAACTATCTGATAGGGAAGCTCTAGCTCCGGGCCTATGGAAAGTATGGAGTCAAGCTTTCATTGCCATTATCACAGGTCAACTAATCAAAGTTTAGATAATTAGACTAGTATTTTGGCCGAATAAGATCAATGGTGGCCAAAATTATAGAAGTTGAAATGAGTCGTAGAACTTGTTATGGTTCTCTCAACCAGTCGAGTTGATATGTTTCACATCATTTTTAAAATCGTCAAAAGTAGAGATTAATAATAAAATGCTAGTCGAATTTTGATAATTTTCTTTGTATTTTTGTTTGTGTGGTTATATAGCAAACAAAATTACAGAGAAAACAATTACAAAATAAGCATAAAAACGAAAAAAAATATATAAAGAATTGCTATTTCTTTTCGCCCTGTTGATTAGATTAAGAATACGTTGTGTATATCCTCAGCCAAAGACCAAGACAACCCTCTCAAACAAATAGAAAAAGTGATGCTCTGAATATGACACTAAACGGTATCTTATGGTGATTCTCTAGTTCCAGAGCTTTGGTAAGTATGGAGTGCTACTTCATTGCCATTGTTCTCAAATGCGCTCTCTCTCAGAGTGTTTGCGCCAATTCTAATGCTGTCAATGGATTAAAAAGATCTATTGAAACTTATTCATATTCCATTTGATTACTTTATATCATGTAACTGTGCATATAAATTATTATTAAGAATAAAATATAATTCAGAATTGAAAATTTAGTTCTGATTGCAATCAGACATTTACCAAGGATTGAAATTACAGCATTGAATATCCCATAAGGAGTTTATCTGTCGTTGAATAAAGAAAAAGGCAAAAGATAACTAGATTAAATACCAATGATTATAAACATGGCGAGACATAAGGTTTCTGACACTTATGGACTTATTAACCCCCTCTGTTAAGTGCATGGTGCGACACAAGGTCAATATTTCAATGGAGTTGTAGGAGTTTAAAATCAAAGTTTACCTTCTAGACCTGTTGATTTACAAAGGCTAAAGAACCGAATTTACCTTGCATACTTGCCATAAAGGAAGAAAGTTGAGATAATTTATTGTTTTTTTTTTAGCTTAAGTTAAAAATGAAGTACGAACAGCCTATGACAATGAACGTTAATCCATGTGAACGTCCATTATATCATATGTATTCAGATCTTACAGATTTTGTTTCATAACCAACGTAGAAGTTCTTTAATTCAACATAAATTATAAACTCTATCCATTAAGCTAAGTTTACCCATTGATGTAATTGCAAAAATCAATCACCTCTCTAGTATTTCAAATAAATAAATCTAAATAAAAGTTTTTATTGTCAATCTATTGCTATCTTATTGAGAGTCCTATATCACGGGGAAATTTGTTGATCTTTCTAAATCTTTGATAACACAGATGTTGATTAAATATAACAATTATTTTCTTCACAGAAAAGCGTTATCTTAAACACATTATCTTTTCATCGTTACATTTCTTTACAAAGGTTAGTTTTATATGCTTCAATACTGCATAAAGTACAGTGAGAAGGTAGACACCAGAAGTAATGACTACTTAGTAAAAAATGTAACCAATACACGTGGCAAGATGTAACGTAATTGAACGGCTCAAAGAAAAATGAAATTGAAAAAAAAATGAATAAAAAAGCTGACAATCTCAGAAAAGCCACGCAAAGGCTGTTGTTGTTGCCAAAAAATGACGGGAGGTTCTAAAAAGATATTGTACGCATGTGCGGAGCCAGGGGAAACGTATTTTCTTCCCGCCGACAAAAGATGAAAGGGAGAGGACGACTCATGTGTTTTGGGGGAGTTGACGGTAAGACGGGATGAAATAAAGACATTTGAACACGAGCCAGATGAGGAAGCGAAAGTTTACGAGTCCCATTTTTGAGGGTGCGCTCCAAACGGCTTCTTAGACTAGACGTGATTCTGCGGACAAGCATGTTTGAAATAAACCAGAAAACCAGGAAGATAACTCAATGTCTGTGTCTGCTCTTTTTTTCTCATCAGGGTATGTTGCTTCTCTTTTACAAGATGACACAGTCGTCTCAGTTTCCATTTTCTCTTTAGTTCTTCGGGCGACAACCTACAAGTGGTAAAAGTAGATAAACCTTTGGGAAGTTAAACAGAGTTTCTTGCGTTCGTCAACTTTTACCACTGCAGAGTCAAAACAAGGTCCTAGAGTTACGAATGTCTAGACGGGCCATTGAGGTACATACTGTCTTTTTAGTACCGTTATGGTGTTGCATACATACATATACTGGATACATACCGACGCAATGATAACAGACGCATGATAAACGACAGACGCACGAATAAAGGACGCAGGAAGGAAGGGCGCATGAAGACTTCTTTTCAAATATATTTACCTCTCACTTTATTGCAAGCTTCTAGAAAGGATTGTTCAAGGGTTTGCATGTGAGAGGATGCTGGAGACTAAACATAAACTTCATATTTTGACCCCACTGTTATGACCATCACGTTGTGTCTTTCTTGTTCTCTTAGATGCTCAACAAGAGGTCTTGGGGTCCACTCCATCGGGGCTTTTCCGAGGACCCCCTCGGTCGGGTGTGGCCTTCCCTACCACATCTCGTCTCTAACTCTCTGGGAGTCTGCAGGTAACTGCTCTGGGACCCAAACTCAACCGAGTTAAATAATAACTCAACGCCCACACGATCGCCTACTGGATCTTTGAAATCGAATGTTTAATCGTCATCAAGCGGAAATAACTGTCATGCAGTTCAGAGGTTACACTCTTCCGGTGCATGACTGTAATGGTAGAAGGGACCTTGACCTTGTCCCATATCATAAGCCTTAATCCGCCCACGCGATCTCTTTCGATTACTGGCCGTTGGAATGTGTCACTTCCTTCCGGTGTATCACCTTGGAATAGCATTTTTGGGCCGGGTCGAAGGTCAAAATATAACAATGGTACAAAGACACTCTTGATGTACATATCACTTAGGATGTATTTTAGATATGTATTTACCGCAACTGGCACAAGACAACGCAGTAATTTTTAGAGGAGTAGAGGTGGTTTGAATTCAAAGTTTATTTTCTGTTAAAACGTTTACCGTGACAAAGATAAGGAGTAGAGTCTATCCTACTATCTAACCATAGCTGTAGAAGAAGAGACATTTCACTATCCTTATGAAAGTATTATCGTGAATTGTATTGCACCTTTAAGGCATTCAGTTAGGATCGAACTCATAGCTCAGTAGTAATTGAGCTTGCTAAGTCTTCAGAGCGTTTTAAGTGCCTTAGAATTATTGCCAGTTTTCTTTGCATGTTTTATGGCTGCATTTTAAAGACGTTAACTTTTTAAGAAATATTTTACTCCTAGACGAAAGTATTACTAATACCAATAACTTGCACACAAATGTATAATTTCTCCTATTCATGGCAGCGATATTTTATCGACAATATATTGTTCCTAATAACTATTTCATTTAATGGGAATAATTCATATTTAGACATTTATATACTTTCAAGTTACAACAAGTAATAACTGTAAACAAATATAGATTCATATTACTATACTTAATATTTGACAATGGGACACTGAAGATGTTAATCAAAATAATTAATTGAAAGGAATATAATAAAGCAAAAATTGAAAAGGATTAAACTGCACTTTCTTTTGAAATACAATGGTATTTTCCAGAATCATTAAAGAGTACCTAAGTGTTCAAGGATACAAAAATGTCAGAATTCTAAAATCCATTGTTTTCGGGATTCTAATAGCAAAAGTTTAAATTGGATTGTATCAGAGAGTATCATTCAGTGGGGAAGTAAAATGTGTAGACAATTTGAGAGCCTGGTAAAATATGGGGAATAAAAGGTTTATTTTTTTTAAAAAAGCCGAGGAAATTATATTTTCCTAACGTAGGCCTTTTTCGTGATTAGAATATCACGTGAAAAAAAGAAATATATACTTGAAACCATATATTTCTATATTCTTGATGTGACAACTAGCCGTCTTTTTCTTCAGGACTTCAATGACTAAATCCAGCCAACCTATCATGTGCAATCAGAAGCACAATGTTAGCAGAGGGGAAGGAGTGGTTGTGAGACACACAAACCTCATGAACCTAACTGAAACAATGCGTAACGAAACAACACCAGCGAAGCACTAAAGATGAATTAAGGAGTGTAGGTACAATTGGATGGTGACATCCTAGGCCTTAAATATCTAGGAGTTTTGATCCAGAGTGTGCCACAAATATACATAATTTACACACACTTATATTGTATCAAGTAACACTGTCGTATACGAACAATTCTCAAGCAGATCTCATCAACTTATATATAGGATCCTGAAGGGTACAAGCATTCAGTATCAGAATGGATGTAGAACTATAAGAAGTGATGGGGTAGTCCCTCCATACTCCTCAGATCCACAAAAGGGGGCATGACCATTAAAATAGTTTAGTATCATACCAAGAAATCAATTTTGGGGGAGGATACTATTTAGAGAAGGCACAGAGTCTACGTATTTTAAGCTCTGTTGGCAAGGTGAAATTTTTCTTGAGTTCAACGATCTATAATCGGCATCTTCATATAAATAAGATTTTCTCAGTTTTACTTAACATCATAATTGCAATACTGTTTTTTTTAGAATGAACCGAATAAATCGAGTTTGAGATGATTTCCTAAAGGGCCAAAGTCATCAATTTAATGTCTGAGTTTAAGTAAGTAAGTTACCTTCGTCGCTAAAAAGTTATTCATTAGCCAAAGAGAGTTGAGAACAGATCATTATTTTCTTAACGGATGCAGAGGTCGACACTACCACTTTCGATGACGAAGTACAGCATACGTTCCATGACTATAACTTTTCATTGGTTTATTTAAAGAGATGTTTTTATGATAATCGTTTCTTATATTACACCTTCACTCACATACTGTCCTTCCACGATTCCATATTGAGATAAAAAGTGTAAAGCAGTTCTAAATAATAATAATAATAATGATAATAATAATAATAATATACAAACGGATCACCTAATCCTGGCCAGGAGACCAGACTTAATAATAATCAACAATAAAAAAAAAGAACTTGCAAAATAGTCGACTTTTCTGTTCCGGCAGACCACAGAATAAAACTGAAAGAATGTGAAAAGAAAGATAAGTACCTCGACCTTGCTAGGGAACTGAAAAAACTGTGGAACATGCAGGTGACAATTATACAAATTGTAATTGGTGCGTTTGGAACAGTAACTAAGGGATTACTAAAGGGACTAGAGGACTTGGAGGTTGGCGGACGAGTGGAGACCATCCAAACGACAGCATTGTTGAGAACTGCCAGAATACTAAGAAGAGTCCTGGAGACTTGAGGAGACTTGCTGTCACTCAGACTTCAGTAAAAAACAATCGGCTATCGCTGATGTGAAAAGCTCTGATGAGTGAATAATAATAATAATAATAATAATAATAATAATAATAAACTAGGAAACAAAAATGGGAAGCCAAACAACTCTATGGACGTTTGAAGCGACGAATAAACAACATCTCAATCGACAAAATCTGGACCTGGCTAAGAAAAGGAAACTTTAAAAGGGAAACAGAATCTCTCCTAATAGCAGCACAAAACGATTCCTTAAGAACCAATCATATCAAATCGTAAATAGATAACACTCCAAAAAATTGCAAATGTAGGCTATGTGGTGACACACAAGAAACGATCAATCACATAATGAGCGAATGCAACAAATTAGCACAGAAAGAGAGCAAGACTAGACACGACTTGGTTGGCAAGGTGATCCACAGGAAAATGTGCCAGAAATTTAAATTTGTCCATGCGAACAAATGGTATACGCACAACCCAGCACCTCTCCTAGAAAATGACAAACATAAACTCCAATGGAACTTTGACATACCCACGGATCACATAATCTAAGCCAGAAGACCCGACCTTATAATAATCAACAAAAAAAAAAGAGAATTTGTAAAATTTTCAAGTTTGCTGTCCCGGCTGACCACAAAATAAAAGTGATGTTAAAAGAGGGATAAGTACTTCAACTTTGCTAGAGAATTGAAAAAAACTATGGAACATGAGAGTGACGATTGCACCGATTGTGATCGGTGCTTTTGGCACAGTAACTAAAGGATTATGAAAAGGCCTGGAGGATGTGGATGTTGGCGGACGAGTGGAGACCATCCAAACGACAGCATTATTGAAAATGGCCAACATAATGACAAGAGCCGTGGAGACTTGAGGAGACTTGCTGTCACTCAAACTCCAGTGAAAAAACATTAGCTAACGCTGATGTGAAAAACTCTAAAGGAATAATAATAATAATAATAATAATAATAATAATAATAATAATAATAATAATAATAATAAACTGTTCAGTCAAGAAACTACTGCCTCTCATTGTGGTGACTACTGATGAGGTTAAATTAGTTATCACTTTTTTTCTTTCGTTTTTACTTTGTGTGACCCGCAAATTTTAAACAACCCCTGGGTCTGGTATTGCCACAATATACCAGCCATGATAAAAAAAATTGAATCAAAACATAACGCAACGTGGGACCTAGGCAAAAGGCCTGGGTGTCAAGATCGACAGGTTCTCTCCTGATAGCCAATATGGGAAACCCATCCGTCATCCTGCAAATATTGGCTGTTCTTTTTTCAGGTTCATGAATGACGGTCTACGGACCACACGAATCAAAGACGTAAAAAAAAAAAACATAGACTATGGAAGACAACCAACTTCCACAGCTCAAGTATTTTAGGAGAATCCCTACTCTAAGAGGATATAGAAAAACAATGATAATGATCTAGCTAAAATGCGCAAATTTTCAGACAGCAAGCCAAAGACTCGCTGACCAAGTTAGGGCAACAGTAAAGAAAGTTTGGTTTTCTGACCGCGAAATCCTAGAAATATGCAAGAAAACAAATTATGAACAAAACATAAATAAGTATTAGACGAACCAAGTATTAACAAACAAGAACAGTCTAACCGAAATGAACCACCAACTTCTGAAAACAGAAACACTGCAGGCACAAACAACACAAAGCAAACACTAACATAAGAACAGAATAAATCTAGAAAATGTATAGAGAATAGGGACTCAACGTCCCGATTGGAAACATAATAAATAATAATTTTAATTTGTTAACTTTTCATGCTGGGTTTTATTTTCATGACTTGAAATAATTTAGAAAATTCTACTGATAACCTGCATGATAAAGTTTCACAAAGAAATAAAACAACTTGTTTACTTTTATTAGACTCATGAAAATTAGCCCACCCACAAACAAAAGGAAAATGAAATCATTCTAATGACAGGACACTAACGAATAGATTTCAAGTTGAAATAAAAGAAAACGCCTAAAATTCTCCATTGTTTTTTACTTTTCTTTTTTCCTAGAATATATTTTATTTTCAATTTAGAGATAAATTTTGAGCGGAAATGATTTTTTCCCTCGTTAACATCTATCTTCTGTGTATGCTCGTGTGTGTGTGTGTGTGTGTGTGTGTGTGTGTGTGTGTGTGCTCACGTGCCTGGGGCTCTGTGATCTGCTCAGTTCAACCTGACATTGAGAGGTTAACGTCAAAGATTCAAATGGCTACTGAGACAAGTGCTTAACCTTGTTTAAAGACATTTGTTTTGAAAACAACAACAGATATATAGAAAATATATTTTGGGTTGTTTTAGAATGATCAATACTTACGTATTAGCTGTGCAAAGCAACACAGACGCAGATATTTGATGAATTGATTCTATTTAGAAAAAAACATTTCAGTTGATGCTAAAATTCTTCTTATATTCTAAATCAAACATTTAGTAAATTATATTCAAAATATAAGTGAGCCTGAGTAATATTGATGACCTTAAGTTGGTTACTGTGAATATTATCAAATCTACAATAGTAAAAATAAATAAATAAAGACAAACACCTCAAATACTAATTTGCAGTCATTCCTTTGACGTGGTTAAACATTTCTGATATGCAACATATTTATATTTATTTTTTTACTCACAGATTTAAGCGTTTTAAAGTAAATAATACTTAATAATATTCATTTTTATTAGATCGGGTTCCACTAGCAATAATTTTCCAAAGTTTGTACCTATGCGATATCGCTAAGAACGATTTCTTATTAAGCGTGTTTTGTCAGTGGCCTGTGTTGAGTTTGATATTAGCTGCATTTCAATTCAGTAACATTGATTATGTAATAACGAAATATTAGACATTTCTTTATTATATGAGCAGATTTATTCTTCATCATAGTTTTTATCTAATGATCTGGGTCACCGCTATTGCATTCTAACAGCCACAGAATTAAATCATTAAAATAGAGAGTAAATCTAACGTCTAATAATTCCATTGATTTATATTGAACTTGCGAATTTGTCCAGCTAGGTTTTGCACAAAATATTTGATAATTTCATAAGAGGCTTGCCACTCTCACACCTGTAAACGTGTTTTTTTTTAATCTATGCATCCCACCAAGCAGGATTTTTTATAGAGGAGTTTAAAGAGCGGAGGACGCACACGAATCGAGACTCGTGAGTAGCTTGTAAATGCTGGTCGTACATTTACTAGGCCATAAGGCCATGTTTAATTTGAAATATGCTAGTTATGGTTAAATTTCTTAACACGAAGCCAGGTTACTTGCTAGTCATAGATTCACTAGAACTGACTGTCTAGTACAATGTGAATCTATGCATGCCATTGTTACCACTTGACAAAAATGCCAGGCAGATAACTCGAAGGCGCACAACTTCTAACTTCTCTTCACAGTATTCGAAATATCGACATATTATCTCATAGACCTTATCTCCTTGCGAAATGAACAACCAATTTTCCGATGTGAAAGATAATACCAAACTATAACTTGTCTCTGTATTTTCTATATTCAATCCATACGTAACAATGTTTTACTTTTTTTATCTGGTATCGGTCACATTTCTCTTGATTTCGCTTACCTTTTACCTACATTGTGGTAACTTTTACCTGGTATCTCAAAACATTTACAAATCGCTCTTAAATTTTAATCTTTTTTCATATGTTCTATTAATCTAGGCATGTAGATGATCGAGCAAGAAAGGAAAACAATTATAACATAATTCATCCGGACGAAATCAGCTGCTTCCTATAATAGATATTAAAGCATATTGTAATAAAGTTTCTTTTTACGATAATGTCCCGAATTAATCGATTCCCAAGATAGAGTTATATTTACTGGGAAAAGTTCCCGCTACGTAATGATTGAAATGCTGGGCTGAAGCCTCGAAGCAAATGAGTTTAAACTTCAGTCGCCTAATTATGCTGATTTTCGGAAAGCTATCCTTACAGAATATAATGGTGATATATATAATAGCTTAGGTGATAAGAGTTTCAGGCTTTTCCTTAGGGCATTAGTCCGAAAGTGACCGTAATAGCAAGACAAGAAATCGAACTCACTCACTACAATGCCGTAGTCAAGCATTTTAGCCACTACCCAGCGGGGATTCTGCCAATATTATATTTAAAAAGCTGGTATCATTATTTTCACATCGTCTCTGGGTTTTCAAAAGTTCACATCTTGTTAGGTTAGGTTATTTGGTTTAATAGCAGATAAACCCTTGAATGAAATTTAATACCAAATCTTGATTATAAACAAGCACACACAGGCGCTTAAATTCCGGTCCATTAGCATAATGGATAGATATTCAACAATGGTCCGAGAGACCGGGTTTCAATCCCTGGTCGAGTAATACCATATACTAAAAAAAAAGTACTTGATATTTCCCTGCTTAAAACCCAGTTTTTAAAGTATGGATATAGGGTAAGTGGAGCAATCCAAGGAAGTGGTATCTCTCTTATCTACACGTCATCGTTGTAGCTATTGAAAAGAGAGATTTCCAATCTCCAATGGTCGGCCAAAATATATACATAGTTTTTAATTAATGGTTGTAGATACATTTTTAGTTTGTTGGATCTCATTTGTTTGCACATTGTAAATCGTTTCAAATATTTTTTATCGATCACGAATATTTCATTTTGCACACAATAAAATTACTTCAGGAGTTGCATTAATCTTTAATGGTTATTTTAATCCTTATAAAGTCAAAAACAATTGTATATATTTCTCTTTCCGTGTCAGTCCGATAGCTTTCAGATATGCTTTTATTTCCTGCTACATTGATATTAGCAATTATGTTGTCAGTTTCAATATCCATACTTTCAATGCAATAGGATCTATATAGAAGTTTGTTTGATCACTGGACGTTGCATTGTTTAATAATTATATTAGCTGATTTTATTCTCGATGTTGAAGAGTAATGTCAAACATAAATATCGCTTTGTAAATACTTTCTTCGAACGTGGTAATTCAATATAATAAAGTCTGCTCAACAAAAACAAAAACAAAAACAAAAAAAAAACAAAAATTAATTGTATATTTCCAGAAATTTGACAAGAAACCCCTTTTTCTTTCATTCACATAGCGTGCTTATTGTATAATTATTTGTTCAGATCATTTTAGCGTTCTTTTACTCGTGAATAATTTAAACTTTTCTTCAGTATTCAAAATCTTCTGGCCTAGATGGTTGGAGCAATAGAAGACACCGACTGCATCTCTGCAGATGTTTACACTCATTCATAGAATTTCCTGATATGATATAAAACAATCTGATGGTAAGGCTACTGTAATACCAGAGCTTTTGGGAATGCAAAGTGCCTCTTCATTGACATTCATCCCAGGTCCACTCTGGCCGAGGAGTTTGGCACCTGATGGGGTCCTATGTATGGGTCAAATAGAAATAAATTGTATACAAATGCTAAACTGAATTGATTGAAATAGAACAGTTGTGATAGTTAAACTGCCTACTTTGGGTAAACTAAATTGTTTAAAATATAACTATTTTTTACCTTTAATAGTGAGGAAACTGAACTGTATGAAATAGATTACATTTTCATGCTAAATAGTGGTTTTCTGAAATTATTGGACAAGTTAAGCTACCTAGGAAGCAGCGTATTATCTACCGAGAAAGACATCAATACGTGACAAGCGCAGGCATGGATAGCTATCGATTGGCTATTGGTCATATGGCAGACAGACCTATACTATAAAATCAAACTCAAATTTTACCAAGTTGCGGTCGTATCCATACTATTGTATAGATGCACCTCTTGGACACTGACTAAGGGTATAAAGAAAAACTTCACAGCAATTGCACAAGAATGCTGCTAGCTACACTAAACAAATCCAGGAGGTAACATCCCATAAATCAGCAGCTATACGGCAACCTACCATAAATCTCTTAAACCATCCAAATAAGAAGAACTAGGCATTTAAGCAGGGAGATAAGAAGAAGTTTTGGTTCAGTCGATAGGGGAAATGTCTATTCTTTTATGAATTGGAGACCACCGTTAATTGTGGGAATCTCGTTTTAGCCCCAAATCAGGTCTGTTCATTTGATATTTCAAACACAGTCTCTACTTTTTAACAATGTAATCAAATCTATTTTAATTCACTCGTGTCTTTCCACAGCAAACAACAAGTACTCTAAAAATTTTACACGGCCCGGGGAGTTGGACTATGACCTTCCATCTTTGGCTCACTCCTTTATAAATGTTCATCATACCCAGTAGGTGTACAGTCAAACAAAATCAAGAGATATATTTAGCTGAATAAAAATAATATATGCTACTTATTGTTGATTTATTATTATAAAATCAACACATGTAGGAAATTTGTTTGTGCTTTCTATATCAAATCGTTATATATTCTAATATAAACATAAATTGTTTTGCATATGGAATATGAATATGTTTATAAATATGTCTTTTTCAATAAATACAAACATATGTACATGAACACACACACACACATACACACACACACACACACACACTATATATATATATATATATATATATATATATATATATATATATATATATATAGGGGTGTGTAAACATGGGTTTATGTATGTGTGCAAGTCCGTGTCTTTTCTGATTTAAAGTTTTTATATCTTATAGTTTTTCATAGTGGATATATTTTTTTAATAGAAATGGAACTTTTTTCTGCTAGGAAATGAATAAATTATTGAACAAATAATCCAGACCGTTCTGCTGTATATACATTATAAAAACACGGAAAAAGAACAAAAAAAATAATATGAACATTTCTTAAAAACATCAAAGTTCAGCTATAAGCACTTGTAAATCTAAAGAAAAAGAAAAACAACTATTTAATCAGATAAAAACATTTTTTTCTGAATTTTTACCTTCAGGAAGAAAAAAAATAATTAAATACGGAAAAGAAACACAACCAACAGGAATATAACAATACAGACAATCAGACACATGAATATTTATTGCGTATTTCTTATATAAATATTGATTCTGTTACGTCTGTCCAACTTTGATTAAAGCAGACAATGTACTATGTAGATTTTTTTCTCATTTTTTTTTGAAGATGAGAAATTAGCATTACTATACAATAGTGTACTCGGACTAGTGTCTTCACATACGTTCTTTAGCTGATTAATTGAATGTATGAATTTACTGCCATGTCAAAGATGTTTTGCAATATTTTCTTACGTGTTAGTTTGCAGCACGTATATTGCGTAATTGAGGGAATACAAGCCTTGGAGAGTACACTCTGTGGTTGATGGTATTGTGATAGTTGGTACTCTGACACGTACAGATAAACGGACCATCTAATTCAATTCGGAGAGTTATTCTTTATGAGTTTGAACTGGGTCATAACGCCACTGAAGCAACCAAAAACATTGTTGTGAGAAAGGTGAATGGGCAGTTGATCATTGTATAAAAAAAATAATATTTCAAAGATTTTCCCCGAGTTGAAGAAAGAATCAACTAACATCAGGTAGGCCTAAAGTCATGGATTCTATGGCCGCGGAAACTGTGGCTCTGGATTCTGAGGACGTGTTCGCAGCTATAATACAAATCAGGTGAGAAATCAAAGAGTATTGGAAGGGCTCGTCATCTTATAGTAAAGAATAGTTCTTCTCAATCACGACTTTGGCAAAAACGATCTGGATCTACTCAATTGTGTCTCCTGATAAGAGAACATTGCAAAAGTGTTGATGCACCCTGTGACACTATGTGGGTGGTCCGCCAAGCAGACGATCCATTTGTCTGTTTTGGCTCGAGATCTTTGACGAGACCGGAAGTGGGCAAGGGAACACCAGAGAAGGCAGTTGGAAGGAGGAACCCAGAGAAGGCAGTTGACGAAGGGTGACGCAGATGGGCAGTCGACAACGGATTGCAGAAGAGACCAGTCGGCATGAGATAGAGTCCAGGGGCAGTGAGGAAGACAGTCAAGACGAGTTGGCATTCCTAGTAGCTAGTGGAAGTTTCGCGAAAACTACACGTCAGCGATAGTCTACAAATGCACAGGGAATACAGTATTACAGAACTCTTCTTCTTGCACTTTGAGTTGACCCAAGCCTATATTGTTCGTTTTATCTTTGTTCCTTTTCTCCCTCTGCCTCCGTTGTATTTCTTGTGGCCATAAAGGAATGTGTGATAACTCTGTCGGAACCACTAGATGATTCACTGGCCAAGACAGAATTGTTACAAGAAGTTGATGTATCCGGTGGCGCCGAAAGGGTATTGTCACAACTGGCGCCGTTGACTAGGATAGAAAGAAAACCTGACGGAAAAATAAGAAAGGATCGAGGGAGGGATGAGACAGAGAACGAATGGACGAGTAAAAAAAAATGCCCATAAGGACACTGTGAGCAGTGAGAAAAAAAAAAGAAAAATGAAAGGACTAGAGATAGGCGTGTGCGAAGAGACGCAGAACCCTCCCCCCCAAAAAAAGCAAAGAAATAAATCCTACACAGGAAAATACTTTAAAAAACAACAAAAAACAAAAGAAACAAAAAAAAATCTACAAAGGTAAGGAGTCCACATTCACCCCCTCCCCCTGTAGTCGAATATAAGGGACATGGTTCTTACTCCAGCATCTTCTCCAACTGATCTGAACTTCCTGTCGCCGGGGTTATATAATAATTTGTCGTCCACCTACTTCTTGCGAGCGTCACAATTCACACTCAATTCAACCCGTTGACAGTCAAAGTTATCCCCCGATGTCTTCGACCGGATGCATCTGTTATTTACACAGGTGTATTTCTCATCTGACACTTGGCCGGGTCGGAGGTCAATTTGCAACAATTGTAAGGAATAGTTTTCCTATCCTTGTTTGAAGGAAAACTAGTTTAGTAACAGGAATTTTAAACTGGAATAATGGGACTAGAAAATCATTTAAAAAAATATTCTTACTAAATCTGCCGTGGTATGAGTGAAGCTCTATGCTTGCCAATGAGTTTAACACTACCAATGATATTCAAATAAAATGAACAGTAAAAATTAACGAGATAGATAGACACCATAATAAACTTCAAGCAAGCTATACTATACGGCCCGTTTGAACCTAAATATCAAAAACTAGGTAATACTCATAGGAAAAGTGATCCACTGCTAATTGTGTAAGAGATTACTCAAAACAAAATCCGTCTTGGAATATTGAAACCCACAGAATTCTATAAACAGATCACGCAATCATTGCTTGAAGATCATACCTAATGTTAATAAAGAAAAGATAACCAAAAAAAAAGGGTCTTTTCTTGGATTTTGTCGTCCCTGTGAATCACAGAATTTTACAGAATGAAAGTTAAAATATTGGCAAGTACTTATCAGATATCTGAAACAGCATTTGGATATGAGGATAATGGTGATACCAGTTGTAGTTGGTTTGCTTAGAACGGTTCACTAAGGTCTGCAAAAAAGACTGGAGGAATTAGAAATTCAAAGAAGAATCGAGATCCCCGAAACAACAGTATTGTTGTGATCAGCTAGAATACACGAAAGAGTTGTTGAGACCTAAAGAGACTTTCTCTCATTGAGACACTTAGAAGGAATGGATGCTAAAGTTAGTAAATACACACGCAAAGCAATAGAAACATATCAAATTAGTTATGAAATCAGTAAATTTGTTAACTTGTCTTCACGCCAATGAAAATAAAATGATAAAGCATAGGATGTAGCTAAAAAACATAAAGATAGAAGAAAAAGCACAAAGACTGTGTCAAATAAAAATGTCTATGAACAAAACCACTGAACGGACTATACGTACAAATAATTATAAATGCGAATATAGGTATAGTAAGTATTAATCAAAGACTGAAAGTGCTGGACTAAAAACAAAGAGAGCGTTCTTATAATTAGAATAGCAACATATGGCCCAATCCTACTAAATCAATGACTACATTGTGACCGGTTGTTGAATCCCATCATTGAAAGAATATAAAAAACGCACGATCTAATAAGGCATCATATTCATCTGAAAATATATTGAGATTGTAGAATACCGTAATCTCAAAAATGGCATAATTATCCAACAAAATATTTAACAGAAGCTAAAGAAACTACTATATTTAGGGATATTGCTATCCAAATGCATAGAAAAATAAAAAGCAATACACCATATATAGTTAAGTATTTTAAAAGTTAAACATGCCTTCCAATTGAAAACGGGTAATGATATATCAGTCATAAAATGAAATAAGAACTCTACGTTAGTAACGTGCTGGTTTCTGACATTGTATTCGGCTAGTTCGAACTCCGATCGCGCTATTACATTCACTTTGTGACAAATACCCTAAGAAATGGTAAAGGGACTACTTACCCATTGACTGTTCATCCATAAGGATCGGTATTAAATAACGGACGGACGTGGATGTGACATGAAACAACCAAAACAAACTAAAAAAATAATATTACTTAAGTATAAGTGAAATCAACGACTTCAAAAGAGAGAGGGAAAAATGTGACCGTGTAAAACTACCTCCGTGCTAATTAGAGTGGAATCCCTGAGTCTTATTTGGAAATTGACTGTAAACACATTATCAAGATAATCGCTAGCCCTCATATATGAACTACAAAAAATGTACTTTGTAGAAGTGCTCATCTCCTTAGGACAGAAGCATCAATGTGACGGAAAAAAAATCTAAAAAGTTGCAAATATATATATATATATATATATATGGACAGAAAGGTCGACTGAATAAAGTTGCTACCTTTACTCAAATGTAACAAGTCAAATTCTTGCCGATTAAATTGGGCTGATTTAAAAGAAAAACTGGTTATACTACAAATATATAAACTGTTAAATAATAAAAAAGATCAAATAAGATTAAAAAAGATTAAATCAGATTGAAAAAAGATTAATCAGCCGATTAAATTGGGCTGGTTTAATAGAAAACCTGGTTATACTACAAATATGTGAACTGTTAAATAATAATACAAAAAAAAATATACACAAAAAGAGCTTCCTGAACGAATTAAAAAAGAAAATATTGAAAACAAAATAACGCCTGAACCCATTAATATATCAATAATAACATAAGAAGACAAGACCGATGTAGAATTAAAAAAAAATGATGACTGCATTAGCATATTCCCTAAAAAATGAAGACTAGAAAGAATCAAGGTAGAGACCAAACCTGTTAATAAGATGTTGCAACATATCCAAACAGATAGCATCACAGAACATAACGAGTTAATCTATGCAGGAGAAAAACTAGTCAGTTATAAAATAGATATATCCCTAAGGAATACGAAAAGAAATACAAAACCTGGATGGAAAATGACGCTCGAAGGACAAATAAAAACACAGCAACAACAAGCCAAGTTACTACGGAAGGTGAAATATAAGTAAGTAAAAGTAAAGTTGGCGACCATAGTCGAGGGTAACCCGAAAGCTCCCTTTTCGATAGCTACTACACCAATGTGTAGCGGAGGGCGCTACTCCTTCCCTGGATTGCTCTACTTTACCCTTGATCCGTACCTTATAATGCTGTGTTAAGCAAAGAGGCATCAAGTACCATTTTTTTGAGTCTTTGGTATGACTCAACCTAGGATTGAACCCAGGTCTCCTGTGCCATTGGCGAACACTCTAACCCCTAGGCCAATGTCCGGTGAAATATATAGGGACGCAATGGAAAGAAAAAAACAATAAGCAATCACAGACAAATCTGACAAGACAACTGGAATTAATAAATCAAAAGATATTGGCGAAAGAAGGAAGACAGGATTGGTACAAGCAATACTAACAAATCAAGACATTCCAAAATAAAAGGTAAGTGTAGGGAGATCAAGGAAAAATCAGCAAGCGGAACCAAAAGAAACAGTACAGTTTGGGAGTAAATATGGAGAAAGAAAGAACATAACTGAAATGCTGAATGGATAAATTACTTGTAAAAAGAATGAAAAGAACTGGATGGAGTCTTTGAGGTGAACATAAACCGGGACCCGCAAAGAGTAGCATTAAAGGAAATACCAAATTAGAAAACATCAAACAATGATGGCATACATAGATTCAGTGTTGAAATGTCCACATCTATACACGAGAAGCTGTTTCTGCATCAACGTATTCAAGCGTACACGAATGGTTGGCGAAAGGGAAAATTAACTTGATCCAAAAGGACCCCCCGCCAAAAGAAACACTCCCAGCTACAATAGACGATTTACTTCTTCGCCTATGACGTGGAAAATCCAGATTGCATTGATAAGAGAAAAAATATTACTCGCTTGTATGCCGCAAAATGATTCCGGAAATACAAAAAGGTTTCCACAGGGGAACAGGAGAAAATGTTCTACTGTAAATTGGCACAGCATGTGCTAAAAGAAGGCAACACTAGAGAGAAAAAATGTTGACATAGCGTGGATTAACAACACGAATACCTATGATAGGGTCAGAAAAATGTGGATACCAACGTATTTGAAAATGTACTAAATATCCGACTAAATCATAAATTTTATTAGACAAATGCCGTAGAAAATTCTACAGGAGAAGTATTGGCAGAAGGTCACACTTTAACAGTGGTAAAAATCCTAAAAAGTCAATTTCTAGGGATACTAGTTCTCGCCACTATTTTCATTGTTAAAATGATGCCTCAAAACCAGGTACTTAGGAAATGTACGGTGAGGTTACACTTTTTAAATCGCAAGAAAACATTCTTCATTTTATATAAATGGATGACATTAAATTATTAAAAAAAAAAGAAATCGAACGGGAGACGCTGATACAAACAATAAGAATATACAGACTGGATGTAGGAATGAAATTCGCCTTTACAAATACTGATAATTAAAAGGAGTAAGACAGAATTAGCGGAAATAACAGAACTGACAAATCAAGAATGCATTAGGATCCATGAAGAGAAGGAAACATACAAGTGCTTGGGAATAGTGGAAGTGCAGTCCGTCAAACAAGCAGAATTGAAGGTAAAAATGAGCAAGTTGAACAAGAAAATTTCTCGAAACTAAGTTTGGCAGCATTCAATTCACCAAAATGATAAACGACAGAACAGTAGGCCATTTAAGATACTCGAGACCATTCTTAAAATGGATAAGGGTTTAACTAAGACAATCAGACAAAAAGGCAAGAAAGCTGATGAATATGCACAAGACATTACATCCGAAAGCATATGTCATAAAAAGAAAGCGGTAGAGAACTCGTAATCATGGTGAATTGCATAGATGCATTAAAACAAGGACTCAATGAAAATATAAAGAAAAGCAAAGATAGATGTATTACAACAGTTAATTGTAGTAGTGGCTATATAATTACAGATTTTTAAAAAAGCTAAAAAACCCAAAAAACAAACAAACCAAAAACAACCAAACAAACTACGAGCAAGAATGGGAAAAATGGATACATCAAATGCCAAGCTATGCATTTTGCAATTCAAGGATAAGAAATTGTAAAAACTAAGAGAATTATCCAGAGATATGCGAAATAGAATCATTGAACTCACAAAGGAGGACAAGTTTACCAAAAAATTAGCAAAGAAATGAATCTAGCACTAAGTACAGTAGGAAATATCACCAAAAAGTATCAGAAGTATGGCGACGGTACAGCAAACCTTCCCAGAAATGGAAGACCAAGAAAAATAAATAAGCGTACTTCAAGGTACATCAGCAGAAATGTGCAAATAAACCCCCTCATTACTCATTCTGAAATTAAAACTGATCTTGAGGGTGCTGGAATTAATGTAAGTAAGGATACCATTAGCAGAGCTCGATATCGTAGAGGCTTTCATTCAAGATCACCAAGAAAAGTGCCTTTACTGAAAACAAAACATGTCAGAGACCGATTAAAGTTTGTCAAAACTTATGAAAAGAAAGCTATGCAGTTTTGGGAAAAGGTAATCTGGTCGGATGAAACGGAAGTTGAAATATTCGGAAGGAACGCAGCGACAAGTGTTTGGCAAAAAATGGCCCTGCCTTCCAGAAGCACAATACCATCCCCACACGTAAATTTGGGGGTGGTTCCATTATGATATGGGAGTGCTTTTCATCCAAAGGCACAGGTGAGTTACAAGTTATCCATGGTAGAATGAATGGTAGCATGTACAGGGAGATTCTAGCGAATAACCTTCAGAAATCGGCTACTTCTTTAGGACAGGGTCGGAATTTTGTGATTCAATACGACAATGATCCCAAACATACCACAAAACTTACAAAGGAATGATTTGAAAATAATACAGGGTAGAACGATAAAATTGACGTCCAAAGGAAAACAACACTACAGCTTTATTTTAACACCTTTATTGAAAAAATCAATACAGGTAACTTTATTATATAGTAGAGCTGACATCTATTCAATGTAGCCGCCTTCAGCCTCAGTCACCGCCTCGATACGGATCCGGAACTAGGAACATGCCTTTTCCACAAGCGCCGGCGGGAGCTCGGCGAATACGCGGTGGATAGCGGCGCTCAGGCTAGCTTTGATGTTGTGGGAGGTCATGTTGGTGATTTTCTCAATGTATGACCAAACGAAGTAGTCCAGCTGGTTCAGGTCGGGGGGGAGGGAGCCAGTGAGAGAAGGGTACCAAGTAGTAGCACTCCTTCTGAAGCCAAGCCCTGGTCTCTTTGGACTTGTGGGTCGGCGCCGAGTCCTGCTGCCACACCCAGGTTCTGCCACCGACCACCTGATTGCACCAGGGGATCACTACATTCTTCAGTACATCCAGGTATACATTGGTGTTGACTTTCAAACCGATTTCGAAGATGTGAGGGGGCATGATGTGGCCCTCACTTGAAACCACACCAAAAACCATAACAGTAGCCGGAAACTTTGTTTTCATCACCCTGGGCACGTCTCTGTTATTCGTGGCAATCTAGATTTGCACTTTGAGGGTGCTGGCAATGGTCCTGTTGTCATAACTTGGATCGGTAGAGAGCATGTGTTGTACTGTGGCGCATCTCTGATCTCTCACGTTGAACATTGTGTTACTTTCAAACATAATAGAAGGCTCCTATCGCTCTTGGGATTTGTACACAACTGGACAACTATTAGATGGTCTGCAACAAAAAAAGAAAACCGGTTTTCATTTAAACGGAAATGGAATCATCTCGTCTTTTCTAAGGCGACATTTTTATCGTTCCACCCTGTAGTATTCGTACTCTTGATTGGCTAAGTCAGTCTCCTGACTTGAATCCAATTGAGA
Source organism: Sepioteuthis lessoniana (assembly GCA_963585895.1). NCBI lineage: Eukaryota > Metazoa > Mollusca > Cephalopoda > Myopsida > Loliginidae > Sepioteuthis > Sepioteuthis lessoniana. The sequence goes on along the minus strand of OY757910.1, from coordinate 49,714,304 downwards.
ATTCGTGGAATACTTTAAAGGTTAAAGTTCATAAGCGGAACCCACAAAATGTCAATCAATTAGAGGAATTATGCAAGGAAGAATGGGGTAAAGTAACGCTGGATCAGTGTGGAAAACTCGCGGCCAACTATAGAAAGTGACTGGAAGCAGTGAAACAAAATAGATGCTAAGCAACAAAATATTAGATTAATGTCCCGTTTGGGTAATTTTGATCTTTGATAAAAAAAAGGATTCAACCATGAGTTTTTAATTTTCTTTCCACATACAACTAAAACACTTTATGTGATATTACTTACCAAATTTCAGGGGAAATGGCGAAAATGGTGTGTGTGTGTGTGTGTGTGTGTGTGTGTGTGTGTGTGTGTGTGTGTGTGTGTGTGTGTGTGTGTGTGTGTGTGTAATATAAAATGTAATCCTGGGACTGAAATAGATGTATGGATATCAGAATATTCAATGAACTATAAAGGTGATACATGCAAGGATAATTACTAGTACAGTCATCTATCATTATTAGAGATAAAGAAAAAAATATCTGCTTCGTATTTAATCGGTAACGAATGAGAATTTAGTCTAAACTTTGAACAATCTTATTTATTGAACCTAGTTTTCTTCCTTTTTCATCGGTGCATTCTTCCTTTTTCATAAGTGCATTACATTATGTATTGTCTTTTTTGAACCTTATTTTACAAATCTGCTGTGACGTTTAAGAATCCATGAAACGTAATTGCTTCTATATTTCTATCTAAGAACAGGTCATCGTTAACTAGAAGTTGGATGCAGCTTTGACGTTGAAAATATGTTTGAAAATATTTAGTTATCTGTTTCATAACTGTTGAGAAGGAAATTACCCCAGGGCTGAATAACGTCTAAAGCACAGTACTGATTACAATTTTGTGTGAGGAAATATTTTCTAATAACAACTTGAACTTCACCTGGTGGCAGAATATTTGGCTGCAGTCATTTATTATTTTTTCAAGTTTTGAATTATGTCCGTGTATTTTATTTTAAAATGACCTGGTAATGTTGACTCTATGACAACGGTGTCCTGAGTGATTTACTTAATAAAAATACTGGGAGCGGGATCGAATAATGAACAAGCACTGATAACAATTCACAACAGTGTATTTGAAGTCTGGTATGTAAATCTACACTCATGGTAAAAGAGACAGGGATATGTTAAGATGAACTTAGTACTGTTTTTACTTGCAGTTGCAACTAGCGAAGACTGCTGATAATAACCGAAGCTTCTCTGGATAAACCACAAAAACACAAGAACAACTGCATATATTAAGTATTTTTCCATATTTTGAATCAAGAGTAATTCATTTCAAAGTGCATGTATCCTATTTCCATTTTATAATAAGCTCTTTGGTTCAATGATACCTGATTCTAATCCCTACGTCATTACAAACAGGAACCACTTAGCGGACAAACAAAAAAACTTTTAATGGCTTCTTACTGTCATAAAGGAATTTAAGTGTATACTTGATATTATGACCAATATTCAATTTGCTTCTGAGTGCGTTTATCTTAACTTTTACTTTTTACAATAAGCTTGTTTGTTAAAATGTCAGATGGTCTTATTCTGATACGAGACCACACTCAAAGACCACTTAGTTGACCAACAAAATACTTCCAGTGACCTCTTGATAAAATAAGGAAATTTATGTCTATAATTAACTTAGATAAATATACACTTTTATTTAATATATTTCACGTAAATCTTATATTTGTGAGTTTGTACCTGAAACTCAGTTATAGTGTATTTCTGTAGAATTTACAAGATCTTTTCCAGCTTTACTGCTCACTGGCTCTGATGCTGATTCCAAATTACGATTTCTAATTATCATCCCCGAGCTGAGAATTCAATGAATAAGAAATTTATTTAATTTTAGAACAACCTTACACAGTTTATATTTATTTAAATGAAGATCAGACAATTCAATCTAAAAAAAAAACTACCCTATAATGCTTTCATGAACTAAGGAGATGCCACTTTGCTTTAAACAAAGCGTTTTGTTAAGAAATAAACCTTACTCCGATAGTTTCTAAGGAATATCCGGACAAATTCAGTTAAGGAAAATTGATAAGAAATTAGACAATTCCAAATGTATGTTTGTATAAAAACTAAATACAATCTAAAAAAAACGATGTTTAATATTTTTCTTCCTGGACAAGTTTTAGAGGTCACAATGCATTTTCTCCGAATTATTTCACAAACGATTAAATTTTGACTAATATAGACATTCTGCCTCAAGGAACGACAAAGAAATTTTAAAAGCGTTTATGAGAATGAAAATCAACGGTAAGCAAATTCAAAAACAAAAATAAGCAAAATGAAAGCTGCAATAAGCCAATAATAAAAAGAAAACTACAAAGACAAAATTAATAACAATTTCTAGTAAATAAGAACCTCTAGGCAACAAATTAAAACCTATAAGAAATGAATATTTGCAAAAAGCAACTTGAAAGTGCGACAATATTAAAAACTACGACAACTCAAACATATGGGAAGCAATTTAAAACGCGTGACAATTAAATTAAAAACAATAATATCTTTTTAATTATTAGAAAATTAAAAGCTACATCGAAGAAGTTAAAAATCATGATGACTAAATGAGAAAAATAATAGAAGAGCAAAAACAAAAGTAAATTTAAAGATTTGATCGGAAATTTGAATGCATTATACTTGAATAATCTCTTTCTTCAATGCATCGGCTTAATATATTATGTTTCTCAGACACGATCGGCGAATAAATAACAAAGAATTATATATATATATATATATATATATATATATATATATATATATATATATATATATATATATATATATATATATATTAAAAAACAACCTATGTTAATGATCCAAGGATTCATTGCGATTCTTCCAGCATGCACTGAGACATGGACGCGCTCTGAAGAAGGAAACATTTGTTCATGGACTATAATCACTATTTTATTTTTATCATCATTATTTTCATTCGTCTAATATCACGAAGTTCCTTGAATCTCTCTTACAGTCCAATTACTCTAGACCGAATCTGCTGTCCGCACAGAGCTCATTTATATAAATCTTTGCTGGTAGACCTACACTGATTTGAACAATACAAAAGTTTACAAGAGAACTTCACTTATAAGCTTGTCGTTGATTCCCCAAAAGTGCCCAGCATGTATGGTTTATCTTAGTGGGGTTGTGAAAAGGAAGGCAACTGATTATACAGACGATGTTTTGTGAGGCGCTGTTTCAAAAACTTGTTCAAACAACATATTCCATTCTTGTGTAGTCACCCACCTTGTATTTCCGTCTCTTTAATTTTACTGTTTTAATGAATGTTCTTTTAAAGAAAATATTTTAAGAAACCAATTTCAATTAATTTCATTTCACTAATTAAAACTTGTAGGGAAAGTAGCACGATATGTCAAAGTTTGATTACTCATTTTAATCAATTAATTTACTTCCCATGTTTTATTTTTCCATCTATTTGGTTGATGTTGTTTCTGATTTATTTGTGGCATTTTGAAAACTATAATCAACACAATCTTCATTAGTGAAATAATCGAAAAAGGAACTGAGAAATTAATAGTATCGAACTGACGAAAATAAAAATGTTAAGATTCAGAGGAAAATCTGTTTTCTGTACAAAACAAATGAACGTATCTGAGAATTAATAAATAAAACTGACAGGAAATGTTTTAACATTTTTCTAATATATCAGGTTAATCAAGATAGATAAAGAAGGTACTTAGGGAATAGTTATTCGGTTTTGTCAAATTTGACAAGAAGCCAGATGTGTCAATTTCCCTGTTGGATGGTAGTCAATTATAATAGCTTTGCACCAAGTAGTCATATAAATAAATATACTCGTTTTGAAATAGATCCTGGTCACGAAATTTTGACTTATGAGCAAGTTTTTATTCATGGCTTCGATATAATGTAATTCATAATATCAAACACTTTTTTAAAAAATTTTAATATTACCATAGCTTAGTAAAAAATTACCCATGATATCGAGAGTGACGTCAGTGCAATGCATTAAAATGCTGTGAAATTACCTACTATCAAGTTGTAAATGCATATTTTTTCACTCAATGCAAGTTAAGCACATTAGTTTTAACTTGTGGTTTTTTACCGAACAGCCTGTTTCCCCTGGTCTGCAGGAATCTTTTAAATATTCAAACTAATCTTAACAGTGTTGTGATCTTTCACTGATTTATAGTTTCTCCTGACCGTTTCCCAGGAATTTGGGACTTTTCCATTGAACCTCTTAAAATTGCTATCTCCTCCTTCATGCTCCACAATCAAAAATAAAAAAATGACTTTCTTTCATTTTTACTCCGTGGTTCGCTCGAAAATTCGATAAAGGATAATATAGTTTTTCTTATTCATTATAATTCGGTTCAGGCTAGTTGTTTGTAGACTTTTCACCCAAAAATCTACTGGAAGGGCAAACTTAACTAAATGAAACGACATTTTTTCTTCTAGTTAATTAACACTGAGTAATTAAGTTGTCTGGCGGTAGTCGATGGTGAACTGAAGTCTTCCATTTCAAAAGCTACTTCATCAATATGTAGGGAACGGCGCCACTTCTTTCTCTGGACAACTCGACTTACCCTTATCCGTACTTTAGAATGCTGAAAGTAAAGCAAGGAGGTATCAAGTATCATTTTTTGAGTCTTTGGTATGACGCAACTTGGGATTGAACCTCGCTCTTCCGGACCATTGAAGAACACGCAAAGCATTTTACAAAATGCTGGTTGTTATTATCAGCATTATTATTATTATGGTTGCTTGGTGGCTTGGTTTTACGGCAGGTTCACCCATGTGGGTTTATTTCATACCCAAGTCATTTTAACAATTACCATATTTATCAACCCTCCTCTCGGGCAGGATATGACACAAGGTCATTTTTAAGCGGAGTTTAACAGGTTTGAATTCAGAGTTTTCCTTCTCCTAGACTAGTTGACTCACCAAAGCTGAAGAACACAGTCTGCCCTACTATTTACCCATAACTGGAGGGGGAATAATGGGATTCATACCTTTCCCAAGGGTATTAGTGCTATGTGAAATGCCATCAGTCGCGGCCAGTTTTCGAACTCGTGACGCCGTGTTCATTTCCTACGACGATAGCCATTACCCCACAGGCACCTCCAAATTTAACAATTACGGTCCTCAATTATATATTATAAAGAAATGTATCTACGTAAGCTGTTGATATATGTAGAATCTTAATTATCTCATTGAATACACCGACTGCATCTCTGTAGAGGTGTAGGACTCCCGACGAATGTCCTTGTTATGATACGAAAAAATCTGATGGTAGGGCTTTAGTAACGTTGAAGTTTTGAGGAATGCGTAGTACCCCTCCATTGCCATGAGATTATTCAGGCCCCGAGTGGTACCACCAGATAAGATCCTATCAATGGGTCATATAAAACTGTTCGACATTTAAATTCTGTGCAAAGAAATGACTTACGTGGTGCCTTCAATAAGTTTCCAGACTTTTTTTGTACAGGCATTTAAATTTGTCGGAGATTCTTGATAATTCAGTATGTTATTACTATACATCTTATGAAATGACAGAACAAATTTTTAATTTCAGGTTCAAATAAACTGCTACAGCAGGAATTGGAATACACCCTATTAAAGCCTGATTGTCACAACTGGCGAATTTCAAAAATTCAATCTGGACGTGAGGACACTTCGAAAGAACGATATGCTACAAAATTCTGTTTTAAACTTGGAAAGAATGCCACAGAAACGTACGGAATGCTTCATACTGCTTTTGGAGCATCTTGCATGAATCGAGCATCAGTTTTTGAGTGGCATAAGAGATTCAAGGAAGACAGGGAGTCTGTTAGGTATGATGAGAGGTGTGGGAGAAATAAGGAAGTCAATACACCAGATTTGATTGGCCAAAGGGTTAGGTTTAGGGTTACTATGTTGAGGTTTTAAAGGAGTTCAGAGAGATATTCCGTTGAAAGAGGCCAGCATTCTTCAAATCGGGTCAGAAGCATTTCCACCAGGACAATGCACCAGTCCACAACTCCATCCTTGTCACAGACTATTTGACCAAGATGGCATTGAGACAGCCTCCCTACAGTCCAGACGTTGGTCCCTGTGACTTTTGGTTATTCCCTAAGCTCAGAGGCTGTTGTTATGAGACAATTGAGGAGATGAAAGTGGCTGTGACGAAGGTGATTGACACGCTCATACAAGAGGACTTTCATGGAGCCTACCATAAGTTGTTGGAACGATACAACAAATGCATTGCAGCCGGAGGAGATTACTTCGAAGGGGACTAGAGTTTCAAGTGTGTACTATCAATAAAAGTGGCCCTACGAAAAAAATCTGGAAACTTGTTTAATGATCCTCGTATGCTAAATTGAATTGTTTGAAAAAAATGATGATTTAACTGTGTTTAACCAAATGACTAATGTTAAATTGAATTGTTAATGATATATAGGAACACTTCGAACCATTTAACGTTAACTTATGCTAAATTAAATTGTTTGAAATAGAACTGTTTGACCATGTAAGTATGTGTATTTAAAAAATGTGCTTACGAATCATATATCTAATTAGTTTGTAAAAACCGGATTTGTCATCAAATAACTAACAATGATTGATATAACATAAAACTAAACCAAAGCAAACAAAATTATTCTAAGTATCCTGGACATACTTCTTTGAACAGTACCTCTACCATTACTACTACTACTGTTGTAAATAAAGTTGGCGACCGTAGTCAAAGACGACCAGAAAGCTCCCTTTTCAATAGCTACAACACCGAGGTATAGGGGAGGGTGTTACTCCTTTCCCTTGATTGCTCTACTTTACTCTTGATATGTACCTTATATTGCTGAGTGTTAAGCAAATAGATATCAAATGCCATTTTTAAAGTCTTCGGTATGACGCGACCTAGGATTGAACCCAGGTCTCCCGGATCATTGGTGAACGCTCTACCCACTAGGCCAATGAGCAGTACTACCTATAATAATAATGATAGTCATCTGGAATTTTCTTCAATGTTTACCACGATAATTCTAATTCTCATAAAACATAAAAAAAGTACAATGCTAATCATACAAAGTCTAATCATTTATTTATTTGCAGTTATTTATAATATAAATAGATGATGAGACACCGCCAACTACATTATAAGACACATAACACAACCGGAAAAAGCAAAAGATATGTCATCTTGTTTGTGATTCTCTTTGTTATTCACCACGATATCCATTTACAGAAGAGTTGTGTCATCTAGCATCAATCTCTGGATAAAGACAGGTAATAAGATATTTTCTCGAACAAGTTCGTCATGAAAACCTGGGCCTTTTCTTGACTAGCACATCGATTATTTGTCACAGGTGAAAATGTGCGGTAAGCTTAGAAAACAGGCAATTTCAGAGAATATTCGAAAATCATACCAAACAAATATAAGTTGTCAACTTCAATTATTTCATACAATATTTACATTCGTTTTGTTCTGTGAAAGATTCTGCATCAGCTCTTGGTGTTTTTAATAATAATCAAGAACATAGAAAGGACTGATGTATTTGATGTGAATACAGTGGATTGTTGTTGACAATTCTAAATGAAAGTAATCCTACCGGTGTTCAATATGATGCATTCGAAATGCCTATTTCCTAATCACAATTGAAGCCCAGATATTATGGTTTCGCTATACATTTTATTTATCTGACAACATCTTTCAACTTTTATACTCGCTAATTACTAATTTGATCATATTTTTATAGATGTATTGAGGGAAATATAACACGTAATGACGTATTTGTCTCGTAACTTTATTTATAGAATTGCATTGTCATATTTTGGGATTGTTCGTATTTGAAAAGTCGAAAAGACGCTCTTGAAATAATGTGATAAATTCTAGATATAAGTCATGAACTTGTTGAGTACTCATTTTAACAATATACCACTAGGATATTGACTTTCATATTTATCACGAAGTTGGGAATTGTAATCAGTATTGCACAGTAATTACTATCATATCGCGAATTTAGAAAGATAAAAAGTTGTTAAACGCTAACGTCCACAGCAATCATTCAAATTTTCATCATACAAAGTGTGAAAGCACGTGCGATACCCTAGCCTCATCAGCCGCTAACCAGGGGGATAAAACAATTTCGGTAGCTTAATCGCAAACTTGGCCGATAATTACCTTATACGTAATGTTTATTTTTGGAATCATAATAATGGTCTAATGATGTTTATCAGCAAAGTTAAAATTGTTTAGAAAGAAAATAAAATCTGCTTCAGCAGGAAACGTCTCAGTGAGATGAACGCCATTTTGTAAGAAAATTCCAAAGATGAAAGTAATTCGTTGAGAAGTCGGTTAGAACTGATTTTTGCTTTAAAATACGTATTTTCATTTTTAACGCAGAAGAACCCTGGTTTTTAAGGTCATTTTACTAAGACACACGCGCACACACACATATATATGCGTGGGGGTGGATTTCTCCGGGTAGAGTGGCAACCCCTCTGAACTGTGATAAGTTAGTAAGCGAGTTCGAACTCCAATTACGCTATTACGTTCACTTTCGAACTTGGGAAAGGCATGAACTCTCTTATCTCCGCAAGTAAAGATTAAATAGTTTCACTGCTGCCTATCTAATAGGATGGTTTTGGCTTTATATAACCCACGAAAATTGATATGCATTTGAAAAGAGCTACCAAACCAATATATATATATATATATATATATATATATATATATTATCAAGTCGTTTAGTTAGCAGGAATTTCAATGACTCCTTTCATCCTTTCTAAAAATACATCCCACCAGGCACATCCTTCAAAATTCACCCAGTGTTCGAACAGAGCTGATGATAGTAAGTTCTTGCAAGTCAACCAACACTTCCGTGTTCATAGGCAGAAGTCCACAGAAAAAACATCGCTTATGAGTTATCCATATTCTCCAGCAGTGTTTTGTAGGTTTTGTTCACCTTACTTAGATGGTTTTAGATATGGGAGGCAAGTGACTGTATAGCTGCTGTTTTACGAGGTGTTGCTTCCAGGATTTGTTCACAACAGTACGTAGTGAATGTTTGGAAGAAACATGTTTTATTTTATCAGTGAGAACAAACTCATAACTGATCGATCAACTGTTAATATTGGAATTCGAGTAGACATCTTGTTTTCAGTTGTGCGATACTAAAAGTACGCCTTCCAAGTAACAAGGCTGGAACACGTATTAAGTCTAGGCTTATGGCTTGCTGTTGTTCATATATGTTTTAGTCATCTCTGATTGACCGATCTCCTGCTTTTAGTGATGGCCAAGTCTATAAATATTTGTTAGTAATTTGTGTATAAATAAATACCGTCGATACCTACTAGGTCCCTCCCAAAAATCCAACATGCCCATCCCCTGTTTAGGGGTATAAGATAGAGTCTTCCACCTTTAAAATAAACACATTAAAATAAAATAAAAATGTGAATGTTTTTTAAAATTATATGTAGTAATATATATTTTAGTGATTTATTTATTTTTGTTAGGATTAATTGGCTAGTTTATTGTCATGTCCGAGACACTAGTATTTTGTAAGGGCGGCTTTACCCCTTTGCTGAAATGAAGTAGATATATTCTTCGAACCCAGTATACTGGGCTTATAATGCCTTATATCCTAAGTTAAAACTCAGTTGCCAACTATAAACTTCCTGAAAGAGTTTAATTTTATTGCTGTCATTGACTTCGTAAATACGTCAGCAACATTTTTCTCTGTTTCAATATATTGTAAAAGAATCGACACATAATTTGATCATGTATGAACTGAAAGTTATGATTAATATGATTTAATCTTTGATGAACAACTAATTTTTTGCCAAAACAGTGGAATCATTATCACAATGAATAGTTGTTGCAGGTTTAAGTGACTCTAGTTCCCTCATTGTTTTCAATTGTGCTCTAACATACGGGGCTTCTTGACTTGCATGTTGACAAAGCGACTGAATTTTGCTTTTTAGATTTCCATGAAATCATTGGGGTAATTTCTGCCAATTTAAAGCAAAGTCCGCTCACGCTTTTTGTATCACTTAAATTAGCCCAATCTACGTCATAAAATCCTAATTTTAAGACTTTCTGCGATTTCTTAAATATTGCTGACTGGTTGTGACTTTTACATAACGTAAGACGTGCTTTGCCTTCGTTAAATGGAAAGAATTTGCTTTTTGCTAAACCTTGAGACAACCTAGTAACAGTATAACATATACCTGGTATGGTTGTAACCATTAAATATATTAACTGCCAATAATTTCACATTAGGTTTGCTATGTATTAAATCAACTTCGTCACATATTTTCTTTATATCAATTTCACATGGAATTGAGCGTGGTTTGCAATCCGTCATGCCGAACATTGATAATATATTTTCTTTATATCTAGATTGATTCATTTTAATAGTGCTATTTTTGCATTCTGATTGTAATCCTAAAAACCAGGATAATTTCCCAAGATCAGTCATTTTTGAATCTAGCGATCAGTCTTTTCTTAATTTGCATATGTGCTTATGTTTTTTATAGCTTTTAATATAACGTCTACCCACAATAAAATGATGGATATTTGAATGTGGACATTTTAAACATATATGCAACGTTCTACAGTTGATTTCACGAAATTTTGTGTAGTTAGAAAAGTATCAAATGTTTTATTCCAAGTTCGACTGCTCTCTTTGAACCCATGTACGGATTTTTCAAACATAATTCCCATTTTTACCTTCAAAACTTTCTTGCAGCTCAACATATACGAGGTGCCATCTATAAGCTTCTAGACTTTTTTTTATACAGGAAGTAAATTTTTTTGTAGACTATTGAAAATTGAGTATGATATTGCTATGCATCTTATGAGATGACTGACCAATTTCTATGATTTCAGATTCAAATGAACAGCTACAGCAGCAATTGGAATATACCCTACTAAAGCCTGATTGTCACAGCTGGTGAATTTCAAAAATGCAATCTGGACGTGAGAACACTTTAGAAGAACGATATGCAATAAAAGTTTGTTTTAAACTAGGAAAAATGTCACAGAAACATATGGAATGCTTCAGACTGCTTTTGGAGCATCTTGCATGAATCGAGCATCAGTTTGTGAGTGGCATAAGAGATTCAAGGAAGGCAGGGAGCCTGTGAGGGATGATGAGAGGTGTGGGAGGAGTAATGAAGTCAGAACAATAGAGTTGATTGGCCCAATAAAGAATTTCAAGGATAAGGACCGTCGTGTGTCTATAGAGACAGTAAGTGCATAGTTTGTTGTCAGTGTGGGAAATTAAAGAAAAACTTAGAGGCGGTCGTTATGAGACAATTGAGGAGATGAAAGTGGCTCTGACGAAGGTCATTGACACACTCACACAAGAGGGCTTCCATAGGGCCTTCCAGTAGTTGTTGGAACGGTACAACAAGTGCATAGCGGTGGGAGGAGATTACTTCAAAGGGGACTAAAGTTTCAATAAAAGTGCCACAAAGAAAAAAGTATGGAATCTTATTGTGTGCTCCTTGAATTTCATAGTCTAAGGTCACATTTAAATATGCACACTTAACCTTCATATGATGAATTAATAAGTCATACTGGATTACTATTTGCTGTAATAAACTTATGGAAGTCATATTTGTCCTCAGGGCAAAAGTTTCTCTATAATCCTTGTCATACATTGTCGAGTAGCCTTTGGCTACAAAATTGTAAAAAAAAGTATATTACCGACAACAGATTTACTTCTTGGAATCATTTACCATTCAAAAGTATTATTTTCTACTAAGTAATCAAATTCTCTACTCATTGCTAAAATCGAGTTATTCGAGTCCAAAGAGTTAACGGCCCCAGTATAGTTAGTAGGGATCGTATGCATAGTACATCAGTAATCAGTTTTCGACTACAAAAAAAAATCAGATTTTCTTCTCTGTGGGATTGGATAAGAGATTATTTACCCCTTCTCTTCAGTGTTTAGGTTTTCTTTAGGTTGTACCTCATTTGTGGTTAAGTATTCTGGAAATGCGGTATTTTTTATCCGGTTTCTATCATAAGGGTCGGTGAAGTTTACACTCCTAACTCTTTTAATAGCCGTTGTTTCCGGAAAATAAATCAAATAACCAGGACTTTGTTTATCTGAGTCGACGAAGATACTTTTTTCTTAACAAGGCTCCAATTTCGTTTTATTTTGTATTGGTCTAAGCATCTAAAAAGGGTTTTCCCTATACACGTAAGATGTAATCCTGAACTAGGGTTGGCTGACCAATGGGAATATGACTCCTAATTGTCTCTTATTGGACAATTAATCAGAAACCTTTTATAGTCCAAATATTGATCTATAATAATGGGATGGAAAAACGAATCTTTAGAGAGGATGAGAAAAGGGACCAAGAAGAAACTGAAGACAGCCAAAGAAGCATCCGTCCCATTCTAGACCTGAGGTACTCCGAACAACCTTCAGACTTTACAAAAATTCAGAGTCCCAGACTTTAGAGATGTTAGTGTCACTCTAACCGCTCCTCATCGTCACTTTTCCTCTCTCAATATTCTTTCTTCTTCTTTTTGCCAGGAAAGCAAACATCGTTTGTTTGTTATTAATTGTCTCACAAACGTGTTTCAAGAAAAATGATTTCTTGTTGTTTGTTAAACAACGAGTTTTCGCTATTCTTTGAGTTGCTAGACAATCTAACCGCTCATATTACCTGACCGTCGGAAGAAGATCCGGCTGAAGTGTGTCAACCAAACTTCGTGGATTTCTCAAACACAGTGTGGCCACGGAAGAATTTGACAAAGCAAAGAGTCGGAAGCTAATGTGGCTGAGACGAACACGATAGCAACAACAAGTACTGTGACTAGTAGTGACACCACATTGGACTCCGTGACTAGCATAGGACCACAGTTTAAAATTCGGAGATAATTCTTTTAGAACCAAGACAATTAATTTTCCGTCGAGTATAACTTCCCCAGGTTCTTTCGAGCGTTTCAGCTTTCCTTTTGACAAATAATGTTCCCTTAATTTTTATTAAGGCTTTTCTTCCATTATCTCGTGCATCTCGTATTACTAATGACAAACTTTTATCGTCCAAAATGAATGAGCTCAGCGAAGACGGTACCATTCTTTTCCATATCGTGACTTTGATCAGTAGGTGCCAATAAAATCTGGAGTAAATGTTGAATTCGAAGATATCCGAGGAAGATACCTTCCCACAAATCATACTTGAATGCATCGACATCAAAAACATTTTTCTCTGCCCTAGGCCCATAACATATTGGAATTCGGGTAGTCATTTTGTTTACAGTTGTGTGATACGAAAAGTACACCTTCTATGTAACAAGTCTGGAACATGTATGAAGTTTATTTAAAACAAAATTTTAACAAAATTGTTGTGAGGTGCAAAGCCTCAACCGGTATTTTGGGTGAAGGAAAGAGGGGAGCAGTCATGTTTTCCTAAGAGACCCTACCTTGCCTCAGTCGCTGACCCATTTAGGCAGTATAATGAAATTCATCCATTTTCCTCAAACACGAAGGATTTACCATAATACTACATTTTCCCAATGACAGCCTACTTAGAAAAAAACAACATATTTACAATTTTATGATGAGAAATATACAATGATTTACGATAATAAAACAATACAAAAAAATTTGAAAGATGTATAGCAGAAGAGAAGTAAAAAATCCAAAAGCAAAACAAATATACAAAACATTTAAAGTGTAAACCATTTGAAATTATCTTTAAAAAAAACTAAGCAAAAAAACCTTTTGGTTACCCAACCAACCCCACTTCTAAAACTGGGACAGCGGCAGTTTTCCGGGACATGGAAATTAGCCGGACAGCTCCTACGTAGGAGAGATTTATGAAATTGGGACAAAACAAAGTATAAGGGGAGAGATATGGTTTGGTGGGGTAATATGAGAAAGTAGTATATAAAAAACCAAGATCTTTGGCAAATATCAACGGGAATCGAGTGAACATGAATGCAAAAACTGGGGACTGGAAGATCTTGGAAATTAATGACGGGGCCAATGACACACAGCACACGGCTCACTAGGGGGCAAAGGGAACCAATTGAAGACTAAGATTACCCAAGGTGGAGTCCAGAAAGACCCTGTTCACCACACCCATGAGCAGGAAATGGAGGGGGATATGCCTCTAACGTTGTCCTCTTTCGTACAACCAAGCTTGCTGCATGCACCCACCTTTTGTCGAATGTTATGCAGCCCATGTGCTTTCAAGCGGATCTGATTTTGACCGTAAGCTGATGCAGGAAGAAAAGAATCAGATCGGGAAGAGCAAAGTTTGCACCGTCATACAATCCCCACTTTCGCGTCTCCCAAATCACTTTTTGAGCCATAGCTAGGATCGCAAGAAACGACGCTTTTTTTCTCACCTTTCCACGAAGGATCAATATTGTCTACGACCTACCCAACAGCGAGCAGCACTAACTGTTTGAGGCCCACGACGACGACAATTATCTGCCGACCTTCATAGATGATGATATCAGATACTTCCGGAAACCCCTTCCCCTTCATGCAGACGAGGAAGGATTAATCACTGTTTTCCACGCCTGTACTCTGTCGTGTGAGGTTAAAAAACACAATTCTTCCGTATATAGTAGAGAAAAAAGCCAATACGTCCCAGAAGAGGCCAAGGGTAACATAGCACACATTAACCTTGATTCTCCGGCTGCCCGTTTAGTCAGGCTGAAGCCTGGAGAATTGGTAACTATATTCTTGGCCGCTAACTTCTGTGCTTCAGCTTCCAACGGTAACAGGACGTCCCATGTGGCATATCTTCGGCAGTAATACTGACATGGGACTCTGCATGATCTTAAAAGTTCCTTGAAGACTACTTTTTAAAAATCTGTCAGCCATTTTAGTCTTAGGTCTGTCATAATGAATGAGACAGTCTTGGATTCTAGATGGTTAGACACTTCTGGAATAGGGAGATTAGTATTGCCTTGGAAGGACGTGGCATACTTATCCCCCATTTCCCACTCTTATCTTCACGGTCCTTTCCTTTCTTCCACCATGTTATTTGCTTTTCTGGACTTGTCACTTTAGGGATTTGTGCCGGTTATATTGACAAGCTGTCGATCGACAGGCAGTCTTGTTAAAGGTGGCCCTGATAGTGAGAGCCATCTTACCACAAAAAGGTTTACAGGGGATTAACTTCTTTCCCTAGCTTCCCTAGGGTCTTTGAGTAACGGTCTTCTTCTCTTAAACTTCTGAACTTGAGGATGTTTTCATTTGCCCTTTTCTCGTAGCCAGGGGATGCCCTTTTTCTTTTTTTTTTAAATTTTTTTTGAGTCCACTGCATGACTGCAGGGGCAACCGTGTATGGTTGCATGGTTTTAACTTTACAAACACGAAACGGAAAAATTGGACAAAACAGGTAACAAAAGAGATAAAACGGATAAAAAAAGGTGTAAAGGAAACAACTGTCTCTTTTCATCACCGGGGGAGTGTCAAAAATGCAACAACCCCCCCCCTAAAAACAAACGAACAACGCGTACTCAGATCAGTGAAACAATCTCATCAAGGCTGAAGACCGTATTAAGTCTTGGCTTGTAGCTTGACATTCATATATGCTTTAGTCTTCTCTGAACAATATAACAGTCAATATATACACACGCACACACACACACACACACATATATATATATATATATATATATATATATATATATATATATATATATATATTCAGGAAGGTGATTACAGTAAATTACGCACAAAATTTAGAGCAATATTATATTTTCAAGTATAAATAATAATAATAATAATAATAATAATAATGGACAAAAATCACGATTTTTTAATTCACTTTGTCTACACACATGTATATTTTTATACATATACATATGCATATGCATATTAATACTCATACCCTGCTTTACGTATATATATATTTATATATATATATATATATATATATATATATATATATATATGTATTGTAAACATATATGTAGAAATTCCTTCGCTTTCGCTGAAATTATCGACAGTTCTGAGGTAATTTATAATGGTGAAAGGTCAGTCGGCTTTCTATCCTAGCTTGAAGCACCATGCGTGCCTTGCCACTCTGATACGTTGAGATACAACTGCAGTCTGTCAGTGGACGACTATATATATATATATATATATATATATATATAATACTGATATATACAGACCCTAAAATAACTTGTATAGATTTAAGATACAGAGCTGGGATTTAAATTGTAGTTCTGGAGATTACAAATATCTGTGTAAAACTTTGAATCTTTATATAATCGTGTGTCAGCAGCTGTTACAACGTAAATTCTATGATTATTGGAAGAATGCAAATTTTGTGTCTCAGAAACACGTGTATATGAAATTACATTTCTTGTTTAAATGTATATTTGTGTAGGAAAAGCAATCGATTAGGAATTGTGTATGAGTTTGAAATTTGACTATACTGCCAAATGTTGTTTGCATGAACCAGATTCCGTCCAAGAGCGCGAAATACGTCAATTTCTTTAGGATTTTAAAATACAATCAGATCACCTATGACAAGCAAGAAGACCAGAGCTACTTTTAATAGCAAAAAATCTAAAAAGCAAAAACAAAGACTCTTACTGTTTATTGGATTTTGACATTCCAACAGAATCCAGAGTGAATATAACAGAAATCGAAATGATAGACAAATACTCAGACCTTGCCAAAAGAACTAAAAACACTGAAGAACACGGGGCTAACTGCGATTCCTTTAGTACTTGGTGCGGTTGGGAAAGTACTAAAAGGCTAGGAAAGTGATCGAAAGAAAGGGACATCAAAGGAAGAATCGAAACCATCTAGATTAGAGCATTGTTTAAATCGGCCAGAATACTCAGAATGATTCTGGAGACCTGATGAGAATTGCTGCCCATCAGATTTCAAGGAAAAAAAACTCAAAGTAACTTTAGTGTAAAAACTCGAATTGAATAAAAAGATAATAATTATATAGTACGAAGTGGATATGACTGTGCAGAGAAAACCAAATGTATAAATAGAATCCCTTTTATTAGCAATACGAGACAACGTTATAGAAGTTGAATACGTTATTGTTAGAATAGATATGACACACGAGAATAAGTGTGGGTTATTTTGAGACATAGACATATAGATAAGAGGTTAGAGAGAGAGAGAGAGAGAGAGAGAGAAATAGAGAAAGAGAGAGAGAGAGAGAATGAAAGTGGGATGGAATACTCTACCTTAATAAGCGAATGCTGCCAATTGACACAGAAGGAATCCAAAAGCAAATACAATTGGGAGAAAACGACTAAATTTTCGCCATACAGGCCAATACAATAAGCAAAGACTAGAAACAATCTTGGAAAATATTGATGTAAAAATTGATTACCCAATCGTGGCCAGAATACGATGCTTTGTTATTATTAACAAAAAGAAAAGGAATTGTCAGCTAACAGACTTTGTCGATCTAGAAAGAGACGGAGTAAAAATAAAGGATCGACAATAATCGGATCAATACCTCGGCGTCGCCAGAGGAGTAAAAAAAAAAGTAAAGAAAAAAAAAAAAAACAATACTTTACAGAGAGGTGAGGAGTAAGAAGATATGTTCGATTTAGCAGTCGGCCTGAAAACATTAAACCAAACCATGTAAAAATCGCAAGATTTCATCGGTCATCAATGTGGTTGCAGAGCCTAATCAAGCCGTGTCTCCCACGCTAGGTGGGAGTTTGAGTAGAGAATTCTGAGAGGCACAATAAAAGAAACTCCTTGATGGGTTTGTAAAAAAACATGATAAACTGTAATGTGGAGGGTAAGCGATTGAGCCACTAAAAATACGAGAAGAGGAAAGAATCCTACAAGAGGAAATAATCTACCAGTACATTTTTCTTTTACTCATCTCCACATATTTCCACGATCCCCAATAACCGAATGGAGGTAATAAATTAACAGAAGGTTCTAAATAGGAGGCGAGCAACATTTTTGTGTTTATTCTCACCTGGGAAACGATTAACATCAACAAAATACTGTTAGATATTGACTGGAAAGATCCCTTTGACATGCTGCATGAGATAAAAGGGTGGTATAACCGGATGTACACCTACTTACTAAAGGAAGCAGGATGTTACTTTAATGGATACACCACGTAATTTGCGTGCGTTGTATTACAGGATGTTCACTTGTTTCCTAAAGTAAACTGGGCGCTACTTCCTCAATGAATATACCACAAATTGCGTGGGTGGCATGTTAGACAGGAGGCATACCTACCGGCACACGTAACCAGGAGGTGTGACCACGATAATTGCGTGGACGTCACAGAAATGTTTATTGACCAGAGAAGATTTTGACCTTAGGAGACATGAACAGAGAGAGAACGAACAAGTAGGACGTTAGAAGAGCTACAAGCTATTCTCTACTCGGAGCGCTGGTCTTGCGCAAGTCTGTCCATGATTAAGATGTAGACAAAATCCTCAGCTGTGCATGACTCACAAAGCAGAGAAGCTCGGAGAAACTAATATGATTCAATGCTTTGGGATGGCCCTGTACGAGACTCGCGAAAGTAGAGAAGTGGGTCAAAACCTACACGATACAGTGTCTTGAGATGGCTCTGGTGAGACGCGCAAAAGGAGAGATGCTAATAGAAAGGAAGATGATTCTGTGCTTTGAGACAGTCCTGACGAGACTGGTGAAATTTGAGAAACGAATAGAAACTTAGTTGATTCATTGCATTGATGTGGCATTGTATCAGTGTCCTGAAAGCAGAAGGAAGAAGAGGTGGTCAACTGAAGATTCTTATCTCACCTTCGAAGTACATTCCAGTCATCTTCGTACATTTCGGGTAATGAAAAGAAAAGAAAAGAGGCAGATTATTTTTGTACATCAGTATTGTAGTTTTTTTCTTCTCTGTATACAACAATATCAGTCGTCTGTGATTATGTAACAAATGGTATTCCAAATTCAAGTAAAATAGTTCTAAATGAGTAATAAAAAAGCAACAAAATAGAGTCTTGTTTTGTTTATTTGAACGCTTTTAGATATGCTTTTCATGTTTATAATTTTGGCACCGCCATTGTAATTAATTATTTGGAAATGAACATAATTGATATATGCTAATGAAAGGAAAATAACTGAAATGGCGTTTATCGGTTGCTGGAACAATTACTTCTGATTCTACTACTACTTCTTCTAGGAGGACGAAGACGAAGATTATGAAGTTTAGAAATATGAATAGTATGAATTCGAAATGTATGAATAATAATACGAAGTGTACGAAGAATAAGAAAATTATCAAATCGAAGAATTCAAAGAAGAAGAAATACTAAAAATTTTAAGAATTTAGAGAATTCGAAGAAAACTAACAACAGCAACTCTTGTATTTGAAGTTTCTTCATGAGAATTTGGTGATTCTCTTGTTAGATGTCGTTACCATTGTAAAGGAGAATATAGAATTTTGTCAACCTGTTCGAAAATATTCCGTACATTGAATCCTCGTCAAAGGTAACGATGCTTTCTTATCAAAGGAAAATAATTATTGTCAAATTGATCGAATTATTAAAAAGTAAAACTGGATCTAAAAATACAGTAAAAATAGATAAAAACTATGCCCAAATTATAATTTTTTCATTTATTATGTCTTTTTTTATTTATGTCTTACGTTAAATTTGATAATGCTTAATACCATCTAAAGGTTGGGGTTTTGTGTTAGGCTTCTTTTCATAAACACCCCCAAATCTTACAACTTTACACACACACACACACACACACACACACACACACACACAAACACACACACACACACACACATATATATATATATATGAAGTTAGCAGGAAAAATATAATCCAAATAGGTGAATAAATCATGATGTAAAGTCGACGTTAACGTTTCGGTTTTATTAAAACCGAAACGTTAACGTCGACTTTACATCATGATATATATATATATATATATATATATATATATATATATATATATATATATATATATATATACGAGGTGCATACGATAAGTTTCCAGACTTTTTTCTTATGGGCATTTAAAATTGTCGTAGACCCTTGACAATTCGGTATGTTATTGCTATACATCTTATGGGGCGACTGACCAACTTTTATGATTTCAGGTTCAAATGCACAGCTACAGCAGCAATTAGAATACACCCTACTAAAGCCTGATGGATTTTAAAAATGTAATCTGACACTTAGAAGAACGATATGCAATAAAATTCTGTTTTAAACTTGGAAAAATGCCACAGAAACGTATGGGATACTTCAGATTGTTTTCGACCATCTTGCATGAATCGAGCATCAGTTTTTGAGTGGCATAAGAGATTCAAGGAGGGCAGGGAGTCTGTGAAGGATTATGTGAGGTGTGGGGGAGTAAGGAAGTCAGAACACCAGTGTTGATTGGCCAAAGGGTTAGGGTTAGGGTTACTATGTTGAGGTTTTAAGGGAGTTTAGGAAGAGAATCGATCGGAAGAGGCGTGCCCTCTTCAAATCGGTTCAGTGACATTTCCACTTGGACAATGCACCAGTCCACAACTCTGTCCTTGTCACAGACTATTTGACCAATATGGACGTCAAGGCAGTTTCCTCACCCTGCCTATAGTCCAGACCTTTCTCCCTATTATTTTTGGTTATTCCCTAAGCTCAGAGGCTGTCGTTATGATACAATTGAGTAGATGAAAGAGGCTGTGACGAAGGTCATTGACATGTTCACACAAGAGGACTTCCAGGGAGCCTTCCAGATGTTGTTGGAACGGTACAGCAAGTGCATTGCAGCTGGAGGAGACTACTTCGAAGGGGACTAGAATTTCATGTGTGTACTGTCAATAAAAGTGCCCATACGAAAAAAGTCGGCAAACTTCTCGTATATATATATATATATATATATATATATATATATATATATATATATATATATATATATATATATATATAGGGAAATTTGCAAATAATATGATATCACATGCAAGTCTCTTTATAACTTCTCGAAATTTGTATATTAGTTATATTTTAGATCATTGCTTGTCCACCCCCACTCCCCAGATGAAAATTACATTTATAAACTGGTCACGATAAATCAAAAATGAAAATATGTAAAAATTAAGAGAGCGACGCAGTCAGATAAATAAATGATTAAGGATGAAAAGAAATAAATTAAAAAATTAAAGATTAAGACAAAAGAAATTATTAATAGAAAAAATTGATTTGAATGATAAAGAACGTAATTTTAAAATAATATATAAAAGAAAGTAAAAAAGAAAGAGTAATATAGTCAACTAAAAAAATATATATAATCATAAAGATAGAGGTAATAAAATAATATGATATAATGATAACAGTTACGCGGGCAATGAAAAAATTAAAGTAAAGACAAAAATAGAAATAAATTAAATAAAAATTACCGAAACGAAAATGAAAAGTAAAGAAGAAATTCATAAAAACACCGAATATATTTTTAGAAAAATATTTATTTAGAATATGTAGTAAAGCATTATGATTTGGAGAAAAAAAATTAAAGAAAAAAAAAGAATTTACCCAGTGAGTAACATATTCATTCAAAGCATGTTAGACAAAGAACCACAGAAGTAAAAAAGAAATTGAAAGAAAAGAAACTCAAAGAAATAGAGCCAAAAATAAAGAACAGCATATTAAAAATCTTGTGTGAAAAACATGTGTAGTTTGAAAACATGATCAAAGAAATATCGAAAGGGAAAAAGAAGCTATAGCGAAAGAAATAACTTTAGATACTAAGACCAAAATCTAGATTTTGTTTATGCAAAACAAAAAGAAACTGTTTATTTGATTTTCTAACATTTACAGAGTCTAAATCAATAAAGAAAAAAAATACCAATGTTTAGTAAGATCTATCCCAAATAACTACAATCGATCTGAAAATAAAGGTGATAGATAGGAACAAAACAGGCCTGTTTTATGGTTTGTAAAATTATCTATTTTTGAGTTTTTCGCAGTTTCAACAGGTTTTTTGGTAAATAGCTATATATTATATTTAACATCTGCCTTAATTTTTGGCTGTTGGCATTTAATTTCTTTCTAATTTTCAATTCATTTATTTTGTTTATTATTTTATTATTTCTTTGTAATTAATGGCATACCAATCCTGTCAGGTTATCTAATTCTCAGGTCGTGTCTTTAGAAAGACAGAAATGATAAGATTTAAGCAATAGCTTGGGAAATAAGAGGTTCATACCTTTCTGATGTAAATTACTCCAAAGGTGAGCATAATTGAGCTACTGGAGGTAAAACTTGCTTTATTCGAGGTCACAGTCCAGCACTTTAGCCATTATGCGACGGGGTCTCCAGCAAATTCATTTCTGTCAGAAAATAATATGCCTTGCATTTAAGTTATCGATATTATACTCCTATTCCTCTCGGTAACTCTAATCTAATTCCTGACCTCTGACAATCCCTTTCTTTATGATATTACATTTATTTCTGTGAGAATGTACTAAGCATTGCATAGATGTAATTACCCTATTTTATATTTTAACACTTGTCCAAATCCCTGACCACTGGTTGATACTGTGAAAAACTCAGAATTAAATCATTTTGTTTATGTTTTGTTCCTATCTGTCAACTTTATTTTCAGATCAGTTTTAGTTATTTGGTGCAGATCTTACTAAACATTGGTATTTTTTTTTATTGATTTAGATTCAGTAAATGTTAGAAAATCCTTTTTTTTCTGATTTTCAATTAATATATGTGAGATTATCATATGCATTGAATTTACAATATAAACATAATAGTTAAATTCTGTCATTGTGTATTTATGCAATCCATCAGCGAAACCCGGATGTGACACAAGGTCAATTTTTATGAGGGTTACAGCTAGTTTGAATTCAGTTTGTTTTCTTCTTGACTGCCTGCCTTACAAAAGGTAAAGAACACAGTCTAGCCTGTAATCTATCCATACTTGGGTGAAAAAAAATGGCTTCATGAACTTCTCAAGGGCATTAGTTAAAAATAAAACACAATCAGACCCATCGGGGATTTGAACCCGGGTCGCCGAATCCATTTTTTATGACAATAATCAGTTCACTAAATTTACTTCACTTTTTAACATACACCCTCTTCCTCGGAAGAGAAGTGGATTTTTAGAGGGTTAAAGTGTATTTGAATTCTGAATTTGCCTTCTTCTTCGCTGTTTACATAGTTAAAGCTAAAGAAACAAGTCTGACTGTCTATTTGCCCAAAGCTGGCGGAGAAAAGTAAGATTTAAGATTTTCTAACGAGTATTGCATGTGGCATGAACTGAAAAGCAAACAGCCTTATTTAGGATTTGAAATCTGATGAAAGTTTTTTTTTCTATGCAGATAACTATTATGGTAAACGTATCTCTTCTATAATAATCATATTCTGTCGATAACACTTCTATTAATTCTTGACCAGAGGCAATCTCTTTATTTTGATTTTCAATTCATTTCGATCTGAATATATTTTGCATTGAAGTCTCATAAAACATATAATAAGGCTATTCTCTCAGTAACAGTAGTTTTGATTCCTAATCACTGGCGACATCTTTATTTTAATTTTCATAAGAAACTTGACGGCAACTACACAAGAATGTTGAGAGCAATATTGAACAAGTCCTGGCGACAACAACCCACGAGACACCAACTATACGGCTACTTGCCTCCCATCACGAAAACTATACAGGTTAGACGAGCCAGACACGCCGGACACTGCTGGAGAAGCAAGGACGAGCTCGTAAGTGATGTACTCCTATGGACCCCCACATATGGCCAAGCAAAAGCAGGACGACCAGCCCGAACTTACTTACAGCAGCTATGTGAGGACACAGGATGTAACCCAGAAGACCTGCCGGAGGCGATGAATGATAGGGAGAAGTGGCGAGATATGGTCAGGGATATCCGTGCTGGCGGCACGACATGATGATGATTATTCACATTGGTGTTTCATTTTGCATGTAGTCGTCCTATTCTCTCAGTAACTCCCCCCTTAGTTACTGAACTCTTGCAGTGCTTATTTTTCACCTAATTCAATACACATCATACAGGCCTAAATCTCACACTTGCTGCGTTTCTTTTTAGGCAAGATATTAAAAAATAGAAATTATATATATATATATATATATATATGGGATGTAAAAATATAAAAATCGATTAAATACAACATACACTGGTACATTGTTTTTTCAAGTACGGTTCTCAGTGTTTGAAATAGTGTAAAATTGCCGAGGGTTTAAAGTTATATTTAAACCGTTATGTAAATCGGTTGATAATGTCGTGTTGATAGCACGGATTCCTTTTGACTCTCTCTTACCATTTGACCTTATCAGCCATCGCTCCAGGCATCAGCACTTCTTGACAGCCATTGTCCACACAGAACTGATTCATGTAAAAGTTTGTTGGTCATGTGTCCATAAGAAGCAGTACCCTGGAGAAAGTCGCTTATGAGTTGGCCCTTGCTTCTCTAGCGGTGTCTAGCATGGTTTGTCCTGTGGTACTATAGCTTCACGACACCTAGTTGGCCGCTGTTCTCGTGATTACCACATGTGTCAACTGGTCTTTCTCTATTTCTTTCCACGCCCACGTTGCTTTCAGATCCGAGCAAAGAGAAGATGGATATGGTCCAGTCGATGAAGGTTGGAATTCGTGTTGGAGTGAAGAAAAGTTGCCAAGCAAATTTAGAAAAAATGACGAAAAAAGCGTTTGTTATAAACAGTAACAAACGTTTATTTACACAGTTGTACAAATATTTTTCATCAAACACCGCGAACGGGGAGTGAAAGTAGTTGACTGGCGGAGTCTTAACTGCAATTAGGCAGTGTCAAAATGGCGAATGCAATGGCAACGGATTTGGTTCTTTAAGCGGCGAATTCCTGAACCTTAGAAATTTAGAAAAATGACGAAATAAACGTTTGTTACTGTTTATAACAAACGCTTTTTTCGTCATTTTTCTAAATTTGCTTGACAACTTTTCTTCTCTCCAACACGAATTCCAACCTTCATAGACTGGACCACATCCATCTTCTCTTTGCTCAGATCTGAAAACAACGTGGGCGCGGAAAGACCAGTCGACACATGTGATAATCATGAGACCAGCGGCCAACTAGGTGTCGTGAAGCTATAGTACCACAGTTCGTCTTACTTGGATGGTTAGTGATATGAGTAAATAGTGGCTCTATAGCAGCTGTTTTGTGGAGTCCTGCAACCAGGATTTGTTAAGAACAGCTCGCAGCATCCTTGTGTCGCTGGCATCAAGCTTTTCCTCCAAACATTTCGTTAAAATCTTATTAAAATGTCAGCGTATAGTAGTACTAATATGGTTCAAGCAATTAAGTTTTATTTTATCAGAGAGAGGAGATACTCATATGATCAATGACCCCAATAGCAGGCCATGCTTTTCCCGTTGTTATATAGACACCAGTTTCGGCTGATGCGATATCGCTACCGAGATATGTGACCTGTTCTACTAATTTTAGAGGTTTGTCATTTAATACGGAGATCGATCCATGTTATTCAGACGATAAACACAAACACTGCCTAACTGCAATTCCTCCAAAGTAGATTTCGAGCAACCCGATTTTCGACATGTTTTTTCTAAGAGATTTTAATTACAATATTGACAATTTTAGCAGTATTTTTTTTTTCAAATAACTGAACATGAGGATCATAATTTTCATTCAACTGAACTATCAGCATTTTCGTTTTCGTCGTTTCTTTTTATGACAAATCCACTCTTTTAAAAGCTATTTGAGATTTTTCTAAAATAAATTTTCTAAAATAATTGGTACTGCGATGGTTGCAACTAGTCGAGGATAAATACAAAAATAGCGCAAATGGTTGAGCAATTCAATATGACTTATAGATAGGACCCGAACAGTTATTACCACTTCAGTTCTGAGTGGATCTGAATGTAATAGTAATGAAGGGTTATTCAACATTGCAAAACTCCATGACTGAAACCTGACCATCAGATGCAGTTTAAGTTAATACTAAGGATAAACACACACACACACACACATATATATATATATATATATATGTGTATATATATATATATATATATCATGTTATACCATCAGCGCGGATATCATCTATCGTCTCTCACCACCCCTCCTTTTCCTCCATTACTTCCGGCAGGTCTTCAGGACTACATCCCGTATCGACAGAGAGTTGTTGTATGTAGGTTCAAAATGGTCGTCCATAATTTAAAATAAATAACTACAGACTCAGAATCAAATCTATAGATAAGAACAGATTAATACTTGTAGAATATTTTCTCTCAAATCTTCTTTATATTAACATATGCACAGTTCACCAGTATAGAAGAAAATCGAAAAATAAAAAGTAATTAGAAAAATCAAAGTTAATAATAGACACTCAAGAAGATAATTTGGTAAAGCGTCTCCAAACATATGCTCAAAATGGCTTCTATATCAAGCCAAACGATCGTCAAAACACCAAGTTTAAATAGGATGGACTGATTTGCGTTGATATATAAACAGGTAAATCATCTAATGCCTGAGTAAGTTGCAAAGGCGAATTAGAAACAACCATCGCCCATCCTTTACATATATCTCATCAATAGAGAGCTCTGTGCAAGGCTTCTATAATAGTAGAGATCACAGAAAGGTCAACTGAAAAGAATTTGGATACCAAAAAATAATTTTCATTCCACTAAACGATATGCAAAATCAGCATTTTCGTTTGAGTTGTTTCTTTTTGAAACGAATTAGTTCTTTTAAAAAAACTATTTGAAAATTTTCTAAAATAACTTTTCTGAAAAAATTGTTTCGGAGAAGGTTGAAACTTGTTAAGAACAATAAAAAAAAATAGCGCAAAAAAATTATTCCTATCGGTATTATCACTTTTATTCTTTTGTGCGTGTACACAAACACACACACATATATATATATATATACTTTTTTTTTTTTTTCAACGAAAACAACGAAACCGGTCACATAGGATTATAAATCTATTTCCATCCTGTTACGCATTTTTGAAATTTCCAAAAACACGAAAAAAAATTAACAGGACTTCTTCAGATCTTTTTGATAAAAAAAACTAGAATAGACACAGAAGAGTGGGAGGGGATAGAAGAGGGGTGAAGAGTTATCTTCTCATTAAGCCCACTTCCGTTTTCAATTTTAATTTCCTCTTTTATTTCTTGTGGAAAATTTAAATATTCATTCATGAATAATTTCTTGTCCTGATGGAATTACAGCCAACTCTGGTTTAACTGGACCAAAGAATACTATATATATATATATATATATATATATATATATATACCCGTGTCTCTATATGTGTGTGCTCTAATTTTCCTCTTCATATTGATATTAAGATCTATATATTTATTTTATATAAATACTGTTTTAGAGGTTTATTCCTTTCTAATGAAAGAAAAAAAAATCATACTACAAATTGAAATTAAGATGAGTAAAATATATAAAATATGGAGAAAATATCAAATGTATCTCTTTTTTTTTCTGTAACCAGATTCTTTATGTATCAAATCGATATTGTCTTTTGAAGAAGTAACCAAAACAAACTTTTCATTTTTTTTCTTCAGTTTTAGTCTTCTATGAGATTAAAGAGTCTGTCTTTTCCAAGTCTCATAAGATTTTTTGTTACTTCTGCTAGACTGTTTTCTGAATTTATAGTTTACCAAAGAGACAAAAGATCTGGTGCAATTTGATTGTAAACTTCCTAAAACGGCGAAAATATTAATCTTGAAAAAGTATGTCTTTAAACGTTAGCAATATATATATATATATATATATATATATATATGTGTGTGTGTGTGTGTGTGTGTGTGTGTGTGTGTGTGTGTGTATAATGCAAATATACATTCAAACAAGTCTCATTAAATGTAGAATATTTATGCCGATTCAGCAAGCTTTTTCTAAAATGTTATTGCAATTGATTGAGTTTTATTTTCGGGATGACAGGTCAATATGAACTGTTATCAAATAATTAGAACAATGCATTCGTCAAAAATTATTCATATTTAGAATAGGATTCTCGAGGAAGTCCTCTTTGGTAATGTGCTGTACAGCGATATTGTAGTGGGGTCGAAAGCCAGCTGAGCTGTTAAAAATTCACATTCGGGCATATATCCTTAGGAAAGAAAAATAGCAGTACAATTTCAACCATAGCTGGGGTTAATAAACCCCAGCTATGGCTCAGATTGTAACCTTATTGACCTTCTACAAAGATGGCTTTGTCAGTGAATAAGCCATGGATGTTAATATGGCATTAAACAAATTTGCCGAAACCAATTTTATTCTTGACCAAAGGAATGTTAATTTTACGGCATTTTGTCGAATTCTTATGAACGCTAATATCTATCATGTTTGTTTCGTGTATGACTCATTAACACGGCACTTGTAGCCTTTAAGCATTTCGTATTGATAAGTTTAATATATATAATGAGAATCAGTTGCAAGATTTTTAATTTCTATTGCACCATATACAGTATCAATTGATTCACTTATTTAATAGCATATTATCTCTTGTGGGTTATTAATGCCAAATCAAATA
Organism: Sepioteuthis lessoniana; assembly: GCA_963585895.1. Taxonomy (NCBI): domain Eukaryota; kingdom Metazoa; phylum Mollusca; class Cephalopoda; order Myopsida; family Loliginidae; genus Sepioteuthis; species Sepioteuthis lessoniana. The sequence continues at coordinate 49,685,815 of OY757910.1, read as the reverse complement.
TATATATATATATATATATATATATATATATATATATATATATATATATATATACATATATATATATAATTTGTAAGATAATACATTATTCGTAACTTTACTAATTAAATGTGTTAGAACTCAATTGTTTGCATACAGGTAAATGAGTTCACGTATTGCAATTGAACAATACTTATTCTTTTTAATATTTATAATTTATATGCACAAATTTAAATGGTCTCAAGTATTTCTATCTATCAGCGCAACTGAGCCTCATAAAATGGAGTAAGAAAGGATTTTGAAGAATACGTTTGGTGCAATCATAAAGGTGGTAGGGCTTGACATGACCAGCTGATTCATTGGATCGAGCTTCACCCAAGTGCTCGTCTTACCCAAGTGGAATCACGTCAATACTACGGTTGCTGGTTTAAGACATAAAAATCCCGTTCTCATGAATTACAAGCAACCAATGACAAACAGGTGATCTAGTTGTCGAGTGTGTCATACATTTCTGCAGAGTAGCAATGGGCATATTCTACAGCTCTTGCGAACAGTTACATTGATTATTAGCCATTGTTCAATTTACGTACTTTCAGGTATAATGCTAAAATGAATTTTAAATTAAGTTAATGATGTGACGGCAAATTAAAATATTAAAGATCCCCGGATGAGCAATCATTTAAAAGCGTATTGGAACTGGCGCATTTAAATATTGTTATCATCAAACGGGGAGTTCATTTTTCGCACTTGTGAAGACGGAGCGGACTGGTACTTGATCCCTCGCAAAATAAGTTCCAGTTAAGATTGGGCGTGGGGAAACTGGCAGATTATGTTGGGGTTAGTTTGGGGCCAGACTGACCGCCGCTGGCAAGGGGTTTCCAAATTTCACGTTAAAACACCCACCCACCAGGCCACTAACTCGTCCTACTCCTAGGATAATGGAAGATATGAGCCTCTAGGTTTTGATATAATAATATTAATTATAGTAGTCGACAATTCCAATTTCCCATGTTATATTTTAAAGGTGACCCGGACAATTTAGCGAGAATAACATGAGGCGAAAGAAGCTGAAAAAGGAGCATGCAAAAGACAACTTGATAGGCAGACAACACAATGAACAAATTTCAACACGTGGGGACATTAAAATATAACAATCTTTTTAATACATGCGGCACACATATTCAACGTGTCGGCTATATTATCAGCGGATAATACATAAATATAAATGTTTTACTTCCTTTTTTTCTTTTCTTTTTTTTTTTCTTTAAATTGAGAGAGAGAGAGACTATGTAATTGTAGTGCTTAGCTTTTTGACGGGTTCCTTCGGAGAGTATTTTCTCTTTTACGGGCTAGAGTAATTTTACATAGCTCGGCTTGAATGCGTCTGTCATCTTGTCCAAGAGCTTTCCGCTTCTTTACACGGAGTCTTGGCCACAGTGTCCACACCTATCTGTTCATCGCGACCACCATTCCAAAACTGATTTCCTTATCCCTATTTCCGCAGACGAAAAAGGGTGCTACTTCCGCTTTAGGATTCTAGCCAACCATTTAGCCTCTTTCTTCTTCCCTCCGGTCAAAGAGTGCAAACATCTGTTGGCCTTGATTCTGACCTGGATTTGTTACTTCGGCCGCGAGGAATTGACCAACATTTTTTCTTCCTTCAACGGCCGGCCGAAGTAGACCTACGTTCCTTATTCCTCTTTTAACGGTCAGTCTTTGGCGGCCTGTTAATTCAAACACGGAGGGGCTAGTAGAAATTTCTTATTTCTCTCCTCTCAGTGGTAGACCACGTGACAAGGAGAATAAGTTTTCATAACGTTCATGATCCAGCATTTTGCCAAAGTTATTTCGATCGGCAGGACTTAGAATTCTCTACCTGTATTACCTGCAGAGGGATAACACTCCCCAAATAAAGGGATTTCATTTGAAGGAAACTAAACTGGATCTGGTTTGGAGGCTCTAGTTTAGGAGGCCAAGGTAGTTTGGCGTACTAATTTATAGCCAATAATCTCATATCAACTCTGTCATAGCGTGTCAGTACCTGTTATTGTAATATCAATGTTTTAAATAGATCTCGCTAAAATTATTACGACCGTGTTTAAAAAATAAACCCAGACGAAATGACATAAAAATGTTAATATTACGTAAGATGAAATCGATTTCCAAACATTTAAGCATAAAATAACTGAGGACGGGTTGCCATGCAGTAAAAAAAAAATCAATCAATCAGTCAATCAATCAATCAGATCAAAATTATCCAACCTGGGATAATTATTCAAATTGTTACTAAAAAGTATAGATATAATATTTTTTTTTATATAAGAAGCTCAGCCCTGCAGAATAATACAATGATAGTCAACATTTATAGATAAATAAAATAAAGATGGAATGTCTTTACTTTTTGGCAAAGTTTCGTACATACTCCAGTGGAAACTATCAGCAAACGTTGTTGGGAAAAACTTCTGAGTAAAATAATACAGCAACTTGCAATATGTTGCGGTCTGTAATCTTTGCTGTTTAAAGAGAAAAAAAAAAGCGGATAATGCCGTCAAGCTAGCATTAGAAACACAAAGTAAGAGGCAGAGAGGGAGATTAGTAAGAAACATATTTAATATATAAAATAGGGAAAAAGGAAAAAGAAAGAAATTTAGTCATGCGACTAAAACTTAGAATAAATAAGTGTAATAGATGTCAAGCGTCCAAAACATAACTTTTTTAAACAGCAACTGAAAAAAAGGCAAAAATGCAAAATAAATACGAAATCTACAGTCCCAAAGAATTCGACAAAAATTTATATATAGTCGTTCAAATTTGTCCTTGCTTACTTATTTAATTTTGTTACTTGCCTTTTCACTGTATCTCTAAATTATGGCTGTTTAGATATGTAAAAGCAGATGCGGTTAATTTAATGTGTAATATGTTGCTGTCAAATCCAAAAGTCATCATGAAATGATATGGAAGAGCTAAATATTATATCACGCAGCCCCTATTTACTCTAGGGCTTGAAGAAGAAAAAAGAAGAACAAATTAATGATTTGCTGGATCTTGACTAAGTTAAAACTTTTTTTTAAAGTGGGAAGAGGGAAGAGGAAAAAGAAAACTAATCACCGAATACATATCATTAAGAAGTTATGGAAATCAGTATGGTAGATGTGAAACAAGGCGGATGAATCCAAAGTTGGGTCAACGGTGAGCCTAACTAGATGCTAGTTGGAGTAAATATCTTCATAGTTCAACGGCCAGGGCGAAATAGTTCAGTGAGGGAACTACTGATACCCAACGAAAAGTGTGGCCTCTATCGATGAGGAAAAAACAGCCACACTATAATTTCTATTTGTGATACTTTTACCAAAAGAAAATGTGGTCACGTCAGTGAAAGATACGCAAATTATAATCTACGTGAGGGTCAGGTACAATCACAATAGACTACCTATGATAAAAATGTCAAATTAAAAAATGACACAAGGTGGGACCATTATAACAGCTCTGGTTGTCATGATCGACTGGTGCATTACAGTTTGCCAAAATGGGGGACCCATTAGTATCCTACGGATGTTGACTGTTAATTTTTGTACACAAACGACGACATAAGTCACCACACAAATCATAGACACCGACACAGTAAATGGTGTGGGGAAGACAACAAACCTAAATTTGTCTGTTACTTTAGGTGCAACCTTACACCAAGAGGCTATCGGAAAAAAACATTTTAGGAATCCGCGAAGAATGCGTTTGATTTGAGACAACAAGCCAGAGACTCACTGACCAACTTAGGCCGATAATAAAGAAAGATTGGTTTTCTGATTTTGAAATATAAGAAAATCACCAAAAAGTTGATGGTCAATCAAGGAAACAAGACCCTAATGCAATACGGGAAAACAAGAAAATTCTAACCGAAATGATTCTCAAAGTAATAACAACTGAAACTCCTCACTCTCAAATCACTAAGATCAAACACGAACACAAGAAGAAAAAAACATTATAGAAATTTTAAAGAGAGTTATTTCATAAAAGAAGACTCGATTACCACCACAAAGAAACCACGACTATAAAACAGGCAAAGCAGATACTGCAGAAACATACTACTTGTTAACACACATCACAACGAAAAACATCCCAGAATTAAATTAAGTAATCTTTGCTGGAGCGAAATTAGTCTGTGAAAAAATCGATGTTTCCCAAAGAACACGAATAGAAACTCAAAACCTGGATAGGAAATACGACAAGAAACACAGATAAGAAATCTACATCAAGAAGCAAAAATGATAAGACAGAGGAAAAACGCTGGTACATGGTATGATAAAAAGGGAAAAAAAACAATACAAGTAAAACAGACTATACAAACAGAGGGGATGAACCAGAAAGTTCTGGTAAAAGAAGGAGGATTAAAAAATATCAAGATAAAAAAAACCAGGACATTCCAAAGCAAGAGAATGAATTTAGCCTGCTGACTGTTGGAGATTGCTCGAAGATGCACCAACTAAAGGAAGACAAGGAAACAAAAAAATTGGAGCAAAATATGGCAACCAAGCAAACATAACAGAAAAAAAAACTGATAAGTTAAGCAAAATGGGAAAAGAGGGAGGACTCGACGAAGGAACGAAGGCCAAAATACACTACGATTACCTCAGAGCAACAATCAAAAAAGTAGTCTAATGTAAAGCGACAGGCCATGACATACCATTCACGGATACTTGTTTAAAAAAATTCACTTCCATCCTTGACAGACTGGCTATCGAAAAGAATAGATTCTTACAAGAAAAAGACATACCTAAATGGACGACATATGAAAAAAAAAACTCTCTTGTCCTAAAAGACCCTAAAAAGGAAACGCTTCAAACAACTAAAGACCGATAACGTGCCTACCGATGATGAGAAAATTACTAACGGTACAAATTAGGTAAGATATACAAAATTTGCTCATAATCTAAGGACTGTTCCCCGAGAAAAATATGCCACAAGCGGACTAGCAAAACATGGGAGCTAGTATAAATTTAATTTACATCTCCAAATCTCTACTTGAATACAAGACCTAATGTGAAATGTCACCTAGAAGATTTTGCTCTTCCGGCTGACTACAGAGTGAGAATAAAGAAAGTGAAACGATATATTAATGTGTTGAATTTACAGAGAAATAAAAATAAACTGGGGAACGTACGAGTGACCGAGAAAACGGTTGTCCTTGTAGCTCTTTGAAAGGTTCCCAAAGGATTTGAAAAAAAAATGGATGAATTGGAAATCAGCGGAATTCTCAAAACCATCATCACCACAGACGAGTTAAAATTGGATAGAATATCACGAGGAGTCCTCGAAACTTTAGAAAAGTTACTTTCACTCATACTCCAGTGAAATATCACCGACTAAAACAAGCGTGAGAAACTTTTAAGAGGGACACAAACAGATCACCTAATCTCAGCCAGGGCACAAGACCTAGAGGTAAATAACAAAAAGAAAAAGGAGAACCTGACGAACAGTGGACATTGCAGTCCCAGCGGATCTCTAAATGAAAAAAATAAAGAAAACGAAAAGAGAGGGAAGTATTGGACCTACCTAGAGAATTAAAGAAATGTTATTGAACATGAAAGACGCGGTGATACCAAATATAATCAGTGTGCTTGAAATGGTACCCAAGGGCTTTGTCGGGGAATTGGAGGAGCAGAATATCGGAGGACGTACTAAGACTATCCAAACATTTGCATAACTAAACTCGGTCAGAATACTGATACGAGTGCTGGAGACTTGAGAGATTGTTGTCACTCAGACTCCAAGAAGGACCATCTGTTACCACCGGCGGGGAAAAAAAAAACTCTCATAATAATATCAATAGTATTAAAAATAATGGTATATGATCAGATATTTGACAGGTGCGCAAAGACTACACAAACATTTGATCTGGTATAGCTACAATATACTACCCATAATGAAAATGAAACTCCAAAACATAATTCAAAATGGGACCCAGACTACGAGTTTGGGTGTTATAATAGGCACGTGCTTCCTTGAAAGCGAATACGAGTGACCCATTTGGCATCCTGCAAATGGTTGCTGTTCTTTTCTTAGGTACGCAAAAAATGAACTAAGCAACCACTCAATAAAGAAAATAATCGAAAGAATACAACAATCTTGCTCTTCACTGTTATTCTAGATACAACCTTCCAAAAATTGGGTATAGAAAAGGAATTATTGAAACCTGGGAATAATTTGCCAGATAATAGACAAGCCAAAGACTCGCTGAGCATGCTACGATGATAATAAAGAAAGGTTGGTTTTCTAACCTTGAAATATTAGAAATGTACTAACAAATAAATAAGGAATCATGTCAACAAGAACCTATTACAATAATCAAGATACTAAACACTAAAAAATAAGAAACCTCAAACCGAAATGAAACGCAAAGTAATAACAATCGAAACACCTACGAACCACAGAAGAAAAATTGATTGCAGACAATCTAGATATAATAATGTTTGAAAAGAAGACCAACTTACCATCTTCTAGGAATCCAGAATGACAAACAGTTCAGGCAGAAAGTGAAAAAATAAACACTTAATTTACACATATCACTACGAACAACATCACGGAACTGAACAAACTAAATCATGCAGAATCAGAATTAACTCCGTGATAAAATCCGTGTTCTTCTAAACAGCAGGAACACAAGCTCCAAATCTCGATAGGAATTAATGTTGGAATCACAGATAAGATATATGTGACAACGAGCAAAATTGATAAAACACAGTGGACATACTGGGATATGTCGGGATGAAAAAAGATAAACAAGACAGAAATCAAAACAAATGATACAACTCAAGGAGATAAACCAGAAGGTACTGGCAAAAGAAAGAAGACTAAAACGATACCGAGACAAGATCAAACAATACAGAGAAAACAGGACATTCCAAAATAATGAAACATTTTACCAGTAAATCGGGGAAAATGAACGAAAACATACCAACAGCAGGATATAAAGGAAGCATGACAATGTTTTGAACAAAATATGGAAGCTGAGGGAACATCACAAAAACACCGAAGTGATAATTCAAATGAAGAAAGAGTCACAAGGCTTTGAATAATGGTCTAAGCGAAAATCCATCTCGATTATCAACTCACAAAAATGTATCCAATTGGAAAACGCCGGACCATGATATCATATATTGACTCTGACTTAAAAGTTCATTTCTATTCATGACATTGTAGCTACCGAAATAAAACAGAATAGATATACCCGGAGGGATAGGCAAAAAAACTCCCTTATCTAAAAAGACCTATAAAAAGGAACTATTTCGACCAACTATAAATCCATTACGTTCCAACCGATGACGTAGGAAATCCTAACAGCACAAATTAAGTAAGGGATTTACTACTTACTAATAATCTATAGACTCTTCCCTGAAGAATTGAAAGGATGCCACAAATGAACCAGGCTGAAAAGGAGATCAACAATACATTTATGAACATATCCTTTTGGAGAGCAAAACAAAACAAAAAGAATATACATATAGCATAGATTGACAACAAAAAGGAATTATGATATGGTTACGCAAACTTGGATAATAGACTTCTCTAAATATACAAGATAGCCGACAATGCCTTAAAGTTTATCGAGGAAACCATGAAAAACTGGAGAGTGGAACTGACAGCAAGAGAAAAAAGTTTAAATAAGGTGAAAATCCCGAGAGGTATATTCCAGGTAAATGTGCCATCATAATTTCTATTTGTAATAACAATGAGGCCACTCAATCACATACTTAGAAGATTCACTGGTAGTTGCACACTTACGATATCGCAAGAAAAGTTTAGTCACCTAATTTACATAGACGATAACAAACTGTTTGCCAAAACTGAAGAAGTGGAAATCATAATAAAGTCAGTGAGAATATTCAACAAGGATGTATGGATCGTATTTGGTATAGAGAATATGCCATACTAATAATGAGAAGCGGAAAACAACAAATGTCAGAAAGAACAGAACTATCAAATCAAGAAAAATCAGAATGCACAGAGAAAAGGAAATTTACAAGTTCTTGGAAAAATTGGAAGTGGACACCATCAAACAAGCGAAAATGAAAGAAAATATTTTTAAATAATATCTCCGAAAGAGGAAATTACTCGAAACCAAACCATATTGCAGATACCTCATCAAAGGGATAATCACCTGGGCTACCCAACCACACATCCTGTAAGATACTCAGGACCATTGTTGAAGTGGACGAAGGAAGAACTTCGACACATTAATTAGAGAACAAAGAGGACACACCAGCATTGATGATTGCGTCGATAGCTTGATCAGACGTGTCGAAAACTATATAAAAAGACCAAAGAAAAACTGGAAGGGTAAACGCAAGAGAAAAATTGAAACTTTCCTAATAGCAAAACAAAACTACACAACAAGGATCAACTATGTTAAAGCAAAAGTCGATCAAGTGCAACAAAACAGCAATGTTAGATTATGTGGTGAAAGAGACAAAACCATCATTCACATTATAAGCGAATGCTGCATATAAGATCAAAAATGTACAAGTCTAGACACGATTAGATAGGGAAGGTGATCCGCCGAGAATTGTGCAAGTTATACAAATTCGACCACACAAATAATTGAAATATACCAAGAGATCATGAGCTAAGGCAGGTGTGAAAACCTCTCAAAGGAGTATTGAAAAACTATGGAACATAAAAGTGACAGTAATATCAAATGTAATTAGTGCTCTTGAAAGATGAAGAAAACCCACTGTCCCAAAAGTTTAGTGAAACGCAAACGAGATGGTCAACTATAGAAAAGGAGGACGAGTAGAGACCATCCAAATTAAAGCTTTATCAAGATCGGCCAGTATACTGAGATGATTTAAGAAGACTCACTGTCACATAAAATGCAGTGAGAAACCATCTGCTAACGCTAGTGTGAAAAACTCTCAAAAGATTGAAATTCTTACAAAAACATCACATTGCCAAATCTCAGCTAAAAAACAGACTTTCATTTAATTAACTAGAAAAAAAAACTTCTTATGCAGTGGATTTAGACGTTCGATTGAACTACAGTGAAAAAATTAAAGACTTCTTAAAGATAGCGTCATAGTTGGATCGTGCCTGAGCTAAAAAAAAGACTGTGGAACATGAAGGTGACGTTTATATCAATTGTAGTTTGAGCTCTTGAAACAGTCTCCAGTGGTCTGGAAAGGAAACTGAGGAAAAAACGAAATAACATAGGCCATATCTCTGTTAAAGCAACCGAGCATAAATCGAAATAATGTCGACTGGCTGTTAAGTAAACGTCAGAAAAACCTTTCATTAGAAAGTTTAGAGAAAAAATAAAACTACAACTACTACAACAACAACAACAAAAGCAATAACTTATAACAATAATAATAATAAGAAGAAGAAGAATAAAAAGCGGAAGAAGAAAAAGATGAATGAATGAATCATGTTTTTTCAGTCACAGTTCTGTATTCCTTATTTCAATTATTTTCTCTTTAATTTCACTTCAGAATGAGAATCTGTTAATTTCGTATAAACAAAATAAAACAAAATAAAACACACACACACACACACACACACACACACACACACACACACACACACACACACACACACACACATATATATATATATATATATATATATATATATATATATATAGGTATTATTCGGTCCAGCTAAACCAGAGTTGGGAGTAATTCCTTCAGGACAAGAAAGACTAAATTTAAACTATAGACTAAAAAAAATTTAAAACAGAAACAAATAGTGAAACTGGAAAAAAAAAAAGAAAAACGTATCCAATATACACATTAGGAAAAAATAGGTAGCTAAATAAATGGTATCGAAATTAATATAAGCATTAATATTTCTCTTAAAAGGTAATTATCGAACTTAACATGAAAAGAAAATAAATTAAACAAATAAATAAAAAAGTTAAATTACCGTCATTATAACTGACGGATGAAATTTGAAAATAAAATAAATAGGTAAATAAAAAACGGAAATTCAATAAAACGAGGAGGTAACCCCTTAATCTCTTTCCCCTCCCCCTTCCCCCACGTGTCTATTCTGTTTAATTTATCCATTGGATCTGAAGAAGTCCTCTTATATTTTTCTTCGTGTTTTTGGTTTACACCAGAAACTGAAAAACAGGATGGAAATAGATTTATAATCCTAAATTAACTGGTGTTTGTTTTTTTCTTAAAGAAAGATTTATATATCCTAACGAACTTAAAATATTAAGCAAACCTTTATGAATATTGGGTTGTTGGTACCGAAATTAAACAATTCATTAATAAACCTTAACAACCTAACATAGACAATAACCTCAACCATAAACAATCAATAAACCTATAATACAAAAAGCAATTTCATAATAATAATAAAATTGATGAACAAATAATAAAAGACCTTATCCATAAAAATGTTTTTCCTACTGACCCTTCCAAAAAAGTTGGACTTATTATATACTACAAGTAATTTAAAACCTCCAACCTAATTATTTCTTATAACAATCACCCGTCTACTGGACTTATACCAATATCACATATTTGCTTAAATGCCCCCTTGGAGACAGTGTCTCCAAAGAAAATAGAAAATAAGAAAATTGGTCTTATCACTACAACTCTTTCCAGACGACTTACAATGCACCTCAACAACTTCGATTCTATCGCCTTTCATCTTAAGAACCATTCTATTCCTAAATCCAATTTTCCAAAAATTCTAGTTGAAAACACCTCTATAATCGCACACGGAATTGATAAGCTATGACTACAAATCCTAAAGGCCCTACATATAAAAACCTAAAAAAATTAAAGCAATGGAATTAATTTTGAAAATAGAGACGATGTTTTAAAATGCTTTTAGTATTTTTTTATCCCGTATTCGTATTGTATGCTATTTCCGTTGATAGGGTTCCCTTTTTAAAATAGCGTTCACTTTTTTAAATACATTAGTTATCCTATTTTATCTAACTCTGTATTCCAATATTTTTGTTATGGTAAGAACTTTCAAAAACTCTCAAAACTATTTTAAAAAACAAACACATCTTGCACAAGCAAGCAACCTCTGATAATGGCCTATGAAGGGTCCGAAAGCACTCGGGACAATTTTGGGAAATTTATCAACCGATTCCAACCTGAAGCTAAGACACTTATCGGAAACCTTGAAAGGATCTTAAATAAATCATACAGAAAAAAATGTGTCTTTATTAATTAATGAAACATGCTTAAATGAACGACTGCTGCCCAACTAAACACACACACACACACACACACACACATATATATATATATATATATATATATATATATATATATATATATATATATATATATATATAATACTTACTTTCTTGGCTGTGCCGATAATTTTTAAGCTATACTAAAAATACCAAAGATTTAGTGGAATTAACAAGAATTATGAAACGGGTGCTGGGGAATAGACAAATATTTTTAATTGAAAGTTTTCAAGATTCCTCAGACGCAAAAGGTTATAAAAGCTGCAAAGAACAATCCTATCCAGAAATGATTTTCTTTTCATATTATTGTGATCGACCATCCCAATCGAAAGAGAAAAACAGATTTGATAGTAGTAAACAAGAAAGAGAATTTGCCCTATTATAGACGGGGCTTTTACTATAGACGACAAGTTGAAAACAAGAAAACTAAAATAATTGGTGAATTAAGCAAACTTAACGTTAACAATTGCTCCTGTCATGTTTCGCTAGCAAACATATAATCGACATTGAACAAAGTAAAATTTCCACCGAGAAATATAATCCCTACCGATAATCAAACAAAAAAATCATAAAACAGCATCAATACTTTCAGTAGTGACATTATCATCTAAATTTTTGTAGAGTTAGTTCACATCAACGTGAGCAGAATATATTTCACTGGAGTTTGAGTGACAGCAAGTCTCCTCAAATCACCAGAAATCTTCTCAATATACTGGCCGATATTACGTCTATGTAATCTCTGGCATGTAAGACCCTGCGCATAGTCATTAGTTTTCTTGTTCTTTGGTCCTTATTTTGAAGTTATTATCTAGTCTACTTCAAGAATGGTCATGAGTAACTTACAATAGGAGAAAATCCAGGTGTTTATCCCTTTGATGAGATTTCTGTTATATAGTTTTCTTTCGAGTAGTTTTCTCGTTCCCCTGAAAAACTTTTAACTTTTTCTTTCAGCTTCTCTTTTTTGATGGTCCCCAATTCCAATATTCCCAGGTTTTTGTAAGTTGTTTTTTCTTGAGTGTTCTGTCTTTTTATTTATTTGGTATTTCTATTACATCTGTCATTTTTCATTTTGAGCTACTCAATATTAACACGGCACCTTTTTCTATGCTAAATTCTGTCATTATATTCTGATTGTATATTCTGTCAGTTTCCAATTCTTTTCGAGTTATCTGCATTAAATTTAACAGTCGTCTTTTCATCGAACTTTTAGTGACAGGAAGTCTTATCTTGCGTTTAGACTCTTCCGAATATTCTTATTTTAGGAGTGCGGTATCCTGGATTAACCTGATTCTTCTTATGATATCCAGTTAATCCACTTTCTTATCCAAGCACTTATTAACCGTTTCCATCGCTCCAACAATAATTGGTAACATTGTCAGCCATAAAACCCATAATTTTCTTACTTTTCTGGCTTGGTCCAAATTATTTGTCTATCTTTTCGCATCTTTCATTTCCAATGTGTCCGCAGGAACTGCAAAATCTACTGGGTGGCAAATTTTCATTCTTTAGTTATTAACACTAGTTCTGATCTTCTTGTTGGGATTAGATGAGGTGCTTGTGTCTCAAAATCTCAGAGACTTTTTTGTGTCTCATTTTTAACGAGAAACCTTCGCTTGTGCTCTTACCATTCAGTAGTTTTGCCAAGGCTTTTTCTTTTTGCACAATTCCAAATGGAACACATTTCTTCCCTGGTCATGTCTAGTCTTGTTCTGCTAGTTCTTTTTTGCATTTACTTTTTATGAGATAACCCGTTGCAGTCTTTCAACGCATCACCTTTACTTGCTTTTCTGTCGTGTATTATCGATTTTTGCGTAAAAATAATAAGTCTTTATGAAAATATTTTTTACTGCTATGAGAAGATATTCAGATTTTTTTCTGAGGTTTCCCTTTCGTAGCATATCTAGGTTTTTATCATGTGCAATCTCGCTTGTTTGTCTCTTGAAATCTATGCAGGTGTTTTTCTTCCCTTTTTGTTTTCTAGAATTTTATATTTTTCTATCTGTTCTTATGTTGCCAATGATGATTAAATCTCTTGTAATTAATCTTTCTTTGCTCTTTTTAATGTAGTTCTCGCAACCTACAATTGTTGATTCTCCGCAATCTTCAATGATGGCAAATCATATTTCACCATATTTTCTTGACATATATTATCTATGACATTACTCGGATGTAAGGCTTTGTGCTTAGTTATTATCTTTATTGTCCATTGCTCAATTTTTCAAAGTTCATTCTTTATCCATCTTATGAATGGATCTGAATATCCTACTAGATGGACTGCCCAAGTGTTTATCTCATTAAATAGATTTCTGCAGTAAAACTTGGTTTCAGAAAGTTTTCTAGTTTATAATTACAATAACATTGCGAATTTTTCATACCAGCGAGAGCAACTCTTCTGTGTATTCTGACTGATATCAACAGCACTGGTGTCTGAAAAATTCGAGTATTACTCTAGTTTTTAACTTTTCCTTTCATTTATTCAATTCTCTGGGGACTGTTTCAAGCACACCAACTACAGTTGGTATCACCGTCAACCACATATTCCACTCGATTTTAGTTCTTTGGTAAAGTCCAAAGTATTTGTCTATGTTTAATTTGATTTCATTTTGACTCCGCTTGTGTTACGCAGGAATATCAAATTCCACAAGACAAGTTCTCGTTTTTGTGGTTAATTAACACAAAGTTTGGTCCCTTGGCTGAGATTTACTGATACGTTGATATTTCAAAATCTCTGAGAATTGTATGACTCTCACTCTCTTGGACGGATTCTGGTTTGTATATATACGATTTGGAAATGAGGTCAAATTTTCAGTGCCGCACACAGTTCACTGTTGATCACCTATCTTGTCTTGTACTCACATTGAGCTAGTTTACCGCATTTTCTTTTACAATTTGATTTATCGATTCATATATTACTAAAAAATAACCTTCATTTGCTATTCTGTTGCGAATCATCAATTTTCGCTTTAACATAATCCGTCTTTGTGGTGTTCACCGGACATTGACCTAGCGGTTAGAGTGTTCGCCAATGGCCCAGGAGACCTGGTTTCAATCCCAGGTCATGTCATACCAAAGACTCAAAAATGGTACCTGATGCCTCCTTGCTCAACACCCAGCATTATAAGGTACGGATCAAGAGTAAAATGGAGCAATCCAGGGAAAGGAGTAGCGCCCTCCCTTACATCGTGGTGTAGTAGCTATCGAAAAGGGAGCCTTCGGGTCACTCTCGACTATGGTCACCAACTTTACTTACTTTTTGTGCTGCAATTTGGAGAGAATCACCATTCGTAGGGGTGTCCTCGTGGTGTAATGGTTAAAGCGATGAACTGCGGAATCGTAGTACGCGAGTTCGTACTCCAGTCGTGCTATTACGTTCACTTTCGGGCAAATACCCTTGGGAAAGGTATGAACCCCTTTATTCTCCCTCCAGCTATGGGTAAATAGTAGGACGGACTAGGTTCTTCAGCCTTGGTGAGGCAACTAGTCTAGGAGAAGGAAAACTCTGAATTCAAAACCTGTTAAACTCCGCTTAAAAATTGACCTTGTGTCATATCCTGCCCGAGCGGAGGGGTTGGTAAATAGTACCATTCGTAGTCGCGTCCAAGTCTTCTTGCGTGCAATCTCACTAGTTTGTTGCTTGAAATATCCATACAATTGTTTTTCTTTCCGTTTCTGTTCTTCAAATTTTTAGTTTTTCCTGTCTGTACTTATGTTGCCACTAGTGTTAAAAACTACTGGGATTTTTTTTAAAAATCTTGTTAACGTAGTCCGCGATCCTTTGTCATGATGCATCATCGTAATTCTCTATGCAAATAATTCCTCCTTCTTTTCTAAAAACATTGTGTCTATATGTCATCTCTCGGTGTAAAGCCTTGTTTATTGTCATCAACTAAATTGTTCTCAAGCTTATTTGTTTGATTTCTTCCCGTGTTCGTTTAAATTTGGTCCCGAGTATCATACATGGGAGACTGCCAAAATGATTACTCCTTCGATGAAATTCCTGCAGCTGAGTTTTGATTTGAGAAACATTCTTGTTCTTCTGAAGCACTCTTTTCTTATTGTTTCCTTTTACACCGCTTATTTGACGGTGCCTGCTTCCGGTATTTCAACTACTTTTAGTTTTCTTTCACTCCAAGCCCCGAATACACCCTTCATTTTGTAGTTCTATTTCTTGCGCTGTTTCCCTTTGATCACTTTTCATTACGATCGTAACACACATTTTATGAAAATTTTCTTCATCCAGACTCGTATATTATCCTTGTTTTTATTAAAATCTCCAGTTCTTTTTCATTTTTTGCAAATATCCTTACCTCATCCATGCACTTGTTAAATATCCTTTCCTTGTGATTTTAAGAAGTGTAGCACATACCCAGAACATTTCCGAAGTCCGTAGATGAGTAACATTAATGCTATAGTATATAGCAGGGATGAGAGCTTCATTGGATTTTACCTTTGTAAGGATTTGGCCTCCTGTTATCAATTGCCGTTTACCATGACATTTACAATAAAGTTAATGATTTTGTTGGATTGTTAGAACATTTTTAAACATTCTATTAATCACGTTTGTGGCATGATATTATAGACCTTCTTATTAGACAATCGATGTCAAGGCTACATTTTCCGTTTCACTTTGGATTCTTTGACGATGTCCTCGTGTATACATAAGTAGGCCATACATTTATCTTATTACCCTGCGGCATCCTTTTTGATCTTCCGGAAATAGTTCGTGGTATCTAAGCGAGTAATGTAGTTTTTCTTATCTGTGCGATAAGGATTTTCTACGTCTTAAGTAAATACGTTAACGGTTTATTGTTTCTAGTGATGGTTCCTTTTATAGGGTCCCTCAGAATCAGAGTATTTTCCATTTCCTCATCTATTCGGTAATGTTTACTTCTTGGCGTCATTCATTCTGTTACAAAGCGAATCTGTTGTGGATGGACGTGATTTTTAAAATCAGAATCATTGTATGCCATCATAATCAGGCGGTTTCCAACTTGTTTTTTTTTTCTTTAGTGTGGCTCTTTATGAGTCTAGCAGTATTTTCACCTTTGGTCCTTTTTCAGGTTCTTTTAATTAAATTTCGTGCTATTTTAGTTTTTCAGTTTTGTTTTTTTTGGGTTTTTTTTCGTTTCCATATTTAAAAAAAAATTGCTTCTTTTACATATGGTTGTTGATTTATCTTTTTGCACTAACCCCAAACTCGTTTGTAGAATTTTCTTTCGCTATTTTGGAATTCATTGTTTTGTTTGTATTGTTGGACCATTTCCCGGTATATTTTAAATCTCCTGTCTTTCGCCAGTATCTTTTGATTTATTTCTTCCTACTGTACAGTCAGACTTGTCCTCGGTTGTCTTATGTTTTTTTTTTCCATTATATTTCACCAACCTTAGTAGTTTCGCCTGTATTGTTTATTTGTATTTCTATCTTCATTTCTCATCCAAGTTTTGTATTTCTGTTCGTATTCCTTAGGGGTATGCATTTTTATCACTGACTAGTTTTGCTCCTGCATGAATTAACTTGTTCAATTCGGTAATGTTGCCCTTTGGGATCTGTTGCAATACTTGATGTATCTTGTCGGTCTCTACTTTGATTTTTCTTGCTTTCTCTTTATTATTATTATTTTTATTCAATAGAATTTTTCCCATCAGCTTTAGCTGATGGTCTTTCACTGGAGATTGACTGACAGCAAGTCTCCACAGGTCTCCAGGACTCTTCTCAGTATTCTGGCCGTTTTCAGTAATGATGTTGTTTGGATGGTCTCCACACGGCCGCCAACTTCTAAGTCTTTCAGACCCTTTAATAATCCTTTAGTTACCGTGCCAAAAGCACCAATTTGTATATTTGTCACCTTCATGTTCCATAGTTTTTCAATTCTCTAGCAAGGTCGATGTACTTATTCTTCTTTTCACATTCTTTCAGTTTTATTCTGTGGTCTGCCGGGACAGCAAAGTCGACAATTTTGCAGATTTTCTTTTTTTGTTGTTGTTGATTATTATAAGGTCTGGTCTTTGCGCCTAGATTAGGTGATCCGTTTGTATATCAAAGTCCCACAGGAGTTTGTGCGTGTCATTTTCTAGGACAGGTGCTGGGTTGTGCATATACCATTTGTTGACATGGTCAAATTTAAATATCTTGCACATTTCCCAGTGGATCACCTTGCCCACCCAGTCGTGTCTTGTCTTGTACTCGTTCTGTGCCAATTTGCTGCATTCTCTAATTATGTGATCCTATTCACCAACCCCTCCGCTCGGGCAGGATATGACGCAAGGTCAATTTTTAAGCGGAGTTTAACAGGTTTGAATTCAGAGTTTTCCTTCTCCTAGACTAGTTGCCTCACGAAGGCAGAAGAAATCAGTCTGCCCTACTATTTACCCATAGCTGGAGGGAGAATAATTGGATTCATACCTTTCCCAAAGGTATTAGTGCTATGTGAAATGCAATCAGTCTCGTCCAGGATTTGAACTCGAGTCGCCGTGTCCATTTCCTACGACGATAACAATTACACCACGGGCACCTCCTTATCTCTTATTATGTGATTGATGGTTTCATCTCTGTCACCGCATAGTCTGCACTTACTATTTGGTTGCTATCCTCGCTTTGATATTACTGGTTCTTATGGGGCCGTTATGTGCTGCCATTAGGAGAGATTCTGTTTCACTCTTAAAGTTTCCTTTTCTTAGCCATGTCCAGGTTGTGTCGGATGAGATGTTGTTTATTAGTCGTTTAAAACTCCCATGGAATTGTTTTCCTTCCCATTTTTGTTTCCGAGTTTTTGTCATTCTGTTATCTATTGTGTTATCAGTATTGTTTCTGATGACCGTAATCAGTCCTCTTTCGTGTTTTTCTATGTAGTCTTCGAGTCGTTGTATGGATGTGTCAACGCTGTCTTCGATGCTGGCAAGTATTCTTTCTCCCAATTTTCTTGGTACATATAGTCTGTCCATGTCGTCTCTTGGATGTAATGCCTTGTGCATGGTCATTAGTTTTCTAGTTCTTTGGTCCATTTGTCTAAGTTCATCTCTGGTCCACTTGAGAAAGGGTGCCGAGTATCTAATGAGGGATACAGTCCAAGTATTTATTCCTTTAATAAGGTTTCTGCAAGAGAGCCTTGTCTCGAGTAGTTTTATAGTTTTCCTGAGATATTCTTTATGAATTTTGTTTTTCATTTCGACTTGTTTGATGGTGTCAGCCTCCAAGATTCCTAAGTATTTGTAGGTCTCGTTTTCTGCGAGTGTTCTGATCTTGTCTTGATTTGGCTGTTCTATTCCGTCAGTTAGATGTCGTTTGCCACTTTTCATGACGAGCAGAGCGCATTTTCAATGCCAAATTCCATCCTTATGTCTTAACTGTATATTTTAATTGTGTGTATTAGGTTTTCCAGTTCTTTTTCATTTTTTGCAAATAGTTTCATATCATCCATGTACATTAGGTGGTTGACCTTTTCTTGCGATCTAAGTATGTGGTTAGTGGCATCATGGCAATTAGGAATTGTAGGGGTGATAATGCATCTCCAAGGAAAATCCCTCTTTTGATCTTTGTTTTAGCCAAGCTTTTTCTTCCTGCTGTTAATTCAACTCTCCAGTTTTTCATGTTTTTTTTTTCGATGAAGTTTATGGTTTCGTGTGATATTTTGTACATTTTGAGACAGTTCATTATCCAGCTTTGTGGAACCTTAAAATATGCCTTTTTGTTGTCTATCCAGGGCATAGCTAGATTTTTCCGTCTGTTCTTCCTTTCATTGAGGATGTGTTAATCTATTTAGAGTAATTCTGCTGTGCCTCTGGATCCTTTGCGACATCCTTTCTGTTCATTAGAGAACAATCCGCGGTTTATTAGTGAGTAGTATATCTCTGACACTATTTGTGCTGTTAATATTTTCCACATCATCGGTAAACAAGTTATGGGTCTATAATTGTTTGGAGCAGTTTCTTTACTTGGGTCCTTTTGGATCATAGTGATCTTTCCTTTGGTCATCCAGTCAGGTACTTGCCCATCTTGTAGGCACCTGTTCATTTCTAGTGCGAGTCTGTCGTGAATGGAGGTGAATTTTTAAAACCAGAATCCATGTATTCCATCATATCCTTGCGTTTTCCAGTTTGATATCATTTTTAGTTTCTTTTTGAGTAATAAGATGTGTATTTCCGCTTTGGGGCCTTCCTCGAGTCCTTCTTGTTCACTTCTCATGTCGTTTATCCATTCAGCCTTTTCGTTATACTTTTTCGGTTGCCATATTTTCGTCCAAAATAGTTCGGTTTCTCTTGCGTCTTGTTGTTGGTATTTTTTTGTGCCATGCCCTTCCCAAATGTTGATAACCTTTTCTTTCGTTGTTTTGGAATGCCCTGTTTTGTCTGTATGGTTTTACTCTTTGTCGATATCTCTTTAGTCTTCTTTCTTTCGCTAGAACCTTCTGTTTTATATCATCTAGTTGTACAGTTATTTTTTCTTGTGTTGTCTTTTCCATTTTTCCCCACATATTCTAGGATCTTTCTGTTTTACCATTTTGGCTTCTTTTCGTAAATGTCTTTATCTGGGTTTCCAGTCGAACTTCCCATCCTGATTTAGACTGTTTCTTCGTTTTTTGTTTTTTTTTAGGGGACCCCAATTTTCTCACACACTAATTTCGCCCCTAAATAGATTAGATCATTTAACTCAGATATATTATTTGTTGATATGTAAGGTAGCATTTGATTAATTCTGTTAGTTTCTGTTTTAAGTGTTCTCCATTCTATTTTTCTAAATGATGGAAGGGTAGTCTTCACACTGTTTATAATTCTTTTTAATTTTTCTAGATTTGTCTGTTGTTCTTGTGATAGTGTTTCTGTAGGGTTACTTGGTATTGTGGCGTATTCATTTTCAACAGTTGGCAGTGCATTTCTGATTTGTTGTTTTTAGATGGTGCCACTTGATGAGTTTCGAATTTTATTGTTTTACGTCTGTATTATTATTATTATTATTATTATTATTATTATTATTATATCTAACTCCTTTAGAGTTTTTCACATCAGTGTTAACTGATGGTTTTTCACTGGAATTTGAGTGACAGCAAGTCTCCTCAAGTCTCCAGGACTCGTATCAGGGTTCTAGCCATTCTTAGCAATGCTGTCGTTTAGTCTCTACCCGTCCACCAACTTCCAAGCCCTCCAGGCCTTTTAATAACCCTTTAGTTACTGTGTCTAACGCACCAATCACAATTGGAACAATCGGTACTTTCATGTTCAACAGCTTTTTCAATTCTCTAGCAAGGTCGAGGTACTTATCCTTCTTTTCACTTTCCTTCAGATTTATTCTGTGGTCCGCCGGGACAGCAAAGTCAACAATTTTGCAGATTCTCTTTTGTTTTTTGTAGATTTTTATGAGGTCTGGTCTTCTGGCCGGGATTGGGAGATCCGTTTGTATGTTAAAGTCCCATACTAGTTTATGCGAGTCATTTTCTAGGACAGGTGCTGGGTTGTGCATATACCATTTGTTTGTATGGTCGAATTGAAATTTCCTACTCATATCCCAGTGGATCACCTTGACGGTCCAGTCGTGTCTCGCTTTATACTCCTTCTGTGCTAATTTGCTGCATTCACTTATTATGTTATTGATTGTTTCGTCTCTGTCACCGCTTTTCCACTTGATTTTGAGTGAGAGCGTATATCTTTGAGTCTCCAGGACTTTTCTCAGTATTCTGGCAAATCTCAGGAACACTCTGGTTTTTACAGTCTCCACCTGTGCTGTTATTTCCAAGTCCTCCAGTCTTTGCACCAATATTTTGCTGACTGTACCTAGAGCACTAATTACAATTGATATATTCATGACTTTCATGTTCCATAGTTTGTTCAATTCCCTCACAAGGTCAAGGTAGTTGTCCCTCTTTTTGCTTTCTTTCAATTTTACTCTGTAGTCCACCGGGACAGCAAAGTCCACAATTCTTCAAGTTGGATCTTTTTTTTTTTGTCGATTATTTTACCATCTGGTCATCTGGCCAAGAATAAGTGATCCGTTTGTAGCTCAAAATCCCAGAGGAATTTATGCGTCTCATTCTCCAGGACAGATTCTGGGTTGTGCATATACTATCTATTCGTATGGTCAAACATAAATTTCTTTCTCGATTCCCAAGGAATTCACCAGGGAGTTCAGGAAGAGATTCCGTCGGAAGAGGCCAGCACTCTTCAAATCTGGTCAGTGGCATTTCCACCAGAAAAATGCGCCAGTCCACAACTCCATCTTTGTCACAGACAATTTGACCAAGATGGGCATCAAGACAGTTGCTCACCCTCTCTATAGTTCAGACCTTGCTCCCTGTGACTTTTGGTTATTCCCTAAGTTCACAGGCTGTCGTTATGAGACAATTGAGGAGATGAAAGAGGCTGTGACGAAAGTCTTTGACACGCTCACACAAGAAAACTTCCATGGGGCCTTCCAGAAGTTATTGAAACCGTACAAGTGCATTGCAGCCGGAGGAGATTACTTCGAAGGGGACTAGAGTTTCATATTTGTACTATCAATAAAAGTCCCCATACAGAAAAAGTCTGGAAACTTATCTAATGATCCTTACTTAAAGGTAATTTTTACTAACCGGATATTCTTCTCGTACTTCATTGAGTGTTTTTTTTTTTCCCAACCAGCATCAGCTGCTCTTTCACTGGAATTTGAGTGATTGAAAATCTTCTCAAGTCTCCAGGTCGTTTTTCTCTATTCTGTCCGTTCTTAAAATTGCTGTCGTTTAGATGGTCCCCACTCGTGTTTTTATTTCTAGTTCTTCCAGTCACTTTACTAATCCTTTGGTAACCGAATTGAGTGCACCGATTACAATTGGTATCACCATTACCTGCATGTTCCATAGTCTTTTCTGTTCCCTATCAAGGTCCTCGTACTTTTTTCTATTTTTACCTTCTTTCAATTTCCCCCTCTTATCTGTCGGGACAACAAAGTCCTCAATTAGGCAAGTTTTCCGATTTTTGTTGCCTTTTATGGGGTCTGATCATCTGGCCGAGATTAGATGATCCGTTTGCATATAAAAATCCTTGGTACTTTTGTCGTCCTCATGAACGGAGTTTGTAGCCGTCGTCTCTGGGTTGTAATGCCTTATGCATGGTCTATTAATATTATTATTAATATTCATGTAAATGTGAAATGATGCGATATGTTACTGGCTTGATTGTGTTTATTTTTGCTAGGTTGTAGTATTGTAGAAATGGATATTCCCTGATCGGAATAATGGACACCTTAGTTTTTATTGCTAGCGGCAAAAATTTCACCCGCTAATATTTTCTAAATTGAAATGTTTTGAATGTATATTTTATCTATTTATTTATTCATTTTGTTATCTTTTCTTAAATGATTAAGAGAATAAAAACCACAAAACAGACATTTAGCTTTATTTTCCATTTCAGTTTATTTTTTGCTCTTTATTTATCTATTTATTTAGTTATCAAATCGGGTGCACATATGTACAATACATGAAATTTCTTGTTAAATGTAATAGTGGCATCTGGGTGGAATTAGTGGAAGTCTACTTCTTATTATTGACATGCATTGGCAGATAGAGTGTGCGCAAAATAGAATAATGAGTGTTTTAGTATAAAGAGTCTTTTGTTTTTCCCTTGCTTTTTTTTTACTCATTAGCGACATCAGTTCAACATTCCTTCTCTACAGGTGGATTAATGAACCACTCACTCCCAGTTAATTGACTCGGAAAATCATATTTTCCATTCCATTGACTGTTTTCACAAAGTTTAGTTGGGCACAAGGTCAGTGATATCGAGTTTTCTGTGAGAATCGGAATCACACAGAATGGTCTGTCTGCCAAATTTTATTCTCATTAAACCATGCTTGGCCTTTTAAACAAATCAAAATATCACACGTAATTATTTTCTTTATTTTTACTTTTTAATTGATTTCATTATTATTATTTCACTCGTTTGCAATTTTTCACACTAGTGTTAGCTGTTTAGTTTCTCACAGGAGTATTAGGGTCAACAAACTTCCTCAAGTCTCCAGGACTCTTCACAGTATTCTGGTCGATCTTAATAATGCTATTGTCTGGATAATCTCCAATTATCCCCTTATTTCCCACTTTTCCAATTCCTTTACCATCCTTTGGGATTTTTTCAAGTGTCCCAATTACCACCGGTGCTACCATCACCTTCAAGTTCCCTTGTTTTTAAAACTCTCTAACAATGTTTAGATATTTATTTCTCTTTTCGCTTTCCTTAATTTTACCTCTGTGATCTGTCGGAGCAGACGATAACACCATCTATTCGGCAGGCTTTTTTTTTCTGTTGACAGTCTCTAGGTCTGGTTGTCTGACTGAGATTAGATGATCTGTCTGTATCTAAAAATTACAGAGAAGTCTGTGCGTCTCATTCTCCGGGACAAATTTTGGATTTTGCATATCTCACTTGCTCGTATGATCAAATTTCAATTTCTTGCACATTTCCCAGTGGATCGCCTACTGCAATTAGTCTTATACCCTTTTTGCCCTAAGTTGCTTTATTCGCTTATGTGATTCATCGTTTTGTCTCTATACCTTCATAAACTATACTTGCTATTTTGTAGCGTCTTGTCTATTTTGGATTTACCATAGTTAATCCTTATGGCGTTTTCACATTAACGTTAACTTCTTGTATTTTATTGGACTCATAGTAACAGCAAGTTTCCTTTGGGACTGTTTTCATTCTTCAAACTGCTCAACAATTCAGTATTGTTGAGGTTCGCGATTCTTTTTTCTGATTTTTAATTCCCCTGGTGGGATCATTGGGAACGCACAAACACCAATTGGATAGGCAGTCACTTATATGTGCTACAGCATTTTTAGAGTATAAACACATGCAAATTCCAAATAATATGCAGAGAATTTCTATTCCACAAAACCATAAAAGATATTTCCCGCAAATAACCTGTTAAAAAGTCTCCAATCATGAAAATAAAGAAGTTTTCAATGAATATTTATTGAAAAATCAAAGTTTGAAATTAAATATCAGATTGTTCGGAATATACTCTCCGATTTTAGTAAAAACTGTTTAAATCCAGTTCTAACATTATTTCAATAGTATTAGTATTAATAGAAAAACAAAAAAAAACAACACATTTCTAATGATTAAAGTGTCCTCGTGATTAATTTTCTATCAATTCTTTCAGAATTTGATTTTGAAGGATATACCAAGGTTTGTAGTTTGAAAAAGAAATGTGGTGCATTCCCTTTCTTGGTTGAATTCATGATTGGTCATAATTTTCCTTTATTACCATATTACCAGGATGACAATGCTCAGCCACATGTTACCAGGATGACAATGCTCAGCCACATATTCCAAGGGTGACACAACCGAAACTCTCTGATTTGGAATATGAGACTACAGTCTTTTTACATTATTCTACTGATCCCTCACCCACCGACTATCATTTTTTCAGGCATTTTTTTTTCTTGATAATTAACACTAGGTCAGGTCTTCAGGTTACGATCTGGCGATCGGATTCTATTTCAAAATCCAAAAGAATGCTATGCCTCTCATTCTTTTGGACTGTTTCTGGGTTGTTCATATACCATTTTGTATATATGTTAGTCTCTTGCACAATTCGCCGTGGATCAAAATTCTCAACCAGTCGATCCTAAATTTGTAATTATTATTATTATTATTATTATTATTATTATTATTATTATTATTTATCTATCAGCATGCTCGCCGACCACTCCTTTCATAATTTCATTCAGAACAATAGAATGTTGAATCAACTGGCAGGGTGAAAAATATAAACAAAATTGAAATAATCAAAGGAAAATCATAGAAAGAAAACCATCATAACTGTATTCGTGTTAAATCTTTTTTGCGACTTTCCTGGCGCCCTTCGAGGTTTTTGGCAAAAAAAGAAGAAAAACATTCATCCTTTTGACATCTGTTCTAGCTTCAAAACACTTTAGGGCCACAAACAAACGAACTGTCAAACTGTCTACAAGAAGAAGAAAAAAAAGAAGTGACGAGAACAAAGAAAAGCTACATACGTTGAATGCAAAACAAAGGAAATATTTTCCTTCCGTCTTCACTGCTACTTTTCCTTATGTGGAAACTGTTGTTGTTGTTGTGGTTGTTGTTGTTGTTGTTGTTTGTGTTGTTGTTCCTACTGTTTCCTTGATAGGCTTTACCTTTTCAAGTCAAGTTATCGCATATTTGGAAAAGTATTTTATTTACCAATTCATTTGAATTTGATTCTCCCTCTGCCTTTTTCTCAAAATATCTAGTAATTTTTTCCCATTTTAAATACTCATTTCTCTTAAAATCTCATTCATCTAATCACAAGTTTTCCTTGTTATTATATTTCCTAGATTTTAACATTGTTAATTTATCTTTTTTTCATTTTCAATTTAAAAAAAAAAACAACAACAAAGTAACAAAAGAGGTAAAAACGGAACAAAACTTGAAAGACTTTCCGTTTTCATAAATACCTCATTCCTTGTTATATCGAGCCATTTACCAAACATATTTGTTCAATTATCTTAGTTGGTATGGTCTATTTCGTCATTTATTTAAGTTTTATGGTAGGATGAAACATTTACATAATTTCTATGGAATATTTAGTCATTTACCTAAAAAAAAATCAAGATTCAAATGCGAAAAAAGTAATGTTTCTCATCTGGTATTATAACGAAATCTTTAGGATAAATGTTGCAAAAACTTTGGTTACTACTAATGGATTCATAATTAACATACTTTATCAATCATAAACTATCATTACCCCAATCATATAATACAACTGTATCATTAATCATTAACCAGCTGTTGATTATCCAATATATATATATATATATATATATATATATATATATATATATACAGAGAGAGAGAGAGAGAGAGAGAGAGAGAGAGTGAATCAGAAATGTATGTTTTCCTGTTAAAATTTGTAAATATAAATCTAGCCTTAAAGGAATGATTTGGAACTAAAAAGTGCAAAAAAGTGTTCTCTATAAACTAGTATCAAGAAAATACACACACACACACACACACGCACACACACACAAATGTTGTTTTCCACCAAGAAAAATATACAATAATATTACAAGATTCTATCTCATTTGAGACTACACGTGCAGAAGTATGAGATTTGAACTGATAAGCGAATGTTGATGTATTACGAATAAACCTGTGGGTTTTTAAGCTGAAGTATACATTCATCCACACCCACCAACCCTCCCACATGTATATATGTGTGTGTATGCATATGTGTGTGTGTGTTTGTATATATATATATATATATATATATATATATATATATATATATATATATATATATGGGGTGGATGGGTGTGCGTAAATCTTTGTTTAGATTTTGAGACGTATGATTTGATGACATGTTATAAATACGACAGCTGGGTTACACAGCATAAAAAAAGAGGACTTCAGGAATATTTCAATCAATTTTAAACTCACTGGAAGATTGGTGTGCAGATGCATGGACTATATAACTGGGAAATTATCGATTAGTTTAGTTTACTGTTTTGCTGTCTCGTTTAACAGTTTAAATCTAAGTATTTCTAAAAAAAAACAACATTATATATATATATATATATATATATATATATATATATATATATATATATATATATATATATATATATATACACACATGTGTGTGTGTTTATGTGTCTGTGTTTCTGCATCTGTGTCTGTGTATATGTCTGTGTTTGTCTCGCTAAGATTTTCATTATGATTATTTTTTTTCAGGTATTTATTTTGTTTTCGAAAATGAATTTATGGTTATTCAAAAATCCTGATAAAAAAATTAACATTTTTTCTTATAGACAGAATAAATATTAACTTGAAACATACAAGAAACAAAGTTATATGCAATCATTTCCTCTCCCTTAAATTCTAGTAAATTCTACCTATTATATATAATGATAGCTTTATTTTATAATGATAAATAATCTGCTTTATTTCCAAACTCACATTTTAATCTAAATTAGGGTTTCTACTGGGAATATGTTTACTGAAAATATCACGAAAAGATGGGTGGAGTTGTATTGTTGGTTAGTTGGATATTATGTCATAGAATGTTTTTTCTATTACATGCGAAAACTTGACATTAATATATATATATATATATATATATATATATATATATATATATATATATATATATATATATATATTATCTCAAGAAAAAATAATATTCCATAACATTAGGATAAAAAATTTATTTCCATCCTGTTAAGAGCATTGATATAAATAAAAGACTGTAAACTAATGTTTAACAGGACTTCATCAGATCCAATAGGAAAATAAAATAAACTACAACCAAACAACAATCTGGTTGTAATTTATTCTATTTTTCTATTAAAATTTGTAAATATACTTCCAGCGTTAAAGGAATGATTTGGGACTAGGAATTGTGAAAAGTGTTCTCTATAAACTAGTATCTGGGAAATACACACTGACACAGACTATTTCTATTTATCATTTCCTCACTGTTAAAATATTCCTAATTTTACTATTTATTGTTTGCGCACACTTAATTGCCTTGAAGTATTGCTGCTTACACTCATAATTCAATTTAACATTAATCATTTCTTTGCAAACATTTACATTGTTTCAGTATATTAGATTATTATATAGTTTTAAATGGTCGATTGAAGAGACACAAACCAGTACTATTATTCCTGATCAGAGTAAATCAAATAAATACATAATATTCTCCAAAGTTCCAGGACTGGAGCATCACTATCAGATGGTTCAGTGTCATATCCAGGACATTTGTTAGTGGATGGTCTTACCTCACGGCAGAAATGCAGTTGGTGTAAAATAAAGCTCCCTCAGAACTGGTACTTGATTTGATCAGAAAATTTCTAACAGGACACAAGTTACAGAGAGATTGAAATTATATATATATATATATATATATATATATATATATATATATATATATATATATATATATATATAATCCATGGAAACTATTGTTCTGCAGCCTGAAGTTTTTTGGAGTTTATAACATTCATCAGGCAGTCAAGAAGATGGAATGAAATTGAAAATCGAACTCTCCATATTATATTGCACTTGGTTCGACACATAACCACATAATGATTTACTGACGACCAACAATCTCAGAATATAATATAATATATATATAATTTTTTTCTTATTTGCTTCAGATATAAGAACAGATGGTACCATATGGAATAATATAACTGAATGAATTCGTATCGACGAACAACTATTTTTCACATTATTCCACTAATTTCTGTTTTCTCCAAAATGGGATTTTCATTTTTAAATAAGCCATTGGTTCAGTGATTTATTGTATGCGCATGCGCGTACCCCCCCACACACACAGAGCCACCCCCCCACACACACACCAGGGTGTTTATGAATTTATATTTTAAAGTCATATTCATGTAGATGCTTATATAAGAATATATGATTTTCACACGGGAGAGAAAAAAATGAAGGATGTATTCCATTGGTATTCGAACACAAACTCGATTTGAATCCCTCAATGTTCATGATTTATAATTGCCGCCCACTGACTTTAACACTACTCTACCGTAATAACTTTGGTGTCGACAATCTCTACATGAAAATATAAAGACTTTTGACGGTAAGGAAAACATATGGGTTGCGTAGAGCTATTTACAAAAATTTCAAATTAACTTTCTTGAATCACTCTTCTTTCTTTCTTTCTTTCTTTCTTCTTGTGTAATGTCAAATGTAGCTCTCTAGTTCTCTGGCAAGATCAAAGTATTTTTGAAATAATTTTTCGCTTTCTTTCATGTCATCGGTATCCTGAATTAGTAGTAGTATAGTCCTTGCGAGTTTTTTACACTTGCAAATGTTGATTTTCACTTGAATCTGAGTATCATACGTCTTTTCAACTCTTCCCGATTTTTCGAAATATTCTAACTAATCACAGAGTTATTATACTCTGGACAGTTTCATTCCATCCTTACATTTCCATTTACTCCTGTTCTTTTTTTTACAATTCATTGTGCATTTTTCAAACACCCATATCTATCAGTGGCATCGATGTCACCTTCATGCTCAACAACATTTTCAGCTCTCGGGTATGGTTCTGCTATATATTTAGTTTTTCGTTTCCTATTAATTATATTATCTATATATATATGTTTGTTTTTTTTATGCCAGGAGAACCTGTAAATGGAAACGTGTGTCCACTTCATTGAATCTTAGACAACCTCATTTAGGATATCTTGGAAATATTAACGCTTTAAAATATCTGGATTTTTTTTTTTTTTTGCTATTTGAAGACCTCCAATAATTCATCTTCTGACTTGAATAGTTGCGTAAAATCTACATATATTTAAGAGATTTACAAACAAGAATAGACGATGCACAGTTTAGAATTAATGGGGAATTACATAGAGAAGCAAACTGATTGTGTTTTTTGCACCTGTTCAGGATTTAGACAA
Source organism: Sepioteuthis lessoniana (assembly GCA_963585895.1). Lineage (NCBI taxonomy): Eukaryota > Metazoa > Mollusca > Cephalopoda > Myopsida > Loliginidae > Sepioteuthis > Sepioteuthis lessoniana. The sequence continues at coordinate 49,656,224 of OY757910.1, read as the reverse complement.
GACTTGCTGGTTAAATTTCTAATTTCCTTTAGATTTCCTAAAGAAGAAAATCCAGAACAGCATGGTTTTTATCATGAGTATTTAAAGAAGCATAATTTTTTGTTCCAGAATGCAGTGACCGATTCGGATTTTGAGGAGGGTGTGTTAAAATTACTTAATAGTTTTTCAATTCTTCCAAATACTAACAGTGGTACAACAGAGAAATTACCTTGATTTTCCAGAAATACAGATGGCAAAAATGAATTATAGATAAATGCATTCTATGTTAGGTAAGTGTAATGCAATCCGAGAGACAGAGAAATAAGAGAGAACCAAACAAGCAGAAAATGATGGGGAGAAAAAAAGACAGAGGAAAAAAGATGCAATTTCGTTTCTGTATCCTCATGAAGATGTTTAAATGAAAGCATCAAATGATGACAATGGTAAAATATAAAAGATAAAAACTAATTTTATGAAATCATGTTGAACTTAAATCAATGCACAGCAGTAGAAATGAAATAAAAACGCGTAACTTTTTCTCGATAAAAAAAAATGCAGAAAAACAAAAAACAGAATAACAGGATATTCAAAAGAGATTATTATTATTATTATTATTATTATTATTATTATTATTATTATTATTATTATTATTATTGCGTTGTAGCAGTTTTTGTTGCTGTCATTGTTGTTGTTCGAAAACAATAATTTCCCAATATCCGTAGGAAAAAAAAAAAACACATAGTAAAAGGAAAAAAAAAATTCGTGGCGGTATGCTTAGAAGTAATAACGCAAACTTGTATTTCAGTTAATATTTCCCCAGGATGTCAAAACATTTGTTGCGTGAGATTGTCCAGGTGAGACATAAAACACTCTCAATCCATAAATGAATTAGGGTTGATAGGATTACAAAAAGCATATCATTCTTAGGTCATCGGTTTGGTTTCCGTTGTTTGATGGCATCTGAATTTTCGTGGGTTGTTTTATGTCAAAGCCATCTTTGTAGACGGACAGTGATAGCGTTATTTAATCCATAGATAGAAGATGAAGGTTGCATACCTTTTTTCAAGAATATTAGTCTGAAAGTGAACATAAGAACATTATTGGAGTTAGAACTTGCTTACAACGATTTGGCAGTCTAGCTCTTTAACCAAAACGACGCTATGACTCACCCACTTTCAACAAGAGATGCTATTCCAACAGTACTACGCCGTTCCAAATCATCATCATCATCATGCCGTGCTACCAGCAGATATTACTCTGTCTCTGTCTGTCTGTCTGTCAGTCATTATCGCCGCCGACAGGTTCTGTCGACTTTATCCTGTGTCCGTAATGAGCTGTTATATATATATATATATATATATATATATATATATATAGCTGTTTAGTCATCCAAAACTTGCGGGTCCATGAAAAGGGCACCATAAGAGAATCTCACTTATGAGTTCGTTCGTACTTCTCCAGCATTGTAACACATGTCTTATCCATCTTATTATGATGGTTTTAGAGATGGGAGGTAGGTGACCGTACAGCTGCTGATTTGTGGGAAGTTGCTTCCAGGCTTTGTTCAATATGGCTCGCAGCATTCTTTTGCAATCCCTATATAGCTTTTTTCTATACGCATAGTCAACGTCCATGTGATGCATCCATATAGTAGAATTAACACAACCGCTGCTTGGAATAATTGCGTTTGATTTTATCGGGTTGGTTTTACTTCTGTATGATCGATATCCTATCGATAGCACTCCAAGCCTTCGCTAGTCGTATATTGATGTCATTTTCAAGATACATAGGATTATTTTCAAGATATATGTGTTCGCAAAGATAAATTTATACTATAAAAATTAAGTTTTCTAAAAAGGTTGAAAACGAGTTGCAGAGGTTCCTGGAATATTGAAGTGTGATTGGAATAGAAATTGATTTGAAGCGCCGCCTTCTTAAGAAAGTACTGATTAAATGTATGCTCGAGAATAATTCCTTTCTTAGTCAGTTAGCTTTCGACTGAGTAAAAAAAGGCTGTGGTAAAGTACGTGGGAATATACTCATTATTGTTACCCGAAAATGTGATTGTTACTGTGGTCGCCTTCAATGTGGATTGATTGTCAAAATTAGTGTTTTCAAATAACTGAAACATGATTGCTAACTAGGCAGGCATCAATGTTCCATATGTATCGTGAAACTACCAGATATGATAAAACTATTACGAAAGCAGTAAACATATATATATATATATATATATATATATATATATATATATATAGATATATATATATATATAGTCCTTTAACCAGTGAAAGCACGTGCGATACCCTGCCCTCATCAGCTGCAAACCTGGGTGATAACACAGTTTCAGTAGCTCAAGACGGTACTGTCACTCCTGGCGCTACAAAGCAGCTTTTGCCCCCGGACAGGATATTTAAAAGAAATATATATATATATATATATATATATATATATATATATATATATATATATATACGCCTGATCAACTAAAAGTAGAGATTACATTCGACGTTCGTTCATCTTCATTTTAGTGATGTTTGTGATTAAAAAACGCGTTTTCTTTCGGCTGTTGATGTCATAGCAACCGTTTCCTGATGTTGCGTTATCACACCGTAATGGTAGTTCCACGTGCATTTAATTCATGCTGAAATCCATTCTATATCTGTCGTCTATTCGGTTTGTTTTCCTTCAGTTTAATTTTTTTATGCATTACTGAACCAAAGCACTCCAGACAAACGTCATATATAATTCTGCAGAAAGATGTTAAATATTGATCAATGGAACCCTTAAGATAAATGGTGTGCAAAAAGAAAGCTCCTGGTCTAAGTTTGTCCAAGTAGCTGATTACCCTTGGGCCACTAAATTCCTGGCTTGTTAGGAATGTCTCCAGGACGCTGGCACTCATCAATGGGCTCCTGAACACTGTTGGGGTATTTCTGATTAATAAACCCATCATTCGATTTACATTCTCCGGTAGGGGAATTACGTTGTTTGCACCAGCGTGCCCTATGGATTCGTAACCCTCGCTAGCTGTTGAATTCTCTGCCGCAATCACACGTCGTAGCCGGGTACATACCCAGATCGTTACCGTATGAGCAAGTATGATGGGTGATATATTCTTCCTCCCCACTATAGACACCCTTAGGGCATTTTTCTTACGTTATACAATTCATGGTTGCTAAAGTTCCTGTCTTTCCAGGATGTCACTCCAACTTTCTGAAGAGTCGCTTTGTCTTTCCAAAGTGTCATCTTGCTTTCCAGAAAGTTTTGGTGTTCAAATTATGATAACAGTAAGCATATATATATATATATATAGGAAGTGTGATGTATGAATCAAAATTGTCTACCTACACATATGTTAGGGAAACGAAACCGAGACTCTTTAAACTTAAAATTGCAACAGGTGAAGGGGAAGGAAAAATCTAAATTTAAACTAATAAAACCCTGCTTAGAATTAACCTTATGTCACACCCTGCTCGTATGGAGGGGTTTGTAATTAAAATATAAATATAGGAATGGATATATATATATATATATATATATATATATTGTCATCCACAGACAGACTGTTTCGTTCTATCAGAACTCTTCAGTGTGGCTAGACCCGCAGGACGTTCGAAGCCGGGATTGAAACCCGTCTAACTTTATGATAGACTAAGGTATCAGACCACACAGCTACAAGCGGACTACGTTGGCTAAGGGAATTTTTAAGGTATTTTATTTTTAGCAACAGCAGCAGCAGCCTTTGTTTACATTTTTTTAATACCCTATCGGCTACCAGAGTGCTCAATTCTTACGAAGAGCTTTGCATTACGCTAGGGGCGGCCGACAATTCCTTCGCCAGAGTGCTCAACCCCCATGGGGGAGCGTCAGTATATAGTGAGAAAATAGATAAGAAAAGCGTAAACAAATACCTTCTTAATTTGTGAACGAAATAAAATGAAAATTACCATTTAGATTTTTACAAATTATGTTTAGAATATATTTCTCCGTTGAAATTTAAAATAACTTCCTGTTGCCAATAAATGAATCTAAATTACATGAGAACGAACGCATCCAAATCATGCAAGAAGGTTTAATTGCTCACTATTAGCCTGTCCTTGGCTCCTTCAATATTTCAGACGTCATCTCCCTTTGAAATTAGTCTTGTTGTTCAGACGCCAGCCAAGACTTATAACTCACAGGTACTTTGATTATTAATTAACTAAATTATTGGCACAGTTGGGTACGCTAATCAGTGCTCTTATGAGCTCCCTTGATATAAAATGGCGTGGCGTCTTCATATTTGAATCACTTCTCCTCTTGTCAATTTCACAACTGGATGGAATTAGTATATATATATATATATATATATATATATGTGTGTGTGTGTGTGTGTGTGCGTGTGTGTGTGTGTATGTGTGTGTGTGTGTGAGTGCGCATGCGTATGTCACTTTATCCTAAATTACCGAGTTTATTCTCCATAATGGAAGTCACTGTTTGATTATTTATGTATTATCTTCATCTCGAGACTCTCTCTCTTTCTATGGACGTTTCCTAAGAGATCCAACTTTACAGTGTGGACGGTAGGCACAATATATTCTAATACAGGACGTAAATGTAAACGTACACCCATATTAGAATGGGAAACCGTATGAAAAGAGTTTTTCTTCAAAATAATGATGAATATCGATTGATGTGTCAAAGATTTATTCCTATAAAATCGTAACTTAGTTTAATTTCACAGATAAGATGTTTATTTTTTTTGCTGAACAAGAGATCCTCTTATTCTTAAAGTTAGTCGAAAAATGTTATTGCAGATTTGGTATTTAATACATTGGATGAGGTCGGACTAGGTGAAATTCATTTGGTGTATCTCTTTGTTTCCAATTTAATGATAAAACGAATTTGTTTCTCTTTTGCGAAGATACACAAACGAACACACACACGTATATATATATATATATATATATATATATATATATATATATATATGTACAAACACACACACGCACACACACACACACACTTACACATATATATATATATATATATATATATATATATATATATATATTAATCTTATTTCTTAAATAGACGAAATATAAATTATAAATTGAACTATCCGGGCCAGAAAATCTGGCAAGAACTGCGGATCATATACAGAACAACTCGACAGCTGTTTTGACCGTATTTGGTTTTATCAACAGTGTATACCATGATCTCCCGCCAGGAGATCGAACCAGCAACCACAGAATCCAAAGCCAAAACTCCTCCACTGAACAATTGATTCACATAGCATACAAGCTATGCTAGATTAAATCTTCACGCTAAGATAATCTTTATTTTCAAATGGAGTTCCTAAAACCTGATATTGGCCAAGCTTAAATTACGTAATATATTATCTTCCATGACATGAAGGAGTACATTCATGATATTTTTTTTGAGCACTTCGCCCCATTCAACATCGTTGTCTCCACATGGTTTAAATATCTCTCCGGTCATTTACATTCTATCATTTATATTTTTTAACATATTATTCTACATAATGTGACGGGAAACTATAAAAATCCCAAAACGGGACATTATTTTCGCACGTGTGAAGACGGGGCAGACTGGCACTTGATCCCTTGTAGAATAAGTCCTCGTTCAGAGTTTTTCTCGGGCATATAAGAACTGGCATATTATGTGGGGGATCAATTTAGAGCTAAACTGACCGCCGCTGGCAAGGGGTTCCAATTTTCACACTATACACACCCCCACCAAGGCCGCTAAGCAAGAAAACATAAGGCGACGTGAAGCTGGAAAAGAAACATAAAATAACAAATTCGTAGCAGACGCTGCAAATAACAACTTCAAGCACGTGGGAACATTAAAATATATCAATTTTTTACTACACATAGATATACACCTTCAACGTGTCAAATATATCATAAATATCCACAAACATAAATGTCTGTCTTCTTTTCTTTTCTTTCGTTTTCAGTCTTTCTTCAACTTGAGAGAGAGAGAGAGAGAGAGAGGATATATAAAATTGGGTATAAGGAGAAACGGTCTCAAAGTTTACTTACCTTTTTTTTTCGATGGAGTTCCTGTGGAGAGTATTTCCTCTTTTACGGGCTAATAGACTTTATGCTATTTTTAGTACTGGCTTGAAGAAATGGCTCCTTCGTGTTCGAGATATTCTTTTCGTCTTCTTTTACCCGGAGTACTTGGCTTTGGTTCCCTCCGCCACGAAACCTGTCCAACAAATAATTTTCTTATTATCTATTTCCGCTGACTGGAAGGAGTCCCCACTTCCGTTTTAGGGTCCCAGCCAATCATTTGGGTTCTCTCTTCTTCCTCCTTGGCCAGGAATTCCGTTATGGCTACTATATGTCACCCCGTATCCGATTCTTTTTCTATCAGGTCACCAAGTACAAACATCTGTTTTCCCATTCTGACTTGGATTTGTTACTTTGGGATTGACCCACATTACTATGATGTCTTAACGGTCATTCTCTGATGGCTTGCAACTGTTAATTCAAACACGAGGATAGTAGTAATCTTATTTCTATCTTTTCAGTGGGATACCACGTGACAATAACTTTTAACAGTCCTGAAATTTCTTGTGAAAGTTTCTAAGATTATACTGACAAGGAGAGTGGAAGACTTGGGACTGAAACTCTCATATTATTGCAGTACTCCCCCAGTCCCCGCCAATTATTTTTAATGAGTCAATATATATATATATATATATATATATATATATATGTGTGTGTGTGTGTGTGTGTGTGTGTGTGTCTGTGTGTCTGTCTGTCTGTGTCTGTGTATATATATATGATAGAAATACATGTAAAGTTGGATAAATCAAACTCTTAAATCCGATTGATCTGCGTGATATTTCATTCTTTTTATTCCAAAGAACATTTTCAAATTGACACGGTTTTCGGGGCTTATCTATTTATCAGGAAATGAGGAAAATGATAAGATGATGCATAAGATAAAGGTGTGGCAGTAGGAAGGGAAGTGTTCATTATCCAATCCATCAGGTTTCATTAAACATTTCTGTGTGAAAGTGGAAATTTGTTGTGATATGATGGGAAATAGATAGGGAAGAGGTGAAGAGGAAAGGGGTTTTGGCTTATCCTCTTTCGTTGAAAGATATTGACTATAAAGGGATATCGCTGAACTTTGACAATAATGTGAAGACTAGGTGGTAAGGGGAACAAAAGGGAAAGAGAAATCAGATGACTAAAACTATATCCCCTTTTACACAAAATCATCAATTATGAAACCAGATACAATTGACGTTAAACGCGCCTTCTTCCTGCTTCGCCTTTCTCCTCATCCTGATCTTATCGTTTTCCTCATTTGCTTATTAATAGAAAAATTCAAAAAACAGTTTCAGCTTGAAAAAGATCTTTGGAATAAAAAGAATGAAATATCACGCATCTAAATCGTATTTAAGTGCTTGATTTATTGAACTTTCCATATATTTTTATAATACTCTCAAATTCACCACAATCTATCATTTCAACACACATACACGCGCACACACACACAAATATATATATATATATATATATATATATATATAGGAAAACCTGGAAAATAAGTTATTTTTGCACAAAAAATATGTCTCAAATAATGAATAGTCATAATAATGAATTAATTAATAAATTTCATAACCGGGTAAATAATAATAATATTAATAGTAAAAAAAAAGAATGTAATTGTAAATCTCAAACTGATTGTCCAATGAGTGGTTTGTGTAATTTAGGTAATGTAGTATATCAAGCTATTATTAATACAAAAGAGGACTTAAGTGATAAGAAATTTTATATTTGCGTTTCGTCTACTAGTTGGAAAATTAGATATGGAAATCATAAATTTTCCTTCTCCCATGAGCATGAAAAAAATCAAACTGCTCTATCAAAACATTATTGGGGTTTAAAAGATAAAGGGTTAACCCCTGACATACAATGGTCCATATTGAAAAGATGTAGTACCCCAAAATCTTTCGATTGTAGGTGCAACCTGTGTCTTGAAGAAAAAAAAAACACATTTTGCTTTTTCCTGAGCCAAAAAAATTATTAAATAAGAGAAATGAACAAATAGCTAGGTGTAGACATAGGGCTAAATTTAAACTATAAATATTTAACCAATTTTTTCTATAAAAACGTAGAGTTAATTTTGAAAATAAGACGTAATTTTGAGAATAAATAAAATAAATTGTTCGATAGAAAATTGTAAAAAAGCATATAATACATACGTACTACGCAGAAAAAGTGGAACTGATTAATGCTTTCTAAATATTTTTGAAATGTTAAACTATAGTAAATAAATTAAATATTTGTTTTTGTTTTTAGTTTTAATATATCTATTACTGTATCTTTACGTGAAGTTATTATTTAAAGTTTAAATTTAATTCAATAAAAAATCTGTAATTTAGGTCTAAATATAATTGAAAAATTATTAATTAAAGAAAATTTAAAAAAAAAAACAATTTTTACTACATTTCTAACCGAAATTTAAATTTAAAACGGAAGTGGGCTTAATGAAGAGGTAACTCTTCACCCCTCTTCTATCCCCTCCCACTATCCCCTCCCACTACCATGTGTCTATTATAGTTTTTTATCAAAAAGATCTGAAGAAGTCCTGTTACTTTTTTCGTGTTTTTGGAAATTTCAAAAATGCGTAACAGGATTGAAATAAATTTATAATCCTATGTGACCGGTTTCGTTGTTTTTCTTAAAGTATATATATATATATATATATATATGCATATATATATATATATATATATAAAAGGTACATATATATATATATATATATATATATGTGTGTGTGTGTGTGTGTACATATATATGTGCGTATGTGTGTGTGTGTGGTGCGGTGAATTGATCAGAAACATAATGTCTTCAGGTGATGATTTTATGTATAGAATTCAATGAATGAAATCCTCTTCTTTTTTCAGCCCGGTACATTTTCACACAGTTGCATTCATTTACAGTTTATATATATATATATATATATAGAGAGAGAGAGAGAGATCAGACAGAGAGAGAGAGAGAGAGAGAGAGAGAGAGAAAGAGATACATACATAGTTATATATATAGATATAGATATATGGTTTGATTAATAGATGATTAATGATTATTTTCGAACTGCTTTTCGTTGGAAGATGAGAGCTCTCGGCGATATTCATTTGATCCAGATTTTTCTGAGATAATGATGCTCATCAGTTCTTGCCGTAGAATTCCTATGATATGTTCGAATCTCCCTCTCTCTTATCGTCTGTAAAGCCTGACTTTTTAGACTTTCCCAAACCTATTAATAGTGATTTTTAGATGGAATTGATTGGGTAGAAATATCGAAGTTATAGACTGAAAATAATTAAGAATGAATGTGTTAAGGAATAAGAGCTTACCTGCCACTTCCAAGAATACGCATGCGTGTACCTATAGATGTATTAATCGAATTCCTAAATTTAAATGTAATCAAAGTAATATTATGGGATACACATTTTTTCTAGTCTTAAAATAAGCAATAAAAACATACTTAAGAAGATTCTAGAAATTTAGGATCAAAACCGCATTAGCATTTAAGTTACATTTTTATATTTTTCAACCAATCAGCTAAAAACATAGAATAGAACATTCTAGAAAAATAGGATCGGAAGTGAACTAACAGAAAATATTCAGGCTCGAAAATAAAATAGTAAAATACAAATCTGATTGGTCAATAAATGTCTACGCGCCAAACAAAAATACGAAATTTTCCCCTTCTCTACAATATGATTATATACAAACATTCTGCCTTTCTCAAAGAATTTAGGAAGAAAAATAATCTGAGCTGGAGATATTTGATAAAAATGAAAACGAAGACGTTTCGCACCTGATTGATCCCTACAACACCCAAAAGAAAGGTTGGGAGAATTTTGAATTTCTTTTCATAATATTAATTATTTATTAGGGAAATCATATAAAATCGAAATACTAGTTTTTTAAAAGGTGACCAAAAAGTATATATATATATATATATATATTCATTTTGTATATATGTATATACATACATATATATAGTGTTATATTTTGACCTTCGACCCAGCCCCAAAATACTATTCCAAGGTAATACACCGGAAGGAAGTGACACATTCCAACGGCCAGTAATCGAAAGAGATCGCGTGGGCGGATTAAGGCTTATGATATGGGAAAAGGTGAAGGTCTCATTGTGCCACTACAGTCATGCCCCGGAAGAGAGTAACCTCTGAACTGCATGACAGTTATTTCCGCTTGATGACGATTAAACACCCGATTCAAAGATCCAGTAGGCGATCGTGTGGGCGTTGAGTTATTATTTAACTCAGTTGAGTTTGGGTCCCAAGCAATTGCCAGCAGACTCCCAGAGGGTTAAAGACGAGATGTGGTAGGGAAGGCCACACCCGACCGAGGGGGACCTCGGAAACCCCCAGTGCAGTTGCCAGCAGAATTCCAGACAGCTAGAGACCAGATGTGGTAGGGAAGGCCACACCCGACCGAGGGGGCTCTCGGAACCCCCCGGTAGAGTGAGCCCAAGACCTCTGGTTGAGCATCAAAGAGAACAAGAAAGACACAACGTGACGGTCATAACAGTGGGGTCAAAATATGAAGTTTACGTTCTGTCTCCAGCATCCTCTCACACGCAAACCTTACAAATAAATTGGGAGGTGAATATTTTTCTAAAGAAGTCTTCTTGTGTCTTCCTTCCTGCGTCTTAATTCTTCTTACGTCTTCCTTCCTTCATGCGTCTTAATTATGGTGTCGTTGTGATGCTGAATGAACGTGTAAATAACTATATAACATAACGTGTGTGTGTGTGTGTGAATGTGTGCGATCATTTTTTATGTGTGTGTGTGTGTGTGTGTGTGTGTGGAAGACGATTTTCCATTTTTTAGATTTTAGTTCACATATTTAATAATTGCGACGTAAACTTTATATATATATATACAATCGGGATTAATCCTGCTGGTGAGAAATGACCCGTAAAAATTGTCTTGAAATTTAATTTCCCTGAAAACCGTATATTATTTTGAATCAGTGGTTTTCAATCTTTATTCATTCAGATATTTTTTAAAGTTCTAAATACCACTAAAATGTATAATTTCACTTGTTACACTATAGTATGTTGCAACCCAAAGATCAATGTTTGCAAATATATCCAGCCAACCACGATTGCTTTCGACTGTTGTGAGTGAGACTTGTAGTAAGAGATTTTGTACCTGGAACATTTTAATCCCCACATTGGATTCATCTGGGTTTTTTATTACTATAGAGTTATTCAAAAGGAATAACACCTTAGTGAATGGAATTTTTAAGTAATAACCTGCTGTGTCAGAACAAACTAAGATTAATGCAATTTTATCGATCAGAAACGTCTCAGCGAAAAACCTTGTAGCGATTATTTTTTCTTCATTTTTGTTTTTTATTACTTGCAATGTATGTTTCTTATTTAAAATTAGCATTTTTACTGTCATTATAATATGACAGAAAATAGGTGTGATAGAAAAACAAATAAATACACACAGGTAATAATTATATCGAGATAGATTCGGGAAATAAACTGTCCTTAACAGACTTTGATATTTGTCACGCGAAATGTGAAATATGCAAATGATTTGCATTAAAAGAAAGGGGGAATCAAGAAATATAGACTTCTGGAGAGAGACTGAACGATGTAAGACTGGAACTGGAATATAATTCTAAACAGTACTGTAAATGTACTCATATTATTTGAAATAATTTAGTTGCTATAGCATGAGATTTTAGTAAGCTTTACTTAATAATTAAATAACATTTTTCTAAATAAAGTTAGAAATTCAACACTTATTATATATATATATATATATATATATATATATATATATATATATATATGTATATATATATATATATATATATATATATATATATGCGAAGTTAGTTGGGGCATAACGGCATGGGGTAGTTTGTGCAAGCTACGAGCGAAAGTAGGATAATCGTATTGTCATCATCTAACATATCTCGGGAATATACAACTGTAATCATAACTTTCTACAATCGTTGCTTTCGTTCGCCTATATTTTCAGTAGTTTTTCACACCTACTTTTTTTTAGGTCTTTCAGCTATGAGCACTGAGAAATAAACGATGAATACCGAGCAAAAGGTCATCCTAAAGTTTTTAGTCCCGTCGAAGAAATCTCCGTCACAAGGACTTGAACTGATTCAGCAAGTGTATGAATTTAAATGCATGTCACGCACGTGAGTTTCTGAGTCACACAAAAGGTTCAAATAGGGCATGGAGTAAATTAAAGATACTCCAGGAGCAGCTAAGTCTTCAATAAGCAGAACGGAGGTCAACATCGAACGTATAAAACAAGTGGTGATTAGCGATCATCAGTTGGCCACTCAAATGATCGCAAAGCGGCGGACATGTTAAGATATAATCTTAGGAAGAATCTCACCAAAATTATGGGCATGCAGAAATCTGTATAAGAATAGTATCCAAACTGCTGAATGGTCATTAAAAGGAGCCCTACATGCAGGTTTGTCAGGATATTATAGAGCTCCCTCGAATATAACCAGACATGCTTCGAAGAGCCTTCACTGGAAATAAGATTTGGATTTTTGAGTACGACCAAGAAACTAAGCCCCAAAACAATCAGTGAAAGTCTTCGACGTTGGTGTGATTAAAGAAAGCAAACATTCAAAGTTTTAAGTCATGTTGATCTCATTCTTTGATCTGAAGGGCGTTGTCCACAGTGAGTTCTTTTCGCTGTGCCACATGATAAATTAGCAAGTATGCATGCAGGTCCTGCGGAGAATGCTTCGCTCAGCGCACGAGAAGAGACGAAAGTGGTTGCAAGACAAATCATAGCTGCTTTATCGCAATAATGCACTTGCTTATAACGTTCTGAACATCCTGCAGTTCCTGGCCAAAATCAACATCACGTTATTAGAACAACCTAATCATTGACCCCATCTTGCACCGTGTGACTTTTTTCCCCTCTAGCTCAATGGGATCGAAAATGTGGCCCGTTTTGAAGGAGTGGAGAGCATAAAAAGGGCCGTAACAATGGAGCCAAGATGCATCCCAGAAAAAATCTTTCAAGCATACTAAATATCTTTTAAAATCTTTTGATCTAGAAAAACATTTTTAAAATAATATATTTTAATATCCGCATGCTGATTAAAAAAAATATTTTTTATACACTTCCAAATGACACTATTCTTAATGGTTACAAATAATTCACTAAGGATAATGATTTCATCTGTGAAATTTATAGATTTAATTATACTGAGAAAAGAATTTACCTTTCTGATTTTTTGGACGTTATTAATGCAAAAATTTGAAATGAATTTTTAAAAAATATGTATATACACGTCTGAGAATAAGTATTAGATTTATTTATGGACAAGAAAAAGTATATTGATTGAAACTAAAGAGGTTAGATAAAAAGTGGGTTATAAATGATTATACAAATGAATATTTATATATTTGAATGCGCCAACGGTAATTATCAACGCCTATTTTACTCCTAAATTTAAGGGTGGATAGATTGGTGATCATGCATTGTTCTCAAAGATAAAAAAAACAGTTACCTGCAACACGATCATTTGGCAATCGATTTTCACTCCGTGAAACTGATAGGTATGGGGTTGTGACAATATTTCACAAGTAAATGTTTATATATATATATATATATATATATATACATAAGAAAGTAGATTGATTAAGAATATATGATTAACATGTTTTGATTATATCTATTGTCACTGGAAGGAAAATACATTTAATCCTCAAAATGGATCTACATGGCAAATAAAAGTAGGACGCCAAACACTCAAGAAAAAATATCATGCTTCTCTCCATTACAATATAGATTCGTTTTGGTAATAAGTTTATTAAAATTCTGATGATACCATACCCGTAGCTGAATATATAATTTTGATTTCCAAAATGTTCCACATATTTCTCATTTAGTCAAAAGAATTTCGATAAAATTACCAATTTACCAGTAGGAATCCTTTCATGCATTCGTCGGTCTCGCAAAGGTATGGATCTTCACCTAGATCTAGGCACATGCCTCGGCAAGCTTGTATCAATTGTCAGCTTTTCCAACGCTACATGGTACCCTTTTCATAACACCAATGTTGGATAGGGCAAATAGGTATTTAACTTGACACTGGAGTAGCCGAATATTTTGCCAGAATGAGGGTAACAACATCCTCAGACTGGATTTGGTACTCCAACTTCTGATTTGAGAAAGTATATATATATATATATATATATATATATAGACATCAGCATGGACCTGAATAGTATCTTTGTTCAGTGAGTCCGTTTTCTTTGATGGTAACCATCACGACATCCTGGACTCTACGGAATTATTAAGTCTGTTAAGATACAGCATGTAGAATATTAACCGTATGAAAATATTTTGATATTACATTCATATTCATTTAAAAGAGAATATATGCTGAAACATTTAAACACATGTCTGTATGTCTAACATTTTAGTATTCTCTGCAAGCATTTTGGTGTAATCATACCTGGAAATTTAACTCTAATCTCAAAATCATTTTCTTTTATCTTAACTGTTGCTTAACTGCTTTGAATGCTGTTCACTTACGTCTATTTGAAGTCAGCATCAAAGTTCAACTATTCTACAAATTTCTTTGAAAGAGGAAAGTATGGAGTTAAGCGGCGAGGAACTCATTAAAGAAGATTTTAAAGAAGACACACAACTTTATCAATGTGAACTGCTGCGAGTGTGTTAAATGATGTCTTAGTATATCTTGGTATTTCAAGTCAAATTAAATTGATCGCTCTGATAATATTGCGTGCGCACTGCAAAATAAGATTTTAATTCGAAGTATTAAGGTATTGTCATGTAAAATTTAAGTTTGCTTAAAAGAGATGAAATATCATCTCACATCAATCTTCCGGAAAGAACAGTCATTTTTCAAAATCCTGCCCTTCAGCACGTCTTGAACCCTATCCATTCAATGTCAATCGGGAATAAACAAGCATCAAAGCAACTGAGTAGATCTAAATTGAATGATTGTTTTACGGCAGGCCAACTTTTAATGGATAATATAAACCGGAACTCAGTTCATAGTCCCATTCCCGTGTTCCCTCTAACTGTAGTCTGTATGAATCTGTTCCGGAGTGATCTGATCTTTGTAAAAGTTACCAGCTATATATTTTGCAAACGTTATCCTATAGATATTTGTATTGTAATGATTTTATAATAACGGGAAGTAATTCTTTGTCACGTTATATATCATGAACTCTAGTGATAAGCCGAAATATGTATTCTAAGAAACGAATTTTCAACTCATATTTTTCCATGGAAGTCTCGTATTGTAGCCAATGAATTGGATGTGTTAACTTCACTGTCAAAATATAATATATTAGAAAAAAAATTAAATAAATAATTTTTTCTTTAAAACTGAGGTTCAAATCTAAAAAATAATGGGAAATGTGACAAATATCTTAGAGAATTATAACGTCGGCGGTGATGTTTATTTTCGGTTTCAGAACCTTACAAATAATGTCCATGTTTAAAAGGTAATAACTTTTATGAACAGGTTTTTCTCCAATGCGATATTGTTGATCCAAAAAGAAATTAAAAAAAAAAATAGCAGTAAAAAGTAACTTTCAGTTTTGATAATATATTTCTACATCAACGCATCAACGAATATCCAGTTAACGATGAATGTATATAGGGACACTTTAGATATTGATATACTTATCAATAAGACTTCAATATTTTCTTGCACTTAAATCATAAAATGGACTTTATAAATAATGAATAATAACTTAATGTTGCTTGAATAAAGTGCGAAAAGGTAGATTGTGAATTTTAAAGAAGTTAAATAAAATTTTTAGTAGTTTAATTTATATTGATAATTTTTTCAATTCTTCCTATATATATATATATATATATATATAGGGTGGAACGATAAAATTGTCGGCCTAAAAAAGAAGACATGATTCCATTTCCCTTTAATGAAAACCGGTTTTCTTTTTTGTTGCAGACCATCTACTATTTGGCCACTTGTGTACAAATCCCAAGAGTGATAGGAGCCTTCTATCATGTCTGAAAGTGACAGAATGTTCAACAAGAGAGATCGCAGATGCGCCGCTGTACAACTCATGCCTTCTACCGATCCAAGTTATGACAACAGGACCATTGCCAGCACCCTCAAAATGCAAATCTGGATTGCCACGAATAACAGGGACGTGCCCAGGGTGATGAAAACAAAGTTTCCGGCTACGGTTATAGTTTTTGGTGTGGTTTCAAGTGAGGGCCACATCATGCCACCTCACATCTTCGAAGTCGGCTTGAAAGTCAACACCAAAGTATACCTGGATGTGCTAAAGAGTGTGGTGATCCCCTGGTGCAATCAGGTAGCCAGTGACTGACCCTAGCTGTGACAGCAGGACTCGGCGCCGGCCCACAAGTCCAAAGAGACCCTGGCTTGGCTTCAGAAGGAGTGCTACGAATTTGTACCCTTCTTTCACTGGACCCCCTCCTCCCAGGACCTGAACCCACAGGACTACTTCGTTTGGTCAAAAGTCGAGAACATCACCAACATGACCTCCCACAACACTTGATCGCCGCCATCCGCCGAGTATTCGCCGAGCTCCCGCCGGCGCTTGTAGAAAAGGCATGCTCTTAGTTCCGGATCCGTATCGAGGCGGTGATAGAGGCTGATGGTGGCTACATTGAATTAATGTCAACTCTACTACATAATCAAGTTACCTGAATTGATTTTTTCAATAAAATTTTAAAAATAAAGCTGTAGTGTTGCTTTCTTTAGGACGACAATTTTATATATATATATATATATATATATATATATATAAAGTAAAAAAATATTTGTCATTTTTTCTTATTTATTCCGGTAACTAAAACTTTATTCTGTCATTCCATACAATGCTCTGATTGGAATATGTTTGCGTTATACGGCAAGTGTACCATTTACTAACAAAAAAGAGTGAGTAATCGTTTTTCGTGCTTGGTAGTATGCGAGCAATTCAAGTAACAATCTTTTTGCACTGCATTTTTATTAATTTTATATATATATATATATATATATATATATATATATATATATATTGGCGCTTCAAAAATCTATGTGAAATTTTGATACAGTAATGACCTCATGTCACTGGAAAACGGAACACATGAAACAGCTTGACATTTTTAATTACTTTTGACAAACGGAGAAAAAGAAAACAGAAATTGTATTATAAGATGGATTATATAAAGAAACATAAGCTCTAACCGCAGAGACAAAAATTTAACATATGCTCCTTATAAAAATATTCGGGAAATTGAATACAAGAACATAGATTGTTGTAGCGATTTATTCGGAAAAAAATATTGCTAATTCTATCGAAAATAAAAATAAAAATGAAAAAAGTGTTAGCTAACAAAATAAAACAAAAAGCAAACAAAAACAACTTGTGGACCAAAAGCGTGAAGGAAAAATTTCTCGAAAAGTAAGAAGATAACCATTTCTTATCGGAAAATAGCAAATTATATCAAACCTCGTCATTAGCCAGACAAGTCATTATCATATAATATTTGAACTCTCTATCCCTAAATAGAATTACATTGATACATATAAGTTATGTTCCTATTTTCCGAGGGCTCGATATTCATATTTTTATTATAGACCTTTAGTGATGTCAAGTTTCGTAGCAAATATCGTACCTGATATTAATTTCCGTTTACATTGAATTATGTTCCACTAGTCATAAAAAATCTTAATTTTCTTCCCAATCAAATATGTCAGGCATTTTTATGATTAATTGCTTTAAAATTATATATATATATATATATGTGTGTGTGTGTGTGTGTGTGTGTGTGTGTGTGTGTTTGTGTGTGTGTGCGGTAAAATTTACAAAACAAATCGATTGTATGAGAAAAGTAAAATGCTGCCATTGCCATTGTTTAAGGGTTGGCGCTGGCGAGAGGCAAAGTTAACATGAAGGTAAAGTCATACACTAGTTCATAGATAAATCACTTGCAACCTAGTTTATGTAACCACCTCCAACTGGAAAAATGTCAAAACAATAAGATGTGATGTGATATTTTCAATTCGATCAAGGGAAACACTTATTTTTACAAATCCTGCGTAGTGTGTGTGTGTGTGTGTGTGTGTCAAAGTTTTTGTATAAGTTATTTGTCTTCGAGAATCGCATTAAAAATCATCCAAGTAAATAACAATAATTCGTTTATGATTATTATATAAAAAAAAAATTAATATAAATATATAACTTATATATAAATATATAACTTATAACAGTGGTAGGTGTACTCACTCTCTGAGGACACTCCAGGGCGTCACTAACTAACGCTAGACACAAAAAGTATAAGAAGTTCACAAAGTATGTTCGCAGTACTTTAGGTTTTATCACTTATAAAGCAACTGCAATTTAACCAAAGTGCATGACGACAGATGAACATTTTTAAACGTCCTTTGTAAATATCACATTACATTTATCAAGGATAACATCGGTTTTTTTGCGTTTTTTTTTTTTTTCAGTTTTAATTTGGCGATTGTGTTCTTCGGCATTGCGGTGTCTCGACGAAATTTACCGGAAAGAAAGAGTTGTTGAAGACATAATGATATCTTCAAATTAAAAAAATGAATTAAGTTTGATAAATAGTCATGGGAAAACAATATCTGCTTTATTATTGTTTCAGTCTTCCTTTAGACCTTTCTCAAATCAGGAAGACGTAGATTGGTATTTTAAGTCGATGAAGGAATCGGTACGTAGAACACCATCTCTAATGGTCTATGGGTGAGCTCATTAGCTTTGTAATTCAAACCATTATTTAATCAGCTGATAACTGATTGGCCGAACGTCTTCAAAATTCGTCAAGCATGAACGTTTCTCGAATCCACCACGAATTGCTTCTGTGATTGACTCCTTGCTGTCGGTCAGACATTCGGGCATTAGATTTGCGGGTGGTGGGCGGCACCTATAACATTACAGTTTAAATCATAGCATTGGAAAATGTACTTATAGATGTTAATAACTGTGAATAAATTTTTGAAGTCATTTTCTCTGTTAGCGGTTTTAACTCTGGATCATATAATCTGTAAACTCAAATCGTCATTTATTCTGTAAAAGTTTTCGTTCTCTTCAAAGTTTCATGTGAAGAAATTTCGACAGCCTCTCTGCATCTCTAGTTGTTCTTTTGCTCAATAAGAGCAGATATTTGTCGAGGGTCTCACCAAACAGGTGAGTGTGACACAAAGCCTTTTTAAGGCAGGCCTTGGTGCAGGGCTGTAGTCCATACATGACCAGCATACCCCCAAATACCACGGCAACGTCGGCATTCTTCAAAAGGAGCACCTGGCGATTAACCTAAGCCTTCTTAAGAGGGTTAGAGCCTGAAAGAGAGCCCCCATGCGGCTCGAGGCATAAGTCAGTCTTGACAACGTGATGCCAATGCTGGACTTTCCCGGCCCCCGAGCCAGGCAACTTCAACCGACTATCATCCCTACACGGTACCACACTCGACCTGGTTCGCGCAGCTCTCACCACGGCCAACCAAAGTATGACAGACATTTGAGATCTAAAAGAGCTGTATGAATAATCTTGTAAGGTTCATTACTTATAGTTTCACGGTGACGTATGTTTTATCATTTTTTTCTTAAATTAGAAGGTTCTCATTTGGAAGCAATTTGTTTGAAACGTTCTCTCTATTTTTTGAGGACTGAAGTTTGGTAAGAGCAACCATTTCGTCGACGTTTTATTGAATGCAAACAATTTATTGCATCAGTACAAGGGATCAAATGAAAATAATTAATTTCCTGTGGATGAAAACTTAGACTAGTTTTTATTCTGTTTCTTTTAAGTTCACTGAAATAAAGATTATTGATTAATTATTTGATTGTTTTTTTGTTTTGTTTTTTTTGTCTTTTGCCACTATTCCTTCTTCATTTGAAGCCACTGTGTTTTTTTCCTTTACGCGGGTACTCAGTTCTATCAACCACTTTATAGATTTTGGGACCTCCAGTCTTGTTGAAGACTATCCAAATTTTGATAAGTGTATTTGTATTATTCTAAACGGATACACTATATTTCATCACAGTGTTTTTCCTCACGAATTCTCAATCATTTCTCGGCAGCATTTTACATTTTGGAATGCTGATCTTAGATCGGAGTGGGCGTACATTTTTTCTCTAATCAACGACACGTTAATTAGATGTGGTGTTGTGTTTTTAGATGTTTCTCCCTCGATATTCATGTTGAACACATACTCAACGAGTAAACTGGGTGAGAATTGACAATATTCTGATTAATATGGGAATCCAAATTTATATTTTGTTCCTACATGTATGCTTGAATAATGCTGAATATTTCCTTTACGATATTAATGTTTAAGAATAATCTGCTGATCACATTGTTTAAGCCCGAATTGATTGCTTTATACTATTCATTTGTAAAAACGATTCTTTCTCTTGACCCATTTTGTATTTGGCTTACAACGAAAACCTTAGCCGTTTCCTGAAGTGTCTGCGATATGACTCAAACTGCATTCGATGGTGAAGCTCTAGTTCTCTTGCTTAGTGGAGTGTGGAGTACACTTGGTGTATACTACATCCATAAGATCAATCACAACTGTAATACAAATACATATACAAATACAGGCGGATGCTGTCGTTTCAGATACGAACAGATTTATTAATTTCTGGCTTTGGTCCATGGCTACACGAGGAGAGACACAATTCTTAAAAAGCCTATGCTAACCAGACTATGATGACCCCAACACAACGCGCGGCGCATCTTCTGATGTTTAAGATTTCAATTCATCTCTGCCGGTCGAGATCCGAAAAACTCAACCACAACCTCAACGGTAGAAAACCAACCTCTATCTTTCAACGGTCGAATACCCAACTGACGTTTTTTCAAGATCCTCAAATTCTCAGGACCATCTCTTCTGGGTATGTCAACATCTACACTCCAGCCTCATTTCCTTTCTGGGGTTTATTATGACAAACTGTGATTGTTATATCCTTTCCGCACGAGCATCAAGCTGCACCAAATACCTCAAAGCCTTACCAAACTGAATGATAAAATATAATGAAGAAACAAATGATTAATATAAAAAAAATCATGCTTTGATTAAATAACACACCTTTGTTAACTTGGTTGTCAATCTCATTTTACACAGGACTGGTTGTATCTTTTAATGTCCCAGTTAAGCATCAAGTAGACTAGTTTTAAAATTTTGTATTGGATAAGATGTTAAATTATGTAATCTTGTGCAAAAAATTATTAATATCAAACATGTTTTGTTCGCTATACATTCATGTTAGATAATAATGAATGTTACCATTTAAATGTGAGCAAATAATTTGCATTAAGAACATTTGATATAATTTAACAATGTACAAACCAATGATTTTCGACTAGTAGAAGCGTAATTAAAATAATACAATGGGACATTAAAAATATAATTATCATAATTCAAAGGTTTACAACAGAATCATATTCCGGCAATAACTAACCGATAAAGAGTTGATACACCATAAAACCCATTAACTAAAAAAAAAAAAAAAAAAAAAAAAACGAAACCTTATTTTGACATCGTATGAACAGCGATTGCAATCATTATTAAATGAACTGAAATTTAAAAAATAAGAAAAAATATCTTTTAAAAATCGTTTGTTAAAACAGTAAGCAAAACGAATCATATGCTGGTTAAATCCCTTAGAATAGAGTACAATATTCCATTGAATAAGCTACCTTGAACATGACACAAATCGGCATTCCAATTTGAGGGTCCAGTTTTGAAGTTAGGGGAATTGGGAAAAATGTCTTCTTAGCAATTACATTCTGGTTAACTCTGACACGCATTGATAGGACCTGTTACCATATATTATATTATGAATAGGTGAAATAAATTTGTTTTAAGATTATTAGTATTGGACAGGAATACCTGAAAGCATATAATTCTTTGATTTTATCTTTTTTTTATGACATAACAAATCCCTATGTCTTATTTAATACTGCAAACATATTGTTTTTATTATTATCAAATCAAAGTACTTGTATTGACGTTCATTGTGTTTATATAAATTGTATTGGGAATATTTTTTTAACAAATAATTGTTTACGAATGATATATCATTAGTTTCTTGAAACCATAGAAGTGCTGATTTCAGCATTAAAAAAATCCAAAAGGTTTTGAAATGCTGTAAAACCAACAAAGCCAACAAATGAGCATCATAAGTATGTATGTATTAATCCAATTGCTCCGTCACAAGTTCGTTAAGCGAAGTACAGCTAGTTTTAATTCCTTTTTCTTTTCTTTACCAAGACTGCTTGCTTTTCAAAGGCTAAAGAACCAAAACTGTCAGTATTAACCAACAATTTGGGCAGATTATATCATGCCTTTCCGAAGAGCATTTGCGTGAACTGAAACGCAAACTGTCCCGTTCAGGATTTGACAAAGGTCACTGATTCTATTTCATGCGATGATAACCATTATGCTAAGCGTTCCTCCGAATTTGTGATAAAAAGTTATAACCAGTGAGCCGGGCAGAAAAGAGGACAACGTAAATAGCAATCTTGAAAGAAATATATTTCTT
This sequence comes from Sepioteuthis lessoniana, assembly GCA_963585895.1. Classification (NCBI taxonomy): domain Eukaryota; kingdom Metazoa; phylum Mollusca; class Cephalopoda; order Myopsida; family Loliginidae; genus Sepioteuthis; species Sepioteuthis lessoniana. Next base: position 49,633,641 of record OY757910.1, on the reverse strand, counting down.
GTGCACACGAGACGGACGGGAATCAAAAGAAGACAAAGAATTTGGCTAAAAAAAATGCTACCAACATGTATCGATAAATACATCAGAAGTGGGACGGAGATGATTCAGTGAATATTCTATTCATACAGCACCAGGGAAATATCTAAATATTATTTGATTCAATGCAGACATCGAACTGGAAAACATACACGAGAAAAGAAAAAGAAGATAACCAAAAATCCAAGCGTATATTCAAGATATGTGAGGCTAGAAAAACAAAGAGGAGTCTTCGTGACTTTAAAAAATATGACTAGAGGATAATTCGAGAACCAGTTATTTTTTAAATATAAAGTATGGTAATAGAGGGTTTGATCTTTATTAGTACTGACTGATTTTTGTTCTGTATAGAATGAAAATGACTGTATTTAATCAATGAGTAGAAACACATGCAAGATTATACCTGAAAACAAATAAGAGACATATCAGTTTATTGCATGTAAGAAATTAACAGCTGATACTAAAAAAAGGGAGAGACAGAAAAACTACCGCAGGAAAACATAATTACCCGATGAAATCCGTCTGAAATGAAGATTTGTGAACCTATGAGCTCTTCTGTTCCTATGAGCGCATATTTAGGTTCAATAAGGTATGTAGTTGAAGATGCTAGTATATATATATATATATATATATATATATATATATATATATATATATATATATATATATATATATATATATATACGTGTAACACATCTTTAACTGTACGCATGTTATTACATGCATATCCATATGGGCGTGTGTGGTCATAGGCGTAGAATATATTTATAGTCTTAGATGTGTTAGTATCAAGAGTATTGATACAAAATATAGAGCAGATCACACAATTACTCATTTTTGTCAAATATTAAGGATATTTGTTCCCTTTGGTTTTCTCCATGAATAGAATATCTACTGGTTTATATCGGTTTATAGTAAAATGATTTTAATCTCACAAAAAACAACTGTTTTGTGGCTTTTTGAAATGGGGACAAATAAACAGAGTGCTCCAGCCGTGAATAGAAGTAGGTAATCAAATATCCAGTGGCTGAGAAGTTCAAAGCATCAGAAAGTCACAATTCAAAGTAATATTTACGAATGCTAAAAAATGGATTTCCCACTTCAAGCCTGAGTGGAAAAACAGTATATAGGGTAATAATACATTGACTCTTCATTAAATGAAAAGATCCGGGTGTGTAGAAACCAATATGCATTTGGCCTTTAGACATAGGGAAAAGGGTCACCAGAATAAATTGACGGTATTTAGAAATTCAGGAAAAATCGTTGGCCTAGGATCTAATCGCAGTTAAATGTTAAGTAGTGAGTAATGGACTCCTTAAAGTCTGCAGGGATAGACTCTGTGGCTTAGTAAGCGTGTTCCGACTCCTGTCGCGCTATGACTTTCACTTTTGGACTAATACCCGTGGGTAAGATATATAAAGATAGGATATTACACAGTTATTTCCGCTTTCCAAGAGGTTAAAATATGATTTACCATTTCTTTTGAAATTGATATTGATAAAAAAATTGCTATAATGGACGGCGCTGATCACATAATCATGAGACGAAATAGACGAGATGAGTAAAGTTCAAACTATGGTGAAGACTGTTTGCAGTTAACTAAATAAAAATGCTCTACGAAATTAGTATTTTTAAGTTAAGGGTAAAACAAAAAGGCTGATTGGATTCTCTAGTCTTGGCAGTGGAAGCTTATCGAAGGAATATATCTGAAAGAATAAACTCGAGTTTGATCCACTAAGGTAAGCTGGTGATGTGTATAAAAAATCGTTGAGGCTGTTGGAATGGAAAAAATATATCACATTGCTTTTCCCTTAAATACATCATTACATTGATGAGGGGCTCCATTATGATATGCAAAAGTTGGTTTTCCACTAATGTTCTTAAATTTTAATTTATATATTATGATTAGAATTAATACACTCTTTATTATCGTATTCATATATAACTGATACTTTATGAAACTGTATATGCAAAATTACTTTCTGTTGTTATGAAATACAGTCATAGGCGAGATATTAGTCCTGCAATAAAAAACAAAAACCGAAAATCAATGCAATAATTCATAGTTCCGTTTTTCTATCTTATATTCATCAATGCATAATGCAATATTTTTCCGAAAGTCTGACCTAGAATTCCTCCGAATGCTTTCGCATACATAAAGAGATGACCAATATTTGTTACTGCATTAAATCCGGGGTTGAAAATTTAGTTCTGAAGCTTGTAGAAATGAAGGATAACACTTCCATCACCATTACTCCCAAGTCCACCCTGAACCGAAATGTTAGCAACTATTTTGGTACCACATAAGTTAGATGGTAAGTTAAATGGAGATGTTTGAAAATTATCGATATTGTATTGAAATACTTGTGACCAAATAGCAATATGAAATTCTTAAGATTATACAGGGACATTTGACAATTTATAAATTGACATAGGACATGATCGTTATTAAAGAGGAATCGTTACTGGGGAGCCTGTATCGACACGTATGGCATCTATTGAATTCATTCCAATGAAAATCTGTTCTTAGCGTATTATTTCAGTCTCATGACCATTGTTTTGTTAGTATATCGACCCCCAAAAGTTATTCTGCCGAAAAATTAGATTTAGCCACCAATCCCGCAATATATATATATATATATATATATATATATATAGGGGCGGCTAAATATTTCATAAGCTGATTAAGATACTCTAATGGAATGTGACAAAATGAAGTTTATTTTCAACGTTATACCCGTGGTTTTCCATGCACTTCTTTTATTGGTGTTGCATTGACTTGATCACATTCTAAAAAAAAATCCTCAGCAATAGATAAGGTGAAATCACATTAAAGTTTCAGCTAATGAATTTTTAAACCGAACGACCTTCACACGCACACGCGCGAACGCGCGCGCGCACACACACACACACCTATATATATATATATATATATAGTAATCATCATTTCTGATTTTTTTTTCTAAATGACGGGTAATTAAATTGGAGCTTTTTGATTCATGTGTATTAATAGCATCCATTAAAATCTGTATTAATATCTAATCTTGCAACGCAGTCGGATCATGAATGTCTTCCCGATTGAGAACAGTATAAATCGTTTGGGTTGGATATCATTGCGCAGTCTTGCAGATGATGTGTCCCAGGGTTTAGTGCTGCATTTGGCGCCAGATTCTGGCTGCAACAGCGGACATTTCTCAGGTTTCATGAATTCAGCAATATAAAACCGCCATTAAAACATCGTACGCAGTAGCGACACGAATTGGTATATGTTGTGCTACATCTCCAGTGGTGCACGGTATCATTTACTGTAAAATATTTGAAAGGAATAAAATGACGTAGACAAGAAATAGAAAGAAAAATAAAGAAAAGTAGGGAAATAACAAATAAAAAAATAAATGAATATATTGATAAGATACAAAAAAGAAAGAAGATAATAAATAAACGAGGAATAAGATACTTATTTCGAAGGAACGTTATCATCATTGACTCAGAAATAGAAAGCAAAAGACAGATTTAATGCATGTAGGATATTTAAAAAGAAATATTTACACATTTGAGAGCAAATAAATGCTGTATGGGAGAAAGAGAGAGAGAGAGAGAGAGAGAGAGAGAGAGAGAGAGAGAGAGAGAGAGAGAACGGGGATTGAAGAGTAGGAAAGAGTGAGCAAGAGAAAGCAAAAAGTCATTTGGACATTGCAAGATAGATAGATAGATAGATAGATAGATAGATAGATAGAAGGAGAGAAAAAAGCTATGGCCAGAGTAATATATATATATATATATATATATATATATATATATATATGATAGAAAGAAGCAGATTGATATTAGGATTTTATCTCCGTGAAGCACTCAGTAATCTTTACCAGGACGAACTTTATTGCACTTGGTACCAATGTCATCCGTTTTCTCTCTATATCGGATTTCGTAACATTAGCAAGGTAACCAGTTTTGGCAAACAAAAACTTTAAATTCAAAACAGCTTTAGTTTACTTGAGTTTTCAACATATGTCTCATCCTTCAATGATCTGCAAAACGGTATCTGCGTTACATAACTCAACATCAGTGTATTCTTCGTTGGGTCAGGACAGTTTCAGTTTTTTTTTTCACTTAGATAAATAGGTAGATAGTTTTTGCCTTACATTATAGAAATGTCTATACCAGTAGATAAAAATGCCGAAAATAAAAGTGATAATAATATTTAAAATGTATTCATTGATTGATCGATTTTAAGTATGTGAATCCGTCTGGTATTATCTTAAACACTTCAGAGGTTAAGAAATTATGTTTATTTTAATTCTATATTCATACATTTTTCGTGTATTTTTCTCAAGAGTTTTTTGCTCAGTTAAAGGGTATAATGTATTTTTATCCAATACTATTTTTAAAAACAAATCCATTTGACTGATAGATGAAACTCTTACAGGTCCTTTCTTTTCAATCCAGAATGGACAATGGAGTATTGATATGAATGAGAGTAAATAATTCGGGATTTTTATTAATCATTTTAGTTATTAATTCTTTTTTTTATGAAATAATAATTCAAAGCCGTGTGGCAAAATTTCAATTGTGACTTAAGTCAAGGTTAGACTGAGAAATGGTTTTACTTGGCAGCGGTGGGTGGGTGTTGGGTCAGGCATGCAATAATAAGTGTTTGTTTGCGAACTTGAACTTGGAAATTTGTTTCGAATCAGCTGACATTTAATATTCAAAGATAACAATTGTGTAGAAACAGCTGATGTTTGGAATTTAGCGGTGACGGTTCATGATAGATTACGTAATTAATAATTTTTGGGCGATATATATAAGGACAGATTCCAGGAATCACTTTAAGGACGAGTCGATGGAAGTTAATTGAGGTGATAATAATAGGGGCAAAAAAAAAAAAATTAGAGTACGGCCGTTTATCTTATAGCTGACAAATTCCTTTCTCTCTATCTCTGTTTTCGGTGACTGCTATTACGGTCCCGGTCAAATACATTTCATAGGTGCAATACCGACAGGAGCTTGTTGTGTTTAACTCTCTTTTTCACGGTGAAGTTACCACGGAGTCAGTTTGATAGTTAAAAAGTAACGTTACATGAGTACTTCACACTTAAGTGATCTCCAGAACGACAGCTACACCTTCATATAGAGTTTTTAGCAAACCCAGCAAGCCACTAATACGTATCTGCAAGGAATACAGTAAGCATATTCTAAGCTTCATCTAAGGGGAAGGGCAATTTACAATATTAGGAATGAGGTAAATTATCAAATGACACATATAAGGAAATAATCTTGGTTTGCTGGTTGCTGGTCGGTTACTTTTAAAATGGCATATCAACATTCCGGTGTTATTCAATATCGAAATCATACTTGAAGAAGGGCAGTCGATTATTTCAGCCATAGCTGAGAATATACGAGGTTTATAAGTCTCTTTAGTGTAACATAATAACAAAACACGAGTTCGAACTCCTTAACTACCATGTTATAGTCCTGCAGGTTAAAGATTATGCCACTGAAAATCCCACACAGAAGGAAATGATGGGTTTGGTTAGTTGTGCTCTAAGATATATCAAAACTTGTGAGTTATTAAATGGCAATCCCTCTCTTTCTCTTTATCAATCCCCCTCATATATATATATATATATATATATATATATATATATTAGATTTGTAACCGAGTAATCTTTAGGTAACATTATTTCTATATTGGTTTGACTGACTGCGTTGCAGTGTCGGAACAGTAAAAATCCGATAGACAAATGGATGAAGGGACGCACCCTTCCCTTCCCTAAAAAAGGGTGACCTCGGATTAGCCAAGAACTACCGAGGCATAACACTTTCATCCATAGCAGCCAAAATTTACAATGCCCAACTACGAAACCGCATAGAACCCAAAATCGACAGCATCCTTAGGATGAACCAAAATGGCTTCCGAAGAAATAGATCCACGACCTCACAAATATTGACCATCCGTAGAATCCTTGAAGGTGTACGGGTAAAAAACATACAAGCGACATTACTATTTGTCGAATTTACCAAGGCCTTCGATTCCATTCACAGAAGAAAGATGGAACAAATCCTACTATCATACGGCCTACGTAAAGAAACCGTAGCAGCAATAACGATTATAGAAACACCAAAGTGAAAGTACGTTCACCAGATGGAGACACAGAATACTTCAACATTGGAGCAGGAGTACTACAAGGAGACACGCTAGCTCCATACCTCTTTATCATCTGTCTAGACAACGTGCTTAAAACATCGATTGATAAAATCAGAGAAAACTGCTTCGAGCTGACAAAGAAAAGAAGCAGAAGGTACCTCGCAAAAACAATTACTGACGCCGACTACGCCGATGACATAGCGATAGTGGCAATTACACCCGACCAAGCCGAAACACTACTGCATAGTTTGGAACGAGCAGCCGCAGGCAAAGGCCTCCATGTCAATGCACACAAAACGGAATATATGTGCTATAATCCAACAGGTGACATCTCCATACTAGACGGAACCCCTCTTAAACTAGAAGACAAGTTCACCTACCAAGGAAGCAGCGTCTCATCATCCGAAAAGGACATCGACACGTGGTTACCGAAGGCATGGACAGCTATCAATAGGTTATCGATCATATGGAAATCAGACCTAACCGATAAAATGAAACGCAGCTTCTTCCAGGCAGCTGTCGTATCGATACTGCTGTATGGATGCACTACATGGACGCTAACAAAACGGCTGGAGAAGAAGCTAGACGGCAATTACACAAGAATGCTGCGAGCAATCTTGAACAAGTCCTGGTGGCAAAACCCCACAACCCACCAACTGTACGGCTACCTGCCTCCTATCACGAAAACTATCCAAGTTAGACGAACCAGACATGCAGGACACTGCTGGAGAAGCAGGGGCGAGCTCATAAGTGTTGTACTCTTATGGACCCCCACTTATGGCCGGACAAAGGCAGGACGACCAGCATGAACATACATTCAGCAACTATGTGAGGATACGGAATGTAACCCTGAAGACCTGCCAGAGGCGATGAATGATATGGAAAAGTGGCGAGAGAGGATCAGGGATATCCGTGCTAGCGGCACGACATGACGATGATGATTTCTAAATGAGTCAGGGCTCATTTGCTTGAACAGACTTAAATGGTTTAACTTTATCCTATTAATTGATTGCACACAATTAAATGGTTCCAACCAATTATTTCTATTTAACAATGATTATTCTATTTAATATCAATCAATATTGCTATTCAAAACTAATAATTCTTTTTGATAATAACCCCTTGTAAAATAATATTGAGCAGTTCTATTTGACACATTGATGGGAAACTAACAGGTACGACTACCCTGGACCAAATTAGACCTGAGAGTAATGGTAATGAAAGGGTTCTCCCGATTCCCAAAACTCAAAGACCGGAGCCTCACCATTAGATACAATGCAATATCATTTCCAAGACAATTTGAATTAAAAGATATAATCCGAATCCAGTAAAAGAGATGATATAATGGGAAAAATGCAGACAATGATGAACTATGGAATGCTGAAGAAGAAAGCAAAAAAAAAAAAAAAAACCTAAATGCATAAACTGAACATTAAAAGACAAAACCAGAAATTGATATATTTGTCAAAATATTAGAATTAATGAGACAATAAGATTACTAAATTACAGTTATAAATTGACAAGAGATAGGGATATTGATAAAACAGCAATTAAATAGACAGGCAGTGATATATATATATATATATATATATATATATATATATATATATATATATATATATATATATATATATATATATATATATATATATATATATATGTATATATATATATATATAAAACCGACAAGCATAATTTAAAGAGGGAGCCAAATGAGGAAAGTATTCATGGAAAATCAATGAGAAATAATTAGGAAAAGGAATATTAATGTGTATTAGAAGAAAAACAAAAACAAAAATAGATTGAAGATAAAAACAGTGAAAAGATTTTAGTTGTGACATAAAATCTTGGCATCGCTTTTAACAGATTTATTAGAACTTTATTTTAAGAATAAGGCACCTCCAGATATGCTAGGCGATAAAAATCAATGTAGTTTTGAATCGGTTCCGATATTGGGGGCCGAATTATTGGAACTTTTGGGGTATTTCGATTAGGAAATGTCCATACATTATATAAATATTTAGAATTATCTCCCTTATCTTTCTCTCTTTTAAAATCAAATCAATACTGGCAGAAGAAGGTTGCATTTCAAGAGGCATGACTAATCAGGCGAAAAGAAACATTAATAATTGCATAGCGTTTTTTATAATCAGGAATAAATATAAAATATAAAAAACAAGTGACAATAGAATAATCAAAACAATTAATATACTTGCCTTTTTTGATATTTTATCATCTCAATAAAAATCAATTTTAACAAAATAATGGAGATTTAAACCTTTTTTTTTTTTTAATTGACCATAGTATAAAAATTTGTTGCATTTCATTTTCATAATAATTGCGAAATTATTTCTTATTGCTTGAGTTTTATCAATAACCGCATGCTTTCGTTAATGGAAAAGTGTTCCTAATAAATATTTGTTTGTATATTCTCATTAGTTTCTTACATTATCATTGTAAATTGTTGCGTGTTAGTCGGCATTATTAGCCAGAAATAATCTCTATAAAACCAGGATTTGACTTATACGGTGAGGCTAAAACTCAACCCTTTACTACTGAGTGTTCAACCAGTGGATTATTAGGAGTGGTGTTTCGCAACTATTTTATAATATTCTTGACTTGGCTGGCGACGTGGATGAACATAGTAGATTCACTGCGGTCGCAAGATAACATCAAGAAAGTGGTTTTCACAGGTAAGAAAAATTTTAAAGATGTTGGCGAGAATATAATCTATTGCCTATGGATAGGCTGACATATATTTCCGTTCGCTGATAAGATCAACAAATTACCGGAAAGAAAAAACAGAATATGTAAGTTCCAATAACCAACCATGAACAGAAAAATACGTGGGCGAAGAGGATATTCCTTCATTGGACTTGAAAATAATATAAAGTCTCTAATTTTGGAGTGAAGGCAGGTATCCGGTGGTCGCTCAAGTGAAGACAGAGACCCGCTGGCCACTCAAGCAGACATGTCAGCTCCCTGTGTGTGTTCTCCGACTGTCGCACTGCTTCATAAAAATGGTCCCAGCCACAGAAGAAAGATATGTGCGAACTCTCTCTGAATGTATTCCTACTACACACAATAGTCGCCGTCGAAGAATAAAAATATAAATTATATTTTGATATCAACGAGACCCTTCATTGTTTATCCAGCGGTCCAATATACGACAATTTGTCGTAAGTAATTTCATTTTCGTTATTTATTCAGTAATGAAGCAAAACACTATTTTGATATAACTAAGATCCAATTCTGAGAAAAAAATAGCGAAGGAATTAAATTGAATTAAATAAGAATAAAATAAAATGAAACGAATTAAGGGATAGATTAATTTTGAAGAAATAACCGGACATTGGCCTAGCGGTTAGAGTGTTTGCCAATGGCCCGGGAGACAAGGGTTCAATCCCAGGTCGAGTCATACCAAAGACTCAAAAATGGTACTTGATGCCTCCTTGCTTAACACTCAGCATTATAAGGTACGGATCAAGGGTAAAGTGGAGCAATCCATGGAAAGGAGTAGCGCCCTCCCCTACACCTTGGTGTAGTAGCTATCGAAAAGGGAACCTTCGGGTCACTCTCGACTATGGTCGACAACTTATATTCATCCTATACTGTGATATGTCATATTTACCTATGCAACGATGGATAACTCTATTACTTTGAAATAAAATTCTTAAGAAAGTGGTGAGCTAAATTTCTCTTAAAATCATAAACTGCTGAGAGACTGATGATCGAATAAAACAATGTCCGAAAAGAAAAAAAAAAAAGGAAAAGAAACGAGCGAGAAAGAGACGGTGGGAGTCATTAATATATTTAAAGCAGATTCGGAAATGGTTAACAATTAGAGAGAGGTGAGCAAGGGAAATAATGAAATGAGAGTGAAAAAGACTTTGAAGGAAAAAATGAAGCATTGGAAAGAATTCTGAGAATGGGATTACATTAAAAATGGTTTGTTATACACAATATGATAGAATATAAGAGTATGAGAGACAACAGAGGTGGTCTGAAATCGCCATTACTTGAAACGGCCAGAAACCAATTGACGAGAAATATGATAGCCAGAGATTTCAAACTAGAAAAACTAGAAAAAAAAAATCACGGAGTATGGATAGGTTTACTGAAATTGGGAATGACAGAAACTAGAGTTAGGATTCAGACGAAAGAAAATGCTACTATGCATTGAAATTGAAACCGATTTGAGATAATGATGATAGAATCGGTAAAATAGGGAGGGAGTCAGAACCCAAGATATATGTATTTATCAACTACTCCAGACCAGTTGGATGCGACCCAAGATCATTTTTTTTATACGGAGTTAAACTGTTTTGTACGAAGAGTTCTCCTTTTCGTAAATCTGTTGTCATAAGAATGTTAAATAGCCTAGTCTTCCCTTTTTTATTTTTACCTATAGCAACTTGAGAATAGTTGCTTTCATTCCTTTTTGATTCCTTTCCTACGACGATATCCATAACAACATGACCGTCTCTTGAGAGGAGACGATTTAGACAGAGAGAGAGAGAGAGAGAGAGAGAGAGAGAGAGAAGAACGAAGAAGACGAGTGAAAGAGATTTGGAAAATGTGAGAATGGAGGGCAGGCTGTTAAGGGAGAAAGATAGGGGAGGATTTAGAGGAAAAATAGGAGACCTTGCTGAGAAAGAGGGGCAAAGATTGCAGGAATATACTGAAGGAGTCGTACATGAAGAGAGTGTTAGAAGTGGCGGAATCTGTAGAGGAAGAGTGAAAAGGAGCCGAGAAACATAAATACAAGAAATGGAAACGGAAGTGATGAATAAAGAATAGAGGAAAAACCTGGAATAATAACTAGAAAAAAGCAAAACTAAAACCAACCAAACAGAAAAAAAACAACAACAAAAAAAAAAAATCAAAGAAACAAAAGTACGTACAAAAACAAACAAAATAAATGCCAAAATAATGGCAGTTACCCACCCAAATATATTGCTGAAAAACAAGTCTGTATCCGTCCAAATGCAAACGAGGAAAAATACTTTTTCCTATCCCCCAACCTCATGAACGAATCTTCCTTATATTTTTTTTAGTTTTATTCAGTATGAATATTTTATCTGTTATTTAATCAAATATTTCTCGTTTTATTTTATTAAATTATTTTAGTTATCTATTTCAACGCCGAATAAATAAATTCGAATATATGCTATGGAAGACCTTATATTGTACGACTATTCCGTGATGATCTTGTCTGCGTTCATTGCCTGAAATTCTCGTCCCATTTGGAACGTAATTTGCAATTATTGTCGTTTTTACAGCAATCTTTCAAAAAATGCTTGTATCTCTTGTGTTCTTGTATTGTTCATTATTAACTCACAATATAGTTGAAATTGTCAATAAAATAGCGTAATATGCATTGCACCAAGCAACATTGAAAAAAAGGTTTGATTGAGAAAGAAACAGACAGATATAGATGATACAAGAAAAAGACAGAAACATACATAAAAGTTAAGTAAATAAAGGGATAAACAATGCAAATATGAGAGGCATATGCCAAAATATCAGAGCTCGATAAATACTCTCGGCAATACGAGTTCAATCCTGGACTAGACTGATTGCATTTCACATCGCACTAATACCCTTGGGAAAGGTATGAATCAGATTATTCTCCCTCCAGCTATGGGTAAATAGTAGGGCAGACTAGGTTCTTCAGCCTTCGTGAGGCAACAAGTCTAGGAGAAGAAAAACGCTAAATTCAAACCTGTTAAACTCCGGTTAAAAAATTGACATTGTGTCATACCCTGCCCGTGCAGAGGGGTTGGATAAATGTGATAAATACTCTCCAATTTGAGGCAATACTTACTTTAACACAATTTTATTTTCGTCATTAGTTTAGCCGAAACATAGATGTATTTCAGCTTTTACAACATCTAAAAATTATTTCTTTAATCTAATTTATTTATTCGAACACTTTCGTTTACTGCCCAGACTGATGTATAGAATTTTGGCGAGAGCTGCACAATGATAAATGTTCAAAAGAATTACCAACAATTATCTATCATCTATAAAATAGGGCACGATTTTGGATTAAAGACGAGGCTCTATAAAGAACTATTTCAAATTGACATTTAACTTAACTGACCAAATTTCTTTGGACGTAAATGTAAGTTCAAATGCAATTTACTGAAATATAATCAGGGAAACGAAGCATTTCACGAAAGTAACATTTACAACGTTATATATATATATCATGAAGGAAAAACTCCTCATAATTTATGATTTGTTAATGTTTTTAAACAATAAATATCTAACACGGATTTATTCACCGCACCTGTTTCGGGTGTTTTAAAACTCTTTTCAAGCAATTAAATTTTTCAATTATGTGTCGATGTTTTTTTTTATGGGCGTGTATATATATATATATATATATATATAAGCTCCCATTATATATATATATATATATATATATATATATATATATATATATATATATTTGCACTGGTTTAAAAATTAATTCTGTTAATTTATTCTGGAAATGGGAAATAAACAATTATGGAAAATATATCAACCAATTCCCGCCGAATACTATAAATCAATACGGCAATATGAAAGGATTAACAAGAAAACATGTAGACAGTTAATTTCTATTATGTTCAACGAAATTTATATATATATATATATATATATATATATATATATATATATATATACGTGGTTAATTCAATTAGTTTCCATACTTTTTTGTACTGGCATTTAAAATTGTCGTGGACTCTTGAAAATTTAGTTTGTTATTGCTACACATCTTATGAGATGACTGACAGACTTTTTATGATTTCAGGTTCAAATGAACAGCTATACCAGGAATTGGAATACACCCTACTAAAGTCTGATTGTCACAGCTGGTGAATTTTAAAGATGCAATGTGGACCTGAGAAGAACGATATGCAATAAAATTCTGTTTTAAACTCGGAAAAATACCATGCGATGAAAGCTGGATCTACTGCTATGACTAAGAGACCAAGTGACAAAGTTCCCAGGGGATATATGCTGGCTCTCCCAGACCCAAGAAGATCAATCAGAGCAAATCTACCCACAAACTTTTGATGATTTTTTTTTTTTTTTTTTTGACAGCACTGGCATGATCTACATGCAGTGGGTTCCCACTGGACAGTCAACAAGGAATATTATGTTGAGATTTTAAGGTAGTTCAGGAAGTGATTCCGTCGGAAGAGGCCAGCACTCTTCAAATCGGCTCAGTGGCATTTTTACCAGGACAATACACCAGTCCACAACTCCATCCTTGTTACCGACTATTTGACCAAGATGGGCATCAAGACAGTTCCTCAGCCTCCCTGTAGAACAGACTGTGCTCCCTGTGACTTATGCTTTTATCTAAGCTCAGAGGCTGTCTTTGTGAGACAATTGAGAAGATGAAAGAGGATGTGACGAAGGTCATTGACACGCTCACGCAAGAGGAATTCCATGGGGCCTTCCAGAAGTTGCTGGAACGGTACAACAAGTGCATTGCAGCCGGAGAAGATTACTTTGAAGGGGACTAGAGTTTCATATGTGTATTATCAATAAAGGTGCCCATACAAAAAAGTCTGGAAACTTATTTAATGATCCTCATATATATATATATATATATATATATATATATATATATATATATATATATATATATATACTGTCATCCATAGACATACTGAGGAGATGAAGGCAATAAATATGAAATAACGGAAATATATTTTCCATTAAGTTTATAGTTTTATCAAAAACGATTAAAGTTTTGAATGTATAAACATAAAATCTAAAAAGCTGCTTATTTTAATATTAAAGTAAAGACAGGTTGATTGGAACAGGGAATAATCTTTTGAGATCCTTTTTTCATAAAACCCAAGCATAATTATTGCAAATATTCTCAGAAATGCAAAATTATATTAGAGCTAATTTCATTTGTTAAACTATTATTATTCACCCCGTCCGTATCTTGTATCTAAAATCCATTCATATAGTGTCTCGTAAAGATCCCTATTATCTAGATTGTGTCCTCTTGGCATAGATTAGCTGTAATGCCTAACTACATTATTATAACCAGTTTGGGAATATTACAGCTCTTATTGAACGGTGGTCTACTTCGAATTTTCGAGATTTATGCAAAATTATCTCCGTACGGCAAATTTGTGTATTCAGTTGATATATCCGGTCTTTTCCCTTGCGTCGCCCTTATGGAGAATTGATACACGATCTGATATCTAATATTGTTGCCAACTGTCCTGACTTCAATTTCAGAGGATATTTTCGGTCAATTGATGAAATTTCGTGCTCAGTTGAATTTAGTTACCATGTCATCATATACGAACAAACTGATAGGGTATCAATGGTGAGATGGAAGCTGACTTATTTTTCACTTCGCTTAATTATATTCACTCAGTTATTAGGTTTACACTTGATAAGAAAACCTATTATTCTTTTCATTTGCTAAATGTTTAAGTTCATACGACCTCTCTATCTTTGCTCACGCCGGTTGACAGGAAAACAATATTCTATGTTGTGTATCCTATTTTCCAACCCCTCCGCTCGGGCAGGATATGACACAAGGTCAATTGTTGAGCGGAGTTTAACAGGTTTGAATTCAGAGCTTTCCTTCTCCTAGACTAGTTGCCTAACCAATGCTGAAGAACCCAGTCTGTCCTATTCTATGTTGTGTATAACCGTTTGGACCTCCATCTATCGTACGAAACAATCATTTTATTAAAGTCTCTTACTCATAGGGCCTTTGCCTCAAGTTCAAATTCAACTAAAAGATTTAGGTCATCACAGTGACCCTTGGCAACATTAGCCTTCCATTAGACTTTGTACAATCTATTATCAAAATCAAACTCCCTCATTTCGATGATATCAAACCGGTCTGTCACTTTATCTGCCCTTTCTTAAGCAAGGTAAAATAAATGATAGATTCGCAGAGAAAATTCTATCAGCAATACAACCGTGTTATTTTTCATCTATATCGCGTGTTAAATATTTCAATTAAACTCAGCAAAGCATTTAGTCAAAAGGACGTTTACCCAGTCGGCTGAGGCTGTAGAATACACCGACTGCTTCTCTGCAGAGGGGTAAGATCCCATTCAAACAAGTGTCCTGTATATGACACTAAACAATCTGATGGTGAGGTTCCAGCAATGCTGGAGCTTTGGGGAATGCGGAGTACCACTTCATTGCCATAGCAATGAAGTGGTAATCCGTGCACGAATTGTATTATAAACTGTTTTGGTTACGATATAGTCTCCATGAATTTGGTTATTTCAGCGATAATTATTTTTTCGTCTATGTTTCTTAATTGTTCTAATAGTCTCTTTATAATCTAATCTTTCTAATTCTCTAGGATAACCCGTTTCTGTGATTTTCTTCACAGATTGACAACCTAACACCGCCAGATATGGGTGTTAAATTTCGTCCTCTCCCCCGTTAGCGTTTTCCTCTTTAAATTTCGTAACCCGTGCAATGAAGCAAAATATCTAATCTATGTTACTATATGCTCTGTTTTGTCTTGGACGATTAAGACTCTTTAATTGGACCGTTTCCTTTACTGTTAATTCGGTAAATTCAATAAAGAATTGTAAAAACTTGCAAGGCGCAAGCAAAATGCCCCACGGAATAAGGTCTGAATAGAATTTTTTTTTTTTTCCTCACCATTCAAGCAAGGGGAACTCTACTCTTCCCCGATATCCGGAGCTAAGCCTTACTATTAGATGAAGTTTAATGTTATACGCGGGACACCTATTTTGAATCAAGGGGTCGTACCTCTCACCAGGTGGGAGTAGAGTCAGCATATTCTAAGTCCCAATAACAGGATAGTGAAATAGAAATGAAGCAGTAAACAATAGCAATTTTAAGAACCTGAAAAAGTGGTCGGTCAATCTCAAACTGTCAACTTGTTAAGGGTGGTCTACAGCCGAGCTTTCTACTGTTCGGTCCGTAATAACCATTTCCCTCAGTAATCGAAGCCTTATGTGCTGCTGTTGATATCACTGTTCTGAATAGCCACTCTGTTAACTCAGCAGCGAATGCACCCATTTCCTGTTTGAATTCCATTATCTTAACCATAAAGCATTCCACACCGGAGCAAGACCATGAAATCAGATCAGCTATCATTCGTCGAGAAGAATGTAAAACTAAATAAGATTCAAACATTGCAGTGTGGACTGAATTGGAATTAAACTGCGTCAGACATCACTGACTGCAGAAGGTACAGTGTCTCTTTCTCTCTTTCTCTGTCTTTGTCTCTGTCTCTCTGTCTCTGTCTCTCTCTCTCTCTCTCTCTCTCCTTTTTATTCTTTTCAAGATATAATTTTCTCTCGTAGTATCGGCTTATCTTAATGTACAGGTTCATCTTTGGCCGTCTTCCACTACGACTCAGTTTTGATCTATCACATCTCTTTTTCTTTGTCTCTCTCAGAATTATATTAACTTATATGAGATGTAGATTTATTACTGACAACAAAGAATTCTGGTTTTTATTTGCTTTCCTTTTTGACTCTATCTAAATCTTATTTTCTCTACATTGAATGCATATGTTATTTTTCTGCATCGCTTTCCAACTTCGTACATCAGCACACCCATACCTAAATAATTCTACTCAATCAACTTTTACAGATTATTACAAATACATGCTCTCTCTCTCTCTATTTCTCTCTCTCTCTCTCTCTCTCTCTCTCTCTCTCTCTCTCTCTTTATATATATATACATATATATATATATGTATATCCCCTAAAAAACCATGATAATTACATAGTTTTGAAAAGTAAACCCTAACAGATGTGAAAGTTGGCTAACTGGTTTCGTCCCAATTCTCGTCGGAGCTAAAATCGTGGTAAGTATTCAATTCAGAAATATACATGAAATAAAAAATGGTGGAAAAATAAGTATGTCATTAGATTAGGCTCAAACATGTACTCCTTTTGTTTATAGAGATAAGGCTACCTGGATCTAACATAGTTTCTAAAATTTTCGAATGAAAGAAGAGTGTGACTTTTTTAAGATAAGAGAACAAATCGACATTAAATGTTTTGGTGTAGCGATAGTTTTTTATAAGATGCTCTGTAATGGAAGACCCGTATGTATTCTTTTAAATGCCCATGGCAAGATAAGTAAAATTTCAGATTTATGCAGGTACATGCTGTTTGATTCTAATATCTGTCTCTAATTTATACTCCCTTTGAAGGGCAAACCATAACAGCAAATAAAGAAATAAACAATTTGGAAATTATAGTGAAGAGGAAGAACGTCCTTTTGTTTTGTTGGGTTTTAAGGTATATCAACCTATGAAGGTTATTTAAGGCCAAATCCTTCTGAAAGTAATCAAATGCGTGCAGGACACATTGTAAAAGCATAAAATATTTGAAAGATTACAGATAAGTTACATGATTTAAGAAGCAAGTAAATAATTTTTACAACTGCAATTAATTAAAGAGTTCCACCAACATGGAGATTATAAACGCAAGTAAGAATACAAAGATTAGAATGCACAGACCCATCATCGAACATTACCGAAATATATGTAATAAATATACCCAACAAGATTAGAGATAAATTAAAGTTGAATGTCAATCTTTTTACATTCAAATTGATATGAGCGGTGATATCACAAGCCAGAAACTTCGGTAAGAAAATAGGCTGACTGAACTAAAGTTAGAACAGCAGCAGTAATTCGATGAAACTAAGATTAAAATAGTTGGCACTGTTCAAGGAGCATTCGAAACAAAATCAGTAATTCAACGAAATTTAAATCAGAAATAATTGGGATTGATCAAGGGGCTTTCGAAACAAAATCAATAATTCAACGGAATTTTAATTGAAATATTTGACACTGTTCAAGGGGCATTCAGAACAGAATCACTAATTCCAAGAAACTTTGATTGAAATATTTAGCACTGTTTAAGGGGCAATTGAAACAAAATCAGTAATTCGACGAAATTTTAATTGAAATATTTGGCACTGTTCAAGGGGCATTCGAAACAAAATCGCCCTTCAAAATGATTCCCATCAGGGTAGTAGCATGCATTAAAGATAATGGACTATTTGGAATTGACGAATTGAAAGTGATAAATTATGAAATTCATAAACTCTATTAAATCAGAAAAAAAACATCGTTCAAATGTTACATTGCAAAAATTTGTTGATATGAAAACCATCACCTAAGCAAAGTGTACTCTAGAAAGTTACCAATTCCAATCCGACTAATATTAGAGGAGAAATTTTAAAGATTAATTCAGCAAGAAATGCCTGAAAATGTTCACCTAGAAAGAAGAAACTGGGATTCATCGATTGTTGCCATAAGAAAGCCCGATGGGGATTGAAGAATATGTGGTTATTACAAGTTAGCGGTGAATCACCAAATATGCTCAAATTTGTTTCCGTTGACGAATGCTGAAACTACGAGCAAGAATTAGAATGAAGTATTCTACAAAAATAGATCTCAAGTCAGCATACAATCCGATTGAAACTGACGGGATATTCAATAAAACCACCGCTATAAACGCCCTGATTGCCTTACTAAACTGGAATAATCGGCCATTTAGCATAAAAACTTTAAGCCACATTTTTCAAAAGACAATTAAAAAAAAAATTGGGGAAATATGAAAAATATAATGTATCGAGACAATATGTGTGTAGGTTTGGTTTGGTTTGATTTTATGGCATATCAACCTTTGTAGCTTATTTAACGCCAAATCCATTTTTATATAAATAATTAGTTCTATTTAAAACAAATCAGTTTAGCATGAGTACACAGTTTAATTGTCAAAAACATTTCTATTTCAAACTATTCAGTTTATTCAAGCAGTTATATATAACAACTCAGTTTAGTGTAAGAACAGTTTCAATGTCACAAATAGTTCAATTTCAAATAATTCAGTTTAGCATAAGAAGGCAGTTTAAATGTAAGTAAAATTTAATTGTGAAAAACATTTCTATTTCGAGCTATTCAGTTTAGTCAAGCCATTCTGCTTCAGCTAATTCAGTTTAGTATGAGTATAGATTGTGTTTACATACAGTTAGATGTCAAAACAGTTGAACGTTAAATAATTCAGTTTAGTGTAAACAGAATTTCAGTGTACAAAAAAAAGTTGTAATAACAGTTGAAATAATTTAGTTTTGCATAAGAACACAGTTTAAATGTAAATACGGTTTATTGTTAAAAACATTTCTATTTCAAGCTATTCAGTTTAATCAAAAAAATCAGTTTAGCATAAGTATGCTGTTAGTTCTATTTAACCCATAGATAGGGCCCTCTGATGTGCTACCACTCTTTGCCAGAGTGGACCTGGGAGCAATGGCAATGAAGGGGTGCTCCTTATTCCTCAAAGCCCAAACATTACAGGAACCTCACCATCAGATTGTTTTGTGTTAGATTCAGGACACTTATTAGGGGGGTCTTACCCCTCTGCAGAGGTGCAGTCAGGGTATTCTACAGCCCCGTCCTACTGGGCAAGATATGTGTGTAGGAGCAATCTGAAAAAAAAAATGAACCAGTTTAGAACTTAAACGAAGCGTTTATGAGCACAAACAAGGAGATATGTGAACAAAAATAATATTTAGGATTTTAAATATCAAAGGATGCAATATAACCCGATGAGAGACCTTCCAAGAAAACTGCAGAAATGTAAGTGAATTTTACGAACGTTATCGTGGGTGACCCGAAAGATCACTTTTAAATACCTGTGTACCAAGGTGTAGTGGATGGGGTATAATCCATCCCCTGGATTGCATCACTTTACCTTTGATCAGGACCTTATTATGCTGAGTGTTTAGCAAGGCAGCATCAAGTACCATTTTTTCGGATTGAACTCCGGTGTCTCGAACCATTGGCAAACACTCTATCAATTTGTCCAATGGAATCTTTTTTGGCACAAGCACATTTTTACTCTTATTATCTACCCAGATACGGTCACTTGATGAACCATTCGCAAAGTTAAGCAAAAATAACGTCTAGTTTAACTGTACACAAAAATAAACTTTCACCTTTGAAAAAATGATTAAAAAAACTCTAAAAATCAGTGATAAAAATCTTTGATCCAAAAATTCGTTAAAATCAATCATAAATAGGTCAAAACATCAAAAAATTTAACGTCCGCAGACCAGAAAATCTTCTACGATTAAAAAGGAAGCATTATCAATAGTTTGGAACACGAAAAGGATGTAAAACTAATTAAGATGGATATTTTCTTAAGTCAGATAACGCACCGGTAAAATTCATATTCACTCCTGGAAAAGAATTATATCATCAACAAATTTTTCATGGACAGTAAAACCCAAGTCATTTGATTTTAACATAATGAACGTAAAAGGCAAGAACACTTTCCATGTAGACGCCCTATCTAACCTATTATATGGTAAAGAAAAGGAGAAAATCACGGAAATGCAGAAGACAAAATGTGACACAAGGTAGTAACGGAGGTTTTGCTTCTAAATCGACCCTGGATAGTGACAAGACACGACTCTGTATTAAGCAAGATACTAGAGAGAATAAATATAAATATATAGACTGATTATTCAATGGAAAAGAGACACTTCAAAGAAACGAGACAGAAACTAACCCTAGAGAAGTGCATGATATGCAATGCAGACGTAATATTAGCTATACAAATCCTATTATAGAGTATATAGGATAATGTAAAAAGAGGCATTACGATATATTTAGAAGGTGGAAGTTACAAGCCTGGTGGCTGGTTTAATGGAAAGAAGTAGAGAATTATATTAAAGAATTCCAAAAAAATGTTCTGCAAAGAAAAGAATACAAAACAGTACAAAACAAAGTTCACACGTGGCCCAAAGAAAAAAATACTGTGGGTTAGGATCCTCGCAGATCATGCATAAGTTAAAGATATAGGCTAATTCTAAATAGTGGAAACTCTTTATCGGAATGGGTCGTGGCAATCAAGGAAACAGGCAGGAAAGCTATAATCGTAGGAAGTTCGGAAAACAGTATTCTTGAGCAACAGATAACCCGAAAAGATAGTCACAGAAAATGAGCCAGAATTTTACAACAATCTTTGTTTATGGCTGAAACGTATCGGGTGCATCACATACAAAGCACCACTGTACCACACACAATCAAATATGATTGCAGAAAGAATGGTTCAACAGTTGAAATTGTCATTAAATGCATTTCTTCTTTTAATGAACGCATAGAAGCTTACCTGCACAGATTGATCCTAAGTTACCGTTCTATACCAGTGAAAAAAACGTCCTTCGGCGTTAATAGGGAAACAAATAAAACCCCCGTGAATTATTTTATTTTTGACGGATAATATGTTTTGTTTAGAAAATATAAAGGATTAAATATATGAAATTCAAAAGTCATATTATACAACTGTATTAGAAAAAATGGCCAACACTATAAAAAAAAATGGGGGAATTGACTGCGGAATCGTAGTACGCGAGTTCGTACTTCAGTCGCGCTATTACGTTCACTTTCGGGCAAATACCCTTGGGAAAGGTATGAACCCCCTTATCCTCCCAGCTATGGGTTAAATAGCACCACCACTGTTCTTCTAGGAGAATGGCTTTGGTATTAAATAACCTAATAATAAGAGTTGATATGCCATTAAACAAAATGAAACCAAACAATCAAAAGCGAAGAAGTAGAATTGGGTAATGAATAGCTGTACGCGATGTATGATTTCGTGAGACAAACAGAGCTAAACATGGAAGAAAATAATACTGAACTGCTTGAAAAGACTGAAGAAAAGAGTGAACTTAGGACGAGATCGTTCATAAGAAGAAAGCAAGAAAGATACAAAGCAAAAAAAACAAAAACAACAAAAAAAAAAACAACACACACACACATACACACAGATACACGGAGAGGCTCGGAAACAATCAGGAGAAGCACCGAAGCAATCGAGAGTATACGCCCACCCATGTCCAGTGAGGTGGACTAACATATGTAAGTTAGATGCAACCATTAAAGTAGTAACCCAATAACAACCGCAGTCTTGCTAATGCTATTTGCCGGTCAAGATCTACTCTGTGACACACACACACACACATATGTACAATATTTGTCATTAAATGACCCACACAGGCTGATATGCCATAAATCAGGACCAACCTATAATCCTCAGAGATACTTTTCATGTCTTACGAAGGTTGTAAAAAAGGCAAATACACAAACTTTTTAAGATGCTTTTATATCAACTTTTTGAAAATTTTGATATATATTTTAAAATTCTAATTCTGATTTGAAGTGAAAGGTAATACGCATAAAGGCAGTATTTTTTTTTTAAGAAAGTATTGCCGAAGCAGGGACGAACTCATAAGACATGTACTCTTATGGACCCCCACACATGGCCGTGCAAAAGCAGGACGACCAGCACGAACATACATTCAGCAGCTATGTGAGGATACGGGATGTTGTCCTGAAGACCTACCTAGGGCGATGAACGATAGGGAGGAGTGGGGAGAGAGGGTCAGAGATATCCGTGCTACCAGCGCGACATGATGATGATGATGATGATATGTATTATGTGGTAATTAAACAGTCGGAATAATCTACTTTTGTTTTAAAAGGAAAATGAAGTAATTATTTACCCTCTTTAAAATACTTGTATATTTCTTTTTTTACAAAAGTAAACACAGTTTACATTTTCAGCTTGTTTTCAGTCAGTATAACAGGGTAGATAGCCAAACAAATATAATGAGCTTAGGAATTGAAGGATTAATTATACAGCTTAAACTTGTCTTCAATTTACATTTTCAGTATATAAAAGTTGGCGACCATAGTTGAGGGTGACCCGAATACACCAAGGTGTAGGGAAGGGCGCTACTCCTGGATTGCTCCACTTTACCCTTGATTTGTACCTTATAATGCTGAGTGTTAAGCAAGGAGGCATCAAGTACCATTTTTTGAGTCTTTGGTATGACTCGACCTGGGATTGAACGCAGGTCTCCAGAGCTATTGGCGCACACTCTAACCGCTAGGCAAATGTTTCAATATATAAAACTTATTTATCAGCTGTGATTAAGTTTCAAAACAAGCTTGAGTGATATATCATGTAATGACTATATGAAGCCTCATAGATGATATCACATCTCAAGAAAGCAAATCTTGAATCATTTCCTTTTCGACCTAATTTGTCAACTTTTTATCTACATCAAACAATGAGATAAATGAGGAAGTCGGCATGATAACTAGAGCTCATAAGGTTGTCACTGAACTTCTCTCAGAGCGCATAAATATCTTAACTTGATGTTCCTAATCCCATCATAAACTGAAAATATTTTAGGTCCGATAATCTATATTCCAGTGATATAAACTAGGATGAAGTAAAAAATAAATGAAGTTTTGGTATATCGTCTGTAAAAATAGCACTGTATATTTTCATGAGAAAAATTGTACTGTCTATAACTACTAAACTCAAGAACACTGAACATTCCTAGCGTTGAATATTAATATATAGCAATCAACAAAAAAAGACATGCTTTATGTACGGAGACACATACACACACTCACATAAATGGTTATATATACATATGTCTAGATAGATAGATAGAGAGAGAGAGAGAGAAAGCTGACAATCAAACAAAGTCTCGCAGTATAATGAGTAACTGCGGGAACACTCTGGATGAATGGTAATAATGATGAAGGCTTCGTTGGAAGAAATGCTGCAGTACAAACATCTGTCATTGTATGATACCTGTAAGTTTTGTTCAAGAAAGCTTTAAACATGAAATGGAAAGGAAAGCTATAAATAAGGGTTTTTCATTGTTGCAAAGAATTAACACTTCTTATGAGTCTAGAAAAACTAGATCAGATTTCTGTCTTAGGTCTTGAGGTATACACCAAATTTGAAATTTGAACGAGCTTCGTATATATATATATATATATATATATATATAAGTATAGGTCTATGTGCGTGTTCTTGCAGCAGTGTCTCGTTAATGCATGTTTGGTTAAAAAAGAAGATTGATTAAAAATACTTTGAGTTTTCGAATAAGGAAAAGTAAATCCGGACCAAATAAATAAAAAATCTTCTGAAAGATTTAATATTTTCAAGGCATTTTTAAGATTGGCACATTTAGTTTTTGTAGAATTAAACTATGTTCATATTCACTGTTCTAAATAGTAAAATAAATAGTGCATATTGTTTTTTTTTTTTTTTTTGGTATTCGTTTTTAAAGCAGTTGCTATTTAGCCATGAATTTTTTTACGACGTCCAAAGATCCAAATACCAAAGAAAATTATGCTGGTTGGTTAAGTACCGAGTGATATCTCATGAAATTGTTAGAAAGAGTGGAATTATAAGTGATAAAATTCATTATGGACAGTGCTAATTCAAAAATCTAATTGGAGTTCTTTTTTTTTTTTTTGCTTTCAGTGTTAAAGTCATGAATATTTTGAGTCTTTTTTTAATGTTGGTCTTGCATGGTACTTTCCATAAGAACTTATCGTAATGGGACTCAAAGTTGTGTGTGTTCGTTTAGAAGATTTCTAACCGTTCATTGATCGGAATGATGACAGGTGAGACGTCAACGTTAAGCATATTTAGTAGTTTGTTCAGAAAAAAAACAATTCAAAGGTTATTTAGGGTGCAGTAGACATCACCCAAAAGGACAACAGAATTCAAATACAACATTCTTTGGTCAATAAACATTGTTACTTTGGAAGAAAAAATAATTAGTTTTCTATGTTTTATAGCCTGGAAAAATGTACTGACGTATTAATGAATGTTCATAATGTTTTCAGTTCATGCATATCTAGTTAAGATAAAACATTAATCGTCCATCTAATGTTACTATTGCTCTCTATAATGTTATTTCGATGGATGAACACGGGATCTACAATACGCTGATCAGTACATCCTCAAGGACTACAAAAGAGAGTGGGAAAATGTACAATGACTTTGCTTGACTGCAAAAAGGCCTCTCTATGATATGATTCAAGAGAATTGGCATTTTCTCAATATGTTCAAGATATCCGACTGTCATAATGTTCATCACGGAAGCCATGAAAAACAGGAAATTGGAATTAATCTCAGCAAGAAAAATGCTTGCCGAGGCGAAAATCAAAATGTATTTTCGGTGGAGATGCGTTTTCTCCATTACTACATGTAAGAACAATGGTGCCATTGAGTCATATATTCAGAAAATGGAGAGAGGGCTGCATATTTTACTAAATCGCAAGTAAAAGGTAACCGCCTAATATATATGGACATCATCAAACAATTTGGAAAAATAAAAAAAAAAATGAAGTGGAGACTCTAATACAATCAATAAGAATATACAGCTAGGATTATTGTATGGAATTTCAAATTGATCTTAAGGTTAAGAAGTACTCCATCCTATTTTATCTTAAAAGTATTAGAAAGATATGGTTGAGGAGCAACTGTTCTAAAATAACAATACTTAAAACTACTTAATCGTGGTCAAAGTAATATTTATGAAATAGAATTAATAGTGGTAGATAGTGATATTTTGAAAAATTTAACAGGGTGCAAACGAATAATCCTCTTGTTCATTTGAAAATAGTATGACCTACAAACTATTCACAAACAAACCATATATATATATATATATATATATATATATATATATATATATATATATATACTGGATTAGGCATTAGATATCCAAGAATCGTTGGCTTATAAATATACGACTAAATAAACCCAGACAGTTAAAAGTTACTTAAAACCATATAGTTGCTTAGAAATTGTTGATGTTAGATATCTGAAACCATAAAACAGAGCGAAAAAAATTGTTATGACGAAATTTGAATAATTACTTTAAACCACGTAATTATGTATGATTTATAAGAATTAGAACAACTTCCTACAGCGCAACTTTTAAGTAATTTAATAAGCAATAAAACAAATGAGACACCTGAATTGTATTTTTCTTAAAATATACATGATATAGGTGGAAAAAATAAATTAGCATTCATTGGCCCAGTTAAAGATCCCTCTTTCTATCCCTCTATCTCTTTCAGTCACTCTCAGTGCATATTTGTCAGAGTTGCAATTTATATATATTCACTCAATATTAACACACACACACACACACACACACACACACACACACACACACACACACACACACACACACACACATATATATATATATATATATATAGATCGACAAAAAGATTTGTTTATTTCAAGAATGTATTTCAATCTGATATATGTGTGTGTTTCCAGCTTGTTGCATTCGTTAGAGAACATATGTGGCACTCGAACTCACCTGTGTAGGTTTGTTTGTTGATTAGATTCGACTAATAAACCAACACAGGTGACATCGATTGACATTGGGAGCCCCTTTCCTATGTCCTTGTGCCACATATATTCTCTGACAAAAGCAACAAGGTGTTAACACACATGTATCTAAGTTGGAAATAACCAATTTAAAAAAAGATACAAACGTCTTAGTGAAGCTATTAATTTTGAAATATTTTTTCTCGCTTTGGACGAAAAAAAGAACACACACATACTAACCCACCTATATATGTATATATATATATATATATATATATATATATATATATATATATATATATATATATATATTGAAGCGCAGTTTCTTCCAAGGAGCAATCATGTCAATACTGCTATATGGATGCACAACATGGACGCTAACGAAGTGGATGGAGAAAACATTGGCGGCAATTACACTAGAATGCATCGAGCAACACTGAACAAGTCCTGGAGGTAGCACCTCACAAAGCAGCAGCTATACGGCAACCCAACATCCTTCACGAAAACTATCAAAATTAGACTAACCGGGCACGCCGAAATAGTGACGAGCTCATAAGTGATGTACTCAAATGGTCAAGCAAAAGCAAGACGTCCAGCTTGAACCTACATACAACAGCTCTGTACCGATACGGGATGTAGCCCTGAGGATCTGCCAAAAGCAATGGACGATAGGTAGGTGTGAGGAGAGAGGGTCAGGAATATCCGTGCTGACAACGCGACATGATGATATATATATATATATATATATATATATATATATATATATATCAGTTATGAAAAATACGATCACAATAAAAGAGGATAAAAACAGACGTCTTAGAATTTCATGCTGTCGAATATCAGGTGAGGTAGTGCTGAATTATTTCTATACATCTGAACAAAAATGTCCAATTTTTGAGATAAGTGACTATTACGTAGTTTATATATATATATATATATATATATATATATATATATATATATATATATATATATGTAATAAATTTGATATAACTGACATTAATAACTTAGCTTGTTTCTATCTTCGGATCTTATATTTTTACCATATGCTGCCGGCAGTAGAACATTGCTAAGCATCGTTACGTGAGTTAAATTCGATTTTATTATCTTCGTTTTAAAAGATGCCTTGGGACATAATTGAATTCTGAAAAAAATATTTGCAGCTAAATTTGTATGCACTTGATAGAAATCATGTTAAAACCATTCCTCTTATTTGCTAAATTTTGCTTAGTTTGTCACCCAGAGAACATGAATTTACAGTATCTGTTTCTACTAAGTAGTCACACCTTTAAGTAATAAACTGTATGAATGCAGTTTAAATCTAGTTAATTTGGGTTCAATCTATACACGAGATAGATCCGTATGAAAATTATTAATATTGGGTAGGAATTTTTAAAAAATACTTTAAACACTATAATATTGTTAAAAAAATAACTACTAAATAGAACGAGTAACTTGAAACCATATACTGCGGTGTGTCCTTGGTATAGTGACTAATGTGCTGAACTACGACTTGATATTGTGTTCCAACTTCAGATAAGCTATTGCAATCACTTTTGAACTAATACTCTTGAGAAAGCTAAGGACACTCTTATCTATGTATCAATCAGTAACACTAGAGATTTTTTCTACAAGGATGTCGTTGGCATTAAATAACTCTCGAAAGTTGACATGCCATTTAATAAATGAACAGAAACCGAACGCAAACTATATAAATGTTCGGGAAAATATTATAAAAGAAATAAAAAGGTGTAATTAAATAAATACAATGGATTTTTGAAAATATGAAGATGTTAAACATTTTTTAAAAATCGGCTTTATAATACTCAAAAGATGTTCGTATGCCATCAATTATTCTGTACCAAATCAAAATTATCAGCATTAGGAATTATCGTGGAAATTGTAATAGACTGAACGAAAATGTAAAATTAAACCATTTGTTATTGCTTGAAAGAGAAATGTATCATAATTTATTTGAAATCTTAGGAATGTATAGGATTTACATGCCTATATTTTAAAACAGTCCGTGATACAAGAAAATTCTAGAAATTAGGATACTGATTCACTTAGTTGTTTAAACTTTTGAGACGAAGCTTGTTGATTTTTATCATTAAACGTTGTGGAAATAACAATAAAGATGAAGACAATAGTCCGAAAAACCTCAATGATAAAAAACTGATTCACTTGTTCCCAAAATAAAGATGGTGGACGTCAGTAAACTAATTAGTTTCAAGAACATATTGGTCAGTAAAGTCACGTGATTTATACTCCCAACTACGTACACACCTTTGATTTTGCCCCGCGCAAAATAAACGGTGTGTTTGGAGCCGATCATATGGCCAGGATTAGCTATATATACTCACGACATTCAATGACTCATTCTCTTACATTTTGACTTCCAAAGACAGCTCAAGACATGTAACACGGGTGCATATATACCCTGCGACATTTTTCTGTCCTGTTCTGCCTTTTTAAGTTGTACTTGGTCCAGTCTCGCGCAAGGCCTCAAATATTTAGTCCAATCCCGAAAGAGACAAACGACTGACATGGGAGAAACACGTCCTTCTAGAATCCATTCCAATATTTCTCGTGAACTACTTAGTCAACAATCATTGATAGTATACAGGACACTTTTAATATTTAGTATTTCACCATGATATTCACGTTAGTCACACACACACACACACACACACATATACGCCCGCGCGCACGCACACACACACAAACAAATATTTAACGAGCTATATTAGAATATACGTTATGTTTTGTAATGTTTCCTTTTTCATGTACTTGTTGATATATACATCTATTTTAGTTTGTAGTGTTTAGTTTTGAATGTTCTTTTATCCACGTGGTTTACATCGTTTGCTTTTCAATAATAAGCCTCCATGAATTCTTAGAGCAACATTATTCAGTAAACACCCCGCACATGCTTGACATATGTAAAGCCATATGATCACTTGTAAATTATTGGTATTTGATCGAAATACTTGAAACTAAAGAAAAACGTAAAGCATATATGTGACTGTTGAATAGGATTTTATATTTATAACAATATATTTGCTTCAATTATTAGTATTATATTGGAATACTTGAAATCATATAGCTGTGTGAAAACAAATGATGATTGACAAAAATACAATTAAAGAATAAATGCATTAGAGCATTGAACACACACACATACACACACACACACACACACACACACACATATATATATATATATATATATATATTTACTATCAAAAATATGCTAGTAAATACAGTAGGTCTTAACCTAGAAAAAGCTGATATGCCATCTAACTTATTAAACATACTCAACCAATCCAAACAATGAAATGTTTAAATTCAAGAGAAATAGACTGGAGAATAAATAACTTGAAATCTGCTTGTTCCCCCATTCTTCAAGTAAGCATTGGGATTTATGAGAACTCTATTAATCCTCCTCCATCTGCACTTAACCAATTGATTCTAATATCGTTTCAGGAGATAAGAGCTCCTAACACATCAAACAATCAACTGACTGCTTACTAAGAAGAGAAACTGCAAGTCACTACTGACGATCACCCAATCAATAAAACGTCTAAGAATTAAGAAACCTTATAGTATTCTATCAAGAATTAAAATTCGCTAACCGGATTTGTAATGACAAGTCTTCTTGGTGACTTTTCTAAGCTTGAAAATAACCAACTCGAGACAAGTGGAGCTTAGCAGTCGGTTTAATTTCCTAATATTTTTATATACAGCAAATAAATTCTATGGCCTTGTTCTCATCCGAACAGAAGAAAACAGAGTTTAAAATTAGGCATTAACATCTATCTATCTATCTATCTATCACTCAAAATTAAAACCGTGTTACGACGCCTCTTTTAGTAACAGGCATTACTTAGTGGAAAAACTTATGAAGGAAACACTGTATAAAAATAGGGAATGATTTGTATTATGAACTCAAATACAAACGGAAGCCGAGATATGTAAATTTGTCAACAGTTCTTACAGAAAAGTGGTTTGATACACCTAATAGAAAGGAAAATATAATAGAAGGAACCAAAATAACAGTCAATTTAAATAATGGAAAAATTCATGAAAATTATTAGAGTTTGAAGTTTTTAAGGTATATTTAATGAACCCTGAATATCTAGCTAATGAATGAACATTATTTTGCGTCTTACCAAAGAAAAGATCATTTAACGCCAATAAAAATCCGTACATTTTGTCAGGGTGATCATGCAAAAAAAGCGAAAATTTCCATCCAAATATGTCTTATTAAAATTTGGTTGATTATTCCTAAAAGGTCAGTTTAGTGCGAGGCAATTATTTTTGATTGGCAGTCTTGGTTAGTGAATTTATTTAATTGTTTGGTTGTCAACTAAATTAATCGATCATAATGATGAAATGGGTCATTTCGTAAAACAATTTTTCCTAGTCCTTATCTTAAAAGTCAATGTCAAAAGGGAGATTTAATTTAGTTCCACCCTAAAAGTGAGCTGGGCATGGCTCCTCTAGTTTGGTGAGGCCGAGATTTATTAGTTCAACCTCATTACTCTAAACCTGTTCCCGTTGGTCAAAGCATCTAAAAAGGATTTTCCTTTAAGATACAATCCTAACTAGGATTGCCTGACCAATGGGAATATGAGTCCTACCTGTCTCTTATTGGACAACCAATCAGAAATCTTTTTTAGTCCAGATATTGATCTATAAAAACAGGATGGTAAAACGAATCATCAGAGAGGATCAGGAAAAAGACCAAGAAAAAAATCAAGACTGCAAAAGAAGCGTCCCTTCCATTCTAGACCCGAGGCACTCCAAACAACCTTCAGACTTCAAAGTCCCTGAATTAAGGGACATTAGTATCATACCAACCTCACCTCATCGTTACTCTTCCTCTCTAGATATTCTTTCTTCTTCTTCTTTTTGCCAGGAAAGCAAACATCGTTTGCTTGTTATTGTCTCACAAACGTGTTTCAATAAAAAGCATTTTGCTATTTATTAACAGCGGGTTCTCTCTATTCTTTGAGTTTCTAGACAATCTAGCCAGTCATATAACCTGACCGCCAGAAGATCAGGCTGAATTGTGTCAACTCCCATTCGATGATCTTTCAAACACAGCGTGGGCACGGAAAGACTTGAAAAAGAAAGCAGTAAATGTGGTAGTCACGAACACAACAACCACAACAAGTACTGTGACTAGTAGTCACACCACATTGGGCTCTGTGACTGGCATAGGATCACATAGATATGACTGGGTTGGGAAGGTGATCCATTCGCATTCGTGCAAAAATTTAAAATTTGGACTCACTAACAAATGGTACATGCACAAACTAGAATCCATCCTGGAGAATGAGACGCACAAAATTCTCTGGGATATTTTGATACAAACAGATCACCTAATCCCAGCTAGTTGACAAGACTTAGTGACAAAAAAAGATATGAAAACCTGTTGTTCAGTGGATTTTGCCGTGCCAGTGGACCACAAAGTGAATAATCAAAGAAAACTAAAAATATGAGACAAGGGTGATACCTGAGAATTAAAATAGGTGCGGAACGTTTGAGTAAAAGTGATTCCAATTGTAATTGGTACGCTCAAAACTGCAGCCTACGGCTTTGAAAGGAGACTAAAAGAATTGGATATAGGCGGACGAATCAAGACCATTCAAACTACAAAATTGTTGAGATCGGATCAAATATTGAAATTAATTCTAGAGACCATAGAAGATATTCTGCTGCTCAGACTTCAGGGAACGATCAGCAGCTATCTTTGGTGTGAAAAACATTCAAATAAAATCATAATAGTAATGGTATTAACAATAAAAACAATTATAATCAAATTTGAAAACGTCAAGCCATGATTGCATACATGGATATTCTTTTAAAAATTCACGTTCATCCATGACAGAATAACTATTGAACAGAATAGACACCAGAAAGAATCAGACATATCCAAATTAAAGACAAAAGGAAAGACCACCCTGATCCAATCCCCCCCCCAAAAAAAAAAAAAAACTTCCACCACTTTCTGAACCATAACGAGCCTACTGATTATGTGGAAAATACTAATAGAACAAATGAGAGAGGAGAGATACAATTCGCTTATAAACCGCGGACTGTTTCCCGCAGAGCCAAAAGAATGCAACATCTGGACCAGAGATACAAGAGAGGTAATATACTCTGATCAAAATCTACCTACGGCGTGGATTGACAACAAAAAACCATTTTACATGGTCCCGCAAAGATGGATAATAGACTCTCTCAAAATGTACATGATATCCGGCGAAGTCAAGATTAACGAAAATACCATGAGAAACTGAAGAGTTGAACTGGCAGGGTGAAGAAAAAGTTTAACTGAGGTTAAAGTCCAGAGAGGCATCTTCCACGGAAATTCTCTATCACCATTATTATTTGTAATAGCAAACATTCAAATAGAAACACTCAATCAAATACTTAAATAGTGCACAGGCGGATACAAACTTCATAAATCGCAAAAATATATTAACCACCTACCGCACATGGACGACATCAAATTATTAGCCAAAAATGAAAAAAAAAAAAAGAATTGAAAACCGTAATATAGGAACTGAGGATATACAGTGAAGATATCGGCATGGAATGTGTCATAGAAAAATGTGCCATGAGAAGCGGAAACCGATAAATGACGGAGTGAATAAAACTGCCAAATCAAAAAAAAAATTCTGAACGCTCTGAGAAATAGAAACTTACAAATAAGTACGAAAAGTGGGCGATCGTAGTCAAGGGTGACTGGAAGGCTCCCTTTTCGATAGCTTCTACATCAAGATGTAGGGGAGGGCGCTACTCATTTCCCTGGATTGCTCCACTTTTCCAGTATATTATAATGCTGAGTTTTAAGCAAGGAGGCATCAAGTACCTTTTTTTGAGTTTTACTATGACTCAACCAGGGATTGAACCCCGGTCACCCGGGCCATTGACTGACACACATGCCAATGTCTGGTAACTTACAAATACTTGGGAATATTTGAAGCGAGCGTTATAAAGCAGGTTGAGATGAGAGGAATCTTTTATAAATACCTCAGGAAAACGAGAAAACTATTCGAAACCTAACTATATCGCATATATCTCATCAAAGGGCTGAATACTTGGGCTGTCCGCCTCGTAAGATACTTTGGACTAAATTTAAAGTGGACGAGAGAAGAATTTTAACAAGAAAACTCATGACGATGCATAAAGTCTTACATCAAAGAGATGACGCTGAGAGACTGTATATGTCAATTTTTTTTTTTTTAAGATAAAGGGAAGAGGGCTTACCAGCATTCAATATAGCGTTGATGCATTGGAACAACGATATGAATACAACTAAAAAAAAAACGCGGAGGAAGGCTCTTTACAGCCACTAGAAATAATACGAAAAATACAAGCATCAACGGAACAAAAATAACCAGAAAACCAAAATGGATAGAAAGACAATTATATGCGGATTGCAAGCGACAAACAAGAGAAATCTCATACGAAAAACATCGGAGATGGCTAAGAAAGGGAAAGCTTAGGAAAGAAACTGAATCTTTTCTGATAACAGCTCGAAAAAACGCAATAAAGACTATTTAAAAGGAAGAATGGACACAACAAAAAAGTTGATGCTATACGGTGACACAGACGAAACGATAAAACCACATGATCAGCAATGCACTAAATTAGTTCGAAGAGAATATAAAACTTGGTGAGAAAAGATGATCAACTGAGAATTGAGCAATAAATATAAATTTGACCATACGAAAAGATAGTATATACCCAGAAGCCGATCAAGAAAATTAAATGTACAATCTTCTTAGGGATTTTTACATTCAACCGAATTAACTAACCTCGATCAGAAGACCAGATCTAGTGATAGTCGACAAAAAAAAGAAAGAAAGAAAGAAAACCTACCGAATAGTGGACTTGTCGTTCCAGCTGATCCTGGCGTAAAACTGAAGGATAGCGAGGAGAGAAATAAATACCTAGACCCTGGAAGACAACAGAAAAAAAAAAAACTATCGTACATGAAAGTAACGGCAGCACCAATTGAAATTGGTGCGCTCGGTTCAGTCACGAAAAGATTGGTACAGGGACTAGAATAAGAGGACGAGTAGAGACTATCAAAACGACAGCATGGTTGTGTTTGGCCACAATACTAAGAAGAGTCCTGGCAACGTGAGGAGACCTACTGTCACTCAGAACTTAGTAGAAAACCATCAGTTAACACTGTCTTTAAGAACAACAGCAACAACAACAACAACAACAACAATAATAATAATAATAATAATAATGAACAAACAAGGGAAATTTAAAACGAGATGACAAAGATATGGCGTAGAAGAGGAAATATCAGCACAGAAATGGATTATGCTTTAACACAGCGTCAAATGGTGTCAGAAAGACAACCTATCTAAAAGAACGATTTTACAATACGCAACACTATAGCAAGTGTATGTTATATGGAAATAAAGATGAAAGAATAAATCTGCCACAAAATGGGTATTAGACTAGGCACGACCGAGTAAAAAGCTGATCTACTAGGAATTATACAGGTTCAGAATCAAAATTACGAATAATCTAGTATAATAAATACACTTTATTCTAAAACAAGATTAATTTTATTTTTAAAAAAAATCAGAAGATGGATGGAAAACAGTTAATTTCCTTTATATAGCCATTATTTTTTTCAATTATTTTATCAACACGCCTTCGAACCAATTTACATGCCTTAAAAAATTATTCAGACATTTTATTCTATTCGTACTCGATAGTAATCTTAAGCGAACTAATATTTGGATCAGAAGTTGCATTTGTTTTGTTTTCTAAAATGCCCTCTCTAGCGTAATCAATGAGGGTTACAGTCTGGGCTTTAATCTTGATTAATTGTTGTCCTCACAGATTTCTTGGGGAGTTTTAATTTTTTACCGTGCTTTCTTATTGACGTTTAGGGGTCCTTTTTTAATCTTCTTAGCGAGAAAAATTAAAAAGCCTTCTTTTCTTTTCTTTTTAATATTCCACTCCCCATATTTTTAAAAAGCTCTTTTTCTGTAAAAACATTTTCTTTGATTTGTAAACAGCAGACAAAGTAATTTTAACTTGGTTTAGAAGTTAAGCAAACCAAAGAGTATTTGTCTTTTTTTTTCTTGTTCACTCATATTGTGCTGAATTTTCCTTTAAAATATGCTTATATAATAAAGATAACTATAAAAAATATATTCATCACGTTTTTTTTTTCAAATTGTACTAAAAACGTTTTAAAATTATTCCATATTTTGCATTTGCATCCTGTACAAGTGATTAAAGTTTGACTATACTGACAAATTCTAAATGTACAAACAAGAATCCGTCCAAGAAAATAAGACCCATAATTCAATGAGATATTTAAATAAAAACCCACTTCCGCTCAGAAAGCCTGATTTAGTGTTGTTATTTTTTAAAACTCGTTTAGAGGATTTTAGAAGTACATAAGACCACAGAAAGAAGATGTAGGTGAAAAAGTAGACAAAAACATAAATCTTACCGGAAAGCTGAGAAAAAAAATCAACAACTGAGGAACATGAAGATGACAGTGATTTACATGCAGTTAACTGAGTTGGAGCGGTCCTCCGAGGCATTCAAAAGAGACCGGAAGAATTGGAAATCAGAAATGGAATCGAGACCATCAAGACCACAGTAATGCTTTGA
Organism: Sepioteuthis lessoniana; assembly: GCA_963585895.1. Taxonomy (NCBI): domain Eukaryota; kingdom Metazoa; phylum Mollusca; class Cephalopoda; order Myopsida; family Loliginidae; genus Sepioteuthis; species Sepioteuthis lessoniana. The sequence goes on along the minus strand of OY757910.1, from coordinate 49,597,572 downwards.
AAGTCCAGAATACTCAGAAGAGTCAATGAGATTTGAGGTGACTTGCTTATATTCCGACTACCGTAAAGGAACACCAGTGATATCTTGTATAAAAAGCTAGTCAGGAGGTAAAATAATAATAATAATAATAATAATAATAATAATAATAATAATAATAAATAAAATACTACCTTACATAGCAACGAATAATAAAATCGAGTTAAATGAACTAATCTATGCAGGAGGGAAATTAGTCTGTGAGAAAATTGGGATCTCCTAAAAAAGAACGAAAAAAAGTCAAAACCAGGATGGAAAATTCGACTGGAAATATAAATAAAAAACCTACGAAAACAGGCCAGAATGATAAAACGAAAGAGAGAGGCTGGAATAGAAAGGAAAAGGCAACACGAGAAAAAATAACAGTACAACTTGAGGAAATAAGCAAGAAAGTACTGGCAAAAGAAGGGAGATTAAAGAGATATCAACAAAGGGTAAAACAATCAAGACAAAACTGGATTTCCCAAAACAAACAAAGTTAATTCAATCGACCATTGGATTTGGGGCACGAAAACATACCAACAACCGGATACCAAAGAAATCGAACGAATTTTTACTAAAATATGGTAACCAAAAAACATAACAAAATGGCTGAATGGATAAAAAATATTACAAGAGAACTAGAAGGACTTGAAGAAGGACCCAAAGTAGAAACACACATCGACTTACTTAAAACGTCACTAAAAAGAATATGAAACTCTAAAACGCCAGGCCATGATGGAATACATGGTTTCTGGTTCAAGACATTCATCCCCATTCACGACAGGCTAGTACAAAAAAGGAACAGATGCTTACAAGGAGCACAAGTACCTGTCTGAATGGCCAAAGGAAAGATCACATTGATCCAAAAGGACCCAAAGAAAAGGAACTACTCCAAACAATTACAGACCGATAACTTGCCTACAACAATGATGTTGAAAATACTAACAGAACAAATAAGGGGAGAAATTTACTACTTGCTAACAAGCCGAGGATTGTTCCCCGACGAACAGAAAGGACACCGCAAAGATCCAGAGGCACAGCAGAATTACTTTACATAAATCAACACATCCTAAATGACAGAAAGATCAGACGGAAAAATGTAGCTATGGCCTGGATAGACTACAAAAAGGCATATGATATAGTTCCGCAAAGCTGGATAATAAACTGCCTCAAAATGTAGAAAATATCACATGAAGTCATAAACTTTATCGAAAAAAACATGAAAACCTGGAGAGTGGAGCTGACAGCAGGAGGAAGAAGCTTGCCTGAAACAAAGATCCAAAAAGTTAACATTCCAAGGAGATGCACTATCACCCTTACTATTCATAATAGCCATGATGCCACTTAACCACATACTCAGAAAGTGTGCCATGCTAGTCATGAAAAGTGGCAAACAACATATGACTGATGGAATGGAACAACCAAATCAGGACAAAATTAGAACATTTGGAGAAAATGAAACCTACAAATACGTGGGTATCTTGGAGGCTGACACCATCAAACAGGTGGAAATGAAAGAAAAAATTCAAGAAGAATATCTCAGGAGAACTAGAAAACTACTTGGGACAAAGCTCTCCAGAAGAAACCTTATCAAAGGAATAAATACTCGGGCTGCGCCCCTCGTTAGATATTCCGGACCCTTTCTCAAGTGGACTAGAGATGAACTTAAACAAATGGATCGAAGAACAAGAAAACTAACGACCATGCACAAGACATTACATCCCAAAGACGACGTTGTCAGACTATTTATATCTAGAAAAGAGGGAGGTAGAAGACATACCAGCATCGAAGACAGCGTTGAAGCATCGATACAACGGCTCGAAGACTACATAGAAAAACACGAACGAGGACTGATTACAGCCATCAGAAATGATACTGACAACATGATAGACGATAGAATGACAAAAACTAGGAAAAAAAAATGGGAAAAAAAACAATTCTATGCCCACGTTAAACGACTAATAAACACGATCTCACACGTGCAAAAAATTGACCTGGCTAAGAAAAGGAAACCTTAAGAGAGAAACGGAATCTCTCCTAATAGCAGCACAAAAAAAGGCCTTAAGAACCAATCATATCAAAGCAAGAATAGATAAGACTCCAAAAAATAGCAAATGTAGGCAATACAGTGACAGAGACGAAACGATCAATCACATAATAAGTGAATGCAGCAAATTAGCACTGAAGGAATATAAGAGGAGATACGACTGGGTCGGCGACGTGATCCACTGAGAAATGTGCAAGATATTTAAATTTGATCACATCAACAAATGGTATATGCACAACCCAGCACCTGTCCTAGAAAATGACACCCATAACCTCCTATGGGGCTTTGACATACACACGGATCACCTGACCTCGGCCAGAAGGCCAGACCTTATAATAATAAAAGAAAAAAAAAGAGAGAAATTGCAAAATTGTCGACTTTGCAGTTCCAGTTGACCACTGAATATAACTGAAAGAATGTGAAAAGAAAGATAAGTACTTCAACCTTGCTAGAGAAGAGAAAAGGCTGTGGAATATGAAAGTGACGATCAAACCGATTGTGAGTGGAGCTTTTGTCACCGTAACTAAAGAATTATTAAAGGATTTGGAGAACTTGGAATTTGGCGGACGAGTACAGACTACCCAAATGACAGTATTATTGAGAACGGACAGAATACTGAGAAGAATCCTGGAGATTTGAGGAGACTTGCTGTCATTCAAACTCCAGTGAAAAACCATTATGTAGCACTGATGTGAAAAACTCTAAAGGAGTAAATAATAATAATAATAATAATAATAATAAATATTAGCACAGAAGGAGTATAATACTAGCAACGACTGGGTGGGTAACGTGATCCACTGGGAAATAGGCAAAAAATTTAAATTTGACCATACGAACAAATGATATATGCACATGATATATGTCCTAGAAAATGACACACATGAACTCAAATGGGACTTTGACATACACCTGGATCACTTAATCTCGGCCAGAAGACCAAACCTTATAATAATCAACAAAAAAAATTGCAAAATTGTCGACATTGCTGTAACAGCTGACCACAGAAAAAAAAACTGAAAGAATGAGAATTGAAAAAATTACGGAACATGAAGGTGCCTTTCATACCAATTGCGATTGGTGCTTTTGGCACCGTAACTAAAGGATTATTAAAGGACCTGGAGGACTTGGAAGTTGACGAGTGGAGACCATCCTAGACTGCATAATTGAATACTGAATACTGAGACGAATCCTGGAGACTAGAGGAGATTTGCTGTCACTAAAACTACAGTAAAAACCATCAGCTAACGCTGATGTGAAAAACTCTAAAGGAGTAAAAAATAATAATAATATTTGGGCTCAGGGGTTAATATTGATTTCAAAATATGTTTCTTTGGTAAAAATCACCTACAATCTTCCCACGTTTTATGATGTCAGTATGAGGTCTTAATGACGTCAAAAACAAGTTCATAGTGCCTAAGCTAGAAATTAATCAATTATCTAAAAGGCCTCTGGTCACTAAATGTTTTCTTTTATTTTTTCTAAATACTTTCCCCTAATTTGGTAGGATTGATTTCGTTTGGTTTCTTTGTTAAAAAATTTATCAAATTTCCTGGTTTATCACTACTGTCTTTGAAAAAGGTAAGTAGTGTTACTATTCAACCCATAGATGGAGCCTTAATTTAGTTAATACTTTTGCCGAAAATATTAGTCGGAGAGTAAAATTATTGGCACGACTGGAGATCTCGCTTACTGTGATGTCCCAGTTCAGCACGTTAGCAACCACGACATGGGGTCTTCCAACCCAGATTTTGTTAATATTTTGAAAAAGATCGGGTATATACATCACAATGTATTTAAAGTTTTCTTCATGTTTGTATGCACCTCAAAAACCAAAAAAAGATAAGAAAATATCGACATACAACTGAGACGTTCTTCTTTTCCTATTTATTCGGCACTGAATATACTTTTTTAAGTACCTGAGAAATTGTTTAACATACATTTATATCACCTCAATTCTCGATATAACAAAAAGAAGAATGAAATTCTGATGGGCAGCGAGACCGGGATTCAATCCCAGATCAAGTCTTATCAAAGACTCAAAAAAGGTACTTGATACAGCCTAGCTTAACACTCAGCATTATAAGATAAATATCAAGGGTGAAGCGGAATGGTTTAGCGCTCTCCCGAACACATGGGTGTGGTAGCTACTGAAAAGGGAGATTTGGGGTCACCCATGACTAAGGTCGCCAATTTACTTATTGTTATTACAAGATTAGCTCGGGGCTAGCAAACACTTGGGTGAAAACAGCAACGTCATTTATTACTGTGGTATTTAAAAAATAATTACCATGTTGAGTGTTTCGCAGTTAATAATACAGAGGTTGCGTACTCTTCCTGCATTTATCATTTTCTCTGAGATGATATCCACTTGTATATACCTGCTCGGCAGTTGACGAAGTGCAGCATAATCACTGATGACAGTTATATTAAAAATAAATCATCGTCAGAAACATGAAACCGCAACTCACTTCAAATGTTGAACGTCTATTGTTTTATTCTGTTTCAGAGTGTGTTGAAGTATGTGGAACTAATTTGCGAAGTACTTTCTTCATTCTAGCAGGAAGAGTTGCTCTTGCATCTTAAAATGGTTCTATCGCTCTCCGTCTAGGTACCGCCTGTCTGCTCGTCTCCCAAGCAACGAAAGAAGTAAAAACAACTTTACTTTTATTGGGGTTTAGAGAATAGCAAAGCTCATTTCTACTTTGAGGAGAAGGCATCGTATGGCTTTCACTTATGTTGTATGTTATATCTAGACTACCGGACAAGATTTAGAACTTTATCAACTTGTGTCTTCCGCTTGTTGGCATTTTTATAATTCATATATTTGCATGCCGTGGATGCACTCACCCAAGATACAGCAATTTGAAAACTTTTAAGTATTACACTCTCTGTAATATATATATATATATATATATATATATATACATGAGTATACACACAAAAGATTTGTGATACAACGAAAAAGTCTGTCTGTGGATTACGATATGTATGCTCCCCACCCATGGATTGAGCTCTCTTGTGGAAAATTTGTCAGCTACCACATTCGCTGAAAGGCAATAGCTCTTCTCAAGAATTGATCATTCTATGTAGCCAATAACGTATATGTAAAAAAAAGTTTTTAAAAAATTCCTTCTCATATGCTGAGAATGACGATGTTTCTGAGGTAATATATCTGACTGACGTAAAGTCATCCTGGTTTCAATCCCAGATCAAGCATCATGCGGGTCTCCCCACACTGAAGTGTAGTGGTACAACGAAACAGTCTGTGAATGACTATATATATATATATATATATAAGAAATTTACGCCTCTAGATGATTGTTAGTATCTAATTATATATTTAACTAACACCTCTGCAACGGGCGGTATTTAATGCAAGGCCGGTTTTTTTAGGCGGAGAAACGAATTTGAATTCAGTTTTTCTTCTAATTGACTGGTAGTCTAACCAAGGCGAAATAGACCAGTCTGCCCTTTTATTTACGCATGACTGAAAGGGAGTTTAATTGGATTCATGTGTCTCACAAGGGTATTAGTGCAAAGAGAAGCCGAAACAGCCTGTCCTAGGATTAGCATTTGTCCCATCAAATCTATTTTTGACAACGATAACCGTTACGTTAAGCGTGTTTCCCGAAAATTGTGTAAGTAGGGGTTTTACGATTGGAGTTGCTAGACTACTTGTGTGTTGAAATTCAGCGTTTTATCTTCCACGATCAACAATGTTTTAGAGACTAGACTCTCCAATTATTTAGCCGTGGATAGCAAAGAGAAACAAAGGATTTATGTCTTTTTCAAGAGCATCGTAACAAAAGGAAATGTAAACAGCCCCACTTAGATTTGAACTCTCTTCTTCGATTTCGTTTCCTATAAGGGTAACTGTTTCACACTGTCAAAGTTTTTACATTACAACAGAAAATTAACAAATCCCCATGTTATCTCGTCATTTCTCTAAACAAAAGAAGTTTTTAATCACTTCAATTTTCTCACAGTACAGTCTAGTTATAGCCATCTACAATCTGTGATAACCTTGCACTATGGATTTATCAATGTTTGCAAAACCATTCAAGTCAGCTTCAATCTATCGTTTATTATATTTCTACATTTTTACGTTACACTGTTCTAATCATTTTATCTAAATATCCATCCCCTTTTTTGTTGGCTTCCTGCGTCCTTTCCTCTCTATATTTCTAGAGTTAGCCCCCAAGGACTTCTTACCTGACAGTTCTGTCGCACATGAATCAGACAAAAATAAATTAACTTAATGGGATGAGGCCTGTCTCTGAAGTAAGAAGCCGATGTAGAAAGGCAGCCAACTATTCATAAATAGCTTGCCTCATTATATGAAAACTAATGATGACAACGGCGTCTTTTAATATGAGGACCCTGGTCGTCATCAGGAACTAGAATTCTGATTCATTCTTGGCATTTTTCTTAACTTTGTCCGTGATTTGCCAGTGTGTACGTTTGTGTGGGCAATCTGATTGTCACCATAGTTGTTCGCATTTCAATAGAGACAGAGAAACCTATAACTAAAACGATATATTCAAATCAAGGATGACGTATGGCTTCTTTTTCCAATATGCAACAGTGTTGTCATGATTGAACAAAGAATTGGAAGAACACTTCCTATAAAAAATAATTGGATGTAATAAGATTAAAATGTGTATTCGATGTATTGATTGATCGACCACTTGCGATCAAATTAAGAAGAAACAAAAGTATAGCATCTGCATATTAGTTAATCAGTTGAACACATCACTTTTTCTTTCCATATGTGTAATTCGATGTTTAATAAAATGACTATGAGGACCATCTATATAAATGAATATTATTAAGTATGTACCTAAATACCAAATATGATATTAAATGAAGCAAATTATTTTATTCTTGTATATGTTTGAATGTTTTAAAACAGTCTGAGATAAAATGGAATAATATCCAAGCCATATTTATTAAAACACTCTGAAACACGCACAAACGTCCATGACCACTAAAAGTAAGTAAAGTTGGCGATCGTCGTCGAGGGTGACCTGAAGGCACCCTTTTCAATGGCTACTACACTTTATTGCTCCACTTTACCCTTAGTCTTTACCTTATAATGCTGAGTGTTAAGCAAGGAAGCATCAAGTACCATTTTTTTTCTGCAGAGATAATCCGGTTTAAATTGAGAATTTTCCCTTTCTAGATCGGATGTCATATCAAGCTAAAAGTGCTCAGTCTACCCAACTATTTAAACATAACAGAAGGGAGAATAGTTGGATCCATACCTTTCCTTCAGGTGTTATTGGTAAATGTAAACACCCATCGTCAAGATTCGAACTCGGGTACACATGTCCAATTTTACGACGATAACCATTATATCATAAGCACTATCTAAAAACTAATCGTAGCTTAAATTTGGCTTAAGGCTGCAAGTACAAGGCATCAGGTTGGGATCGAACTCACTATTCATTAGCAATGGATCTGCGTGACTAACTTACTACACATTACAAAACGATGGTAAGCAAATTAAACGATTTTAAGTGAATTTTCCTATTAACAATCATCGTTTGTTTGCTCTCAGTTATTCCTATCCTCAAAAATCATGTTGACGTATGTTTGTATCATTCATAGATTTGACCATGAGAGCAACTACGATACTCATTTAGAGTTAACCTGGGAGTAACGATACCGATAGGGTTACTCTATGTGACCACTGGATGCAGTCTAGTGACATAACTAGTACGCTATTTTGATTGGTTGGGTCTCACTCTGCGAATGGGAATGAAGACGGAATATTCTAAATCTCGCTGACAGGACTGCGTATTAGTGTATTTGAAAATAAATTATTTAGCAATGCTTCATACGAAATGAGTTTTAACAAATACTAGCATTCTCCTCATTGAAAATAAGTCTAAAATGAGAATGAGTACAGTTAGGAGTTGATAGAATTATTCATAATAAAAAAAAATGGGAATTGCATTTATATCTCATGTATGTTTCTTGGTGAACATACTAATGTTTAATAGGTAGAGAATAAAAAGTGAAGATTTTCTAAAGAGAAGGAAGGTTATTAGTTTTAAAGAAGAAAAAAAAATGTTATATTGCGTCAACGAGTTGCAGACAATTTATTCATTAAAGTAGGAAAGTAATTTATATATATATAGACTTCCAACAATCTATCTATATCTGAGAAGCCACTGTTTGAGATTGAGAAATCCGTTTATTTTTCTTATTACCCAACGTTTTCCCTGCCTCACTGGTCACGTGTGCGTGCATGAATTTGCGAGAAAGAGAAAGGGAGAGACATAGACTGAGACAAAAAGAGATAGATAGATAGATAGATAGATAGATACTGGCGATCCAAAAGAAAACAGTGTTAGTTAATGACTTTCAGCACTTTTCTATTTTTAGGTGTGGGAATAACATCGTTGGTTTTGTGTAACTACTATGGAGAACTATATTGATTATAATAAAGTTCTGTGGCTAAGTTGATAATATTTTTTCACGTAATAAGTCTCATTAATGTCTAGACACTTTGTTATTGTTTATAAACAAGGAACATATTCATTTTCTTTTATTTTCCTTTTTATAATTATTTGGAAGAATTGATTGGGAGAAGTATATATATATATATATATATATATATATATATATATATAATTTTGAATTTAGCATGATGTGTTTTAGTCACACATTTTCTCCGTTGAGTTGGTAATTACGCGATTTGTTGAAACCGCTTTCAATCGAATCATCAACATATTAAGAAAATTAGTCCATTTCGTAGAACTGATTTAGCAGACATTTTTAACGACTCAAGAATATTACGCTTTGATATACTGTAAATAATATTGGCTGTGTCAACGAAAACATCTTTTCTAATGATGAGAGAAAAAAATAAAAAATAAAAATATATGGTCATTTTAAATAATTTCTCGAGGATAAATGACAGGAACTAGTGATATTTTGAGTGCAAAGAATAGTTTCTGTTTTAATGTCTAACTCTTGGCGTTACGGTTATCGTGGAATCGGTAACGTGAATTCGAATTTTGAACGAGACTGTTTACATAATCTCACCACTCTAATATTTAAGGAAATTTTATGAATCTGACTACCACCTATGTGTAAATAGTTGGGTAGACTGGGTTCTTTAACTTTGGTGCCACATCCAGTCAGGATGAAAGAAAACTGAATTCCAACCAGTTGAAAATCAGGAGACATTCAGGCCCCTCAACTCTATTCCTGCCCAAGACATTCTATATGAGCCACGCCCGAAGTAGCAAACCAGTTTGCGCGATCCATGGATCAAATGAAAGTGTCATCAAGAGGAAGAAAATAATAAAATATTGATAGATTTTTTCACTTATAATTTTGAACTTTGACCCATCTTAAAGAAAATTTAGAGTAAACCTTAAAATCAACTTTGTTTCAATAGTTTCTACTAGCAATTTTTATTAGTAACCATATAACAGTACAAAAAATGATAATTAGATAATAAAAAAATGATAATTAGACAATAAAAAAATGATAAATGATAAAAAGTGTTGCTTTAAACGACGTGATTGTGAAAATTTTATTCGTATTAGATTCGACTATTCTAAATAGTAAAAATGTGTGAAAGTTTTTGCATAAGATCGGTAGAGTTGATATCATTTACCTACTTTCAAACAAATGATTCTTTAAAAAGCTGTTTTGGTACATTTGATATATAGTTACAATTACCATCAAAGATTCGTAAATTAATCAAATTTCGGCTTTAAATTATTCATCTATTGTTAATGTGCTGTTAAAAACAACTAAGATTGTTTTCTAGCAAACTTAAGCAAAAACCTGGAAGACATAATGAACCCTAGTTCTAAATAACCTTTTAGTCTTAAGATGAAAATATCTTCGACCTTCAGCAAATATTATCTGCAATTATCGTAATATTCAAAAGGAATCATTTAAAAACATATGCATGATCAACCAAAATGTTATCCGTCAAATACATGCTCTGAAACGAGAAATAGGAAGATTACCGAAGTTATTAAGTACGAACCAATAGAAAGACTATAATGCGGGTAGAACGTGGTGTAATTAATAAAGAAATTATTCATAGATTCTCAACAGGTGTCCTGTAAATCAAGCCTTATACCAAACTAGGTAAATCTTATTTATTAGTGCAGTAAGCCAGGCATATACATCAGAAATAGCTGAACATATTCAAATGATGCAGTGACATGACAACCTCCGGCGAGCTTTTCATAGCAAGTCTAATTTTGGAAATTTCTTGCAGGAATTTGACCATGAGAAAATGTATGTAATACATGAAAACGTGGAAAAGAATAGAAGAGAGAAACGAGCTGATTTCTGAAGACTCAAGAAACATCATAAAACCAATTGAAAGGGATAGGTCAGATGTATATGGAGATATGATTATGCTGAATTCCTTCAAAGAGATAGATTTTAAAGTATCGTAAAATGTAGACGCAATTAAAGAACGATCAGTAAGTTAGGTTTAGAGAAAAAATGTGTTAGTGGAAGGCCTGTGGAAATTCCTATGAGCGTTTAGGTTTCTTTGTTTGACAAATAAATTATTAGAAATCCTTAAAAACCTTTATAAAATCATCTTCTTTCTTCTTTGCTTATATTTACATTAAAAAAAAACTTCCTGGGATAGTTAATGCCAAAGATTAGTAGCGGTGCTTTTTAACCCATATCTGGTGAATACCGTCATGCTGTTACGTTCACGTTCGGACAAATACCCTTGGAAAAGTTATGAAACCTCTTATAAGACCGGTTATAGGTTAAATAGAATCACAGTTTTTCTATAAGGATAGCTTTGGCATTAAATAACCCACGAAGGTTGATTGTCATTTAACAAAGGAACTAAACTAAACCATAGCTGGTGGGATAAGGTGGTTTATAGCTTTTATCTTTTCAAGTAAAGTCGCTGGTCTAATAATATCAGCGAATTACGATATACGCATTGGCGTATATGCTACCGTTCTCTGCGATACTATTTTCCAGTTTGGCACTGTTTCAACACCTTGAATTGAGTTTATCACCGTCTCTAGACGAATCAATCCAAATGTAGACAAAACGCCAGAGAGACGGATTGGAACGCTCTATTGAATAAAGAAATTACCGTTCAAGCGCACATGTCAGCAATGGCCTTATTGGTTTGGATGAATTTGAATGAACAGCCATCAATAAACTAGGTACTATTTACCAACCCCTCCGCTCGGGCAGGATATGACACAAGGTCGATTTTTAGCGGAGTTTAACAGCTTTGAATTCAGAGTTTTCCTTCTCCTAGACTAGTTGCCTCACCAAGGCTGAAGAACCTAGTCCGTCCTACTATTTACCCATAGCTGGAGGGAGAATAAGGGGGTTTATACCTTTCCCAAGGGTATTTGCCCGAAAGTGAACGTAATAGCGCGACTGGAGTACGAACTCGCGTACTACGATTCCGCAGTTCATCGTTTTAGCCATTACACCACGAGGACACCCCATCAATAAACTTGGTAGGTATCGAAATTTCTACTATTCCAATTGATTTTTAAAAACTTTTCTATCATTCTATCATATATAGTGCGCAATTCCCAGTGGATCACATTCCCCCATTAAATTGTGCTAATAATACGGTGTGTGTGTGTGTGTGTGTGTGTGTGTGTGTGTGTGTGTGTGTGTGTGTGTGTGTGTGTGTGTGACCATTTTATAAATTGGCAGTTGTGCCATGTAGTTGCAATGTGTGAACTTCAGTTCATGAGCAGTTCATGAGTTTGTGAAGACGAGGTAGATGAAGTCAAAGATATTGCCCTTTTAATGAAAATGGGGTTTATATGATTGATTAATATATCAGTATTTTAATTGGTGTATCCATGTTACCTAATAAAATACTTGCCCTGTCATCCTAGATAGAAAAGACAAGAGAAAAAAAAATAGTTATCAAATATATCATAGTTACATTTACCCCAACGGGTTAGCCGAGTAACTCTCCAAGAATACAAAAATATAACGTCTATCACATACGTGGTTGAAACATTGCTCAACATGGAATCTACATAATATCTCTAGCAAAAAAACAAAACAACAAAAAAACAAAAAAAAACGCAGCCATTTAGCCTTATCAAGCGATTAATACAAATAAATGTGTGACCGATCAGGAAAGGAAATTGAGTTTTTCAACCAAGGTAAAAATAAACAAAAAATAAATAAATAAATAAAAATGCAAAAACCTCTCCCAGTATAAGTAAGCTCAATTAGGCGAAAAGATAAAATCTAGTTACAATAAAATCGAAAAAAGTAAAACGAATTATTTAAAAAGAACGAAGAAATGAAGCGCACTTACTTTAACAGTTATCTTTGCAGGAAATGGGGTCAGCTATCCAAGTTCAAATTCAGTTTATGTCAAGAAGTTTGAGAATTGTTTGCGTTTCCCTTCGCACTAATGCCGTTGGTAAAGGCATGACTCTATTTGATCCCTTTCCTGCAATGGGTAAATAGTAGGACAGACATGATCCTTTAGTCCTGATAAAGCAACCCGTCAAGAAGTAAATATACTCTAGTCCACTTAATTTTTCATCTTAGTGCATTCATCCTGTGTCAGAGGGGTTGAGTAAATACAACGAAAGTCTCAGCTATTTGACTTCACCATTACACCACATCATAGAGATGAATTAAAGAAAAGCAAAATTCCAAGAAATACCAGGACCTTGTCTGAGAACAAAACGTTCATAAATATGAAAATGAGAGTAAAATCACAAAGACAAATGATAAATCAAGAAAAAATGGTTGGTTGCTTGTTCGTTTTCTTTTACGATGTATCAACCCTTTTCGGTTCATTTAACACCGAAATACGTAATGTTGATAACAGTTTCAAACAATTCACTCAAGTAAAACTATATTTTCGGTTTACACACACTTGAGTATAAAAGCAATTCTATTTTAAACAATTCAGTTTAATATCAGTATAATTTTTTAAGTTATACAGTTACATGTAAAAAGAAAAAAAAGAAACCAATACAATTTAGCATAAGTACACTGTTTTGTTCAATTTAACCCATAGATAAGACCCTACCGGATGCTAACACTCCGTGATAGAGTGGACCTCGCAGTAATAGCAATAAAGGGCAAGTCAATATTTTTCAAAGCTCCAGCATTACTGAAGCTTCACCATCAAATAATTTAGTGTCATATCAAGGACACTCGTTGGGTGGTGTCTTAGCCCTCTGCAGAGATGCAGTCACTGCAGTCTACTGCCCCAGCTGACTGGGCCATAGAAAAATAGGGAAGAAAAACAAGTTCGATAATACTTCATAAGACCAGCTAAGGAAACTGAGCCCAAGATTATACGGACATAGGTACGCAAAGAAAAGAGGAGATAAACTGAATGGATATAAATAGTATCCTGGATACTCTCAAAATGACCATTTATGTAAACAGTAGAATAAATAATACCGGGAAAAATTTCAAGTGTAGGCTATTTAGAGAAACACAGAGAGAAAGAGAGAGAGAGAGAAAGAGAGAGAGAGAGAGAGAGAGAGAGAGAGAGAGATTCATTGATACTGTTATTGAATACTGTAAATTTGCATGATTCAAATACACGAACATGTACGATTGGGTCGAAAAGGTGATCTGCTGGGAATAGTGCAAACATGAACAAACTATTTTGATGGTTAATAGTATTAATTATTTTATTATCTAGTTTGGCTGGGCTGCATGTTTTTCTTTTGGCTAAGTTAGCTAAAATCTTTGAGTGGAAATGTAAGTCAAATTGGTAAATTCAAGAGAGTGAACCAGCGACGAGGAGAGGGGGCACCTGTCATCTCTAAACAGGAAGACTAAATGTAAACCAAAAAGTTTCATAAGTTTAACTAAGGAAATGAAAAATACGGTGAAAAATTGGAGACACGGGCAAGATAACGCAATAACTTGGTGAGATAAAGTCACACTAACGATGTACTGAATTTAGTATATATATAAATTAGCGAATTTTAGAAAGTTAAGTCAGTTGAGGCTGTAGACGTTTGGGAGTCGGTTGTTAGTTGAATTGAGATAAAGATGGCAGAGACGGGGTGGGACTGATTCTGTGTAGCAGCAAGTGTGTCTCTGTTCATGGAACCTTACAACTGTCTGTCTGTCTGTCTCTATGTCTTTTGTGCTTCGACATCTGCAATAACAATGAACAGCATATCTGTATTATAGAGGAACAATTTCTATGGAATATTATATATATTATTGTTTCACTAATACGTTCCAATAAATAATTATTCATTTTTAATGGATAGTTTTTTTTATATATGAGTTTCCAATACCAAGGCAACACGCTCCAATGAATCAGCCAAGCTGTCAGATGAAGTTCCAGATGGATTGTGTCATTCCCTATCAGTGGATCTTTCAAACACAACGTGGGCATAGAGGGGACTGATAAACAAACAACCTGGAAACGCATGTGGTGGTCACGGAACCAATGCCATGATAATGTACTGTGATAACTATCGTATTACATTTGGTACTACAAATGTTGTCGTGCACTATGGTAAGACATTTGGCACTGGTATCAGTTACCAGCCATTAAATCGCATTTGGTGCAGTTACCATATAAGACCAAAGTAAAAGTACCGTGACAAGTATATAGTACTACATTTTGTACCATGACAGACAAGTGTCAAATTTGGTGCTGGTATTGGTAACTGCATTGTTATAGCAAGCGACTAATCTCTATTTATAGAAAAAAATTGCACATTCCATAAACTGTCCTTGTAAACGGTATACACAATCCTCAGCTATGTTTTGATAAAACCCATCAACCACTTGAGGAGAGAAAGCCAAACCGGATCCAATTTCTAGAAAAGAAAATAAAGTAAATTAATTTGTCGACTAGTAAATTGCTCAGTGGGCTGGGGTTGTAGAATACACCGACTGTATCTCTGCGGAGGGGTTAGACTCCCGCCACCGAGTGTTCAGAATATGACACAAAATCTGATGGTGAGTTTCCAATAATGCTGGTGCTTGGGGAAATGCGGATTACTCAGGACCATTCTGGTCTGGAATGGTAGCACCAGATAGAGTCTTATATATGTGTCAAATAGAAATATACTGCGTACTTAATAGAAATATACTACGTACTTAACTAAATTGATTTTTTTGAAATAGAACTGTCTTAGTATGCTAATCTGAATTGTTTGAAAGATAACGGTTTTGACAAAAACTATGCTTATACTAAATTGAATTGTTCGAATGAAAACTGTTGGTCTAAATTGAATAGCTTGAAATAGAATTTTTTTTTACAATTAAACTGTGTACTTATGCTGATTGAAATATAACTGTTCATTTGTATAAAAATAGATTTGGCATTAAATAACCTACAAAGGTCCAGGTGCCATAAATGCAAATAACAAACAAACAGCAAGTATATTTCACGTTTCCAACAGATGACTCAGTAAGAGTAAAGGAAAGCCAAAAAAAATGGTTGAAATACCTGACTTTTGACAAAGAGCTGAAAAAATCAGAAAATATATTGTGACAATAACATCAAGTTAAAACATGTTGTATCGATCTCGACAAACCTACAAAAATGAGTGGGGGAACTGGAGAATAGGGAAAAAATGTGACCGTCCAAAAGACAACACTGCTGATATCGCTTGGAAACTTTTAAGGGTACTGGAAAACGAACGAAAATTGTCCTCAAATTAGGAAAGACTATAAATTACGACTGATAAGAAAATATTGTACATACAAACATACATACATACTAGTATTAATAATAATAATCATATTAATAAAGAAGACAGAAAGAAAAATTGAAAATAAGGAGACTTTACCATTTCAGCAGATCATACATTTTAAATAAAATAAATCAAAAATATCAGAAACATATCTGGACCTTGCAAGAGAATTTAACATTTTAGGACCATGAAGATTATAATAATAATACTAACCACAGAGTGAGCCTTTCACTCGGATCAATAATGAAGGAGTGTGGAAAGAGACTGAAAGAACTGAGATTATCAAGATCACAGCATTATTTAAATTTGCTGGAATAATAAAAAAAAAAACTAGTAGATTCGTGAGGAGAAATGTTGTCACTCAGTCTACAGAGAAAACCATCTGTTCGACCAGATATTAAAACTCGCCGAGTTAATAATAATAATAATAATAATAATAATAATAATAATTATAATTATAAAAATGCACAAGGCATTACATCCCAGAGACGTATATGTACCAAGAAAAGAGGGAGGAAGAAGACTTCCTAGCATCGAAGACAGCGTTGATACATCCATACAACCCTTCGAAGACTACATAGAAAAACACGAAGGAGGACTGATTACGGTCATCAGCAACTATACTGACAACACGATAGATAACAGAATGACAAAAACTAGGAAACAAAAATGGGAAGAAAAACAACTCGATGGCCGTTTTAAACGACTAATAAACAACATCTCACACGAGAAAACCTGGACATGACTAAGAAAAGGAAACTTTAAGAGAGAAACAAAATCTCTCCTAATGGCAGCTCAAAACTGCGCCATAAAAAATTATATCAAAATGAGGATAGATTAGACGCAACAAAATAGGAAGTGCAGAGTATGCAGTGACAGAGATGAAACCATCAATCACATAATAAGCGAATGCAGCAAATTGGCACAAAAGGAGTACAAGGCTAGACACGACTGGGTGGGCAAGGGAAATGTGCAGGAAATTTAAATTCGACCCTGCCAATGTGCAGGAAAATTCGACCCTGCCAATGTGCAGGAAATTTAAATTCGACCCTGCCAACAAATGGTGTATGCACAACCAAGCACCCCTCCTAGAAAATGACACGCACAAACTCCCGTGGGTCTTTGATATACAAACGGATCACCTAATCTCTGTCCGAAGATCATACCTAATAATAATAATCAACCAAAAAAAGGGAAAATCTGCAAAATTGTCAACTTTGCTGTCCCGGCTGACCACAGAATAAAACTAAAAGAATGTGAAAAGAGAGATAAGTACCTTGACCTTGCTAGAGAATTGAAAAAGCTATGGAACATGAAGATGACAAATATACCATTTGTAATTGGTACTTTTGGCTCGGTAGCTAAAGGATTTTAAAGGGTCTGGAAGATTCAGAAGTTGGCAGCCGAGTGGAGACCATCCAAACAACAGCATTATTGAAAACGGCCAGAATACTGAGAAGAGTCCTGGAGACTTGAGGAGACTTGCTGTCACTCAATCTCCAATGAAAGACCATCAGTTTAGCCTGATGTGAAAAACTCTAATGAGTAATAAATAAACCCCAAAACTTTATTTTGGAAAGTTCTCGAAAGTCACGTGACATGTTATAGATATATAGAAAACTTATTTTACTTAGTAGGAAGCAGAATTTGAACGCTCTCAGCAAGTAATTTAAAAGGAGAAAACAAAAACATTAGAATGGAAAGTTCCCGAAAGTCACATGACATATAATTCTGAGAATAGATATATACAAAATCCCTTTTATTAGTAGCTAGCAGAATTCCAACGCTCTAAGCAGGTAATTTAAAATCTTCACTGATGTTCGGAAGAAATCAGGTCAGTAAAATGCTTCTTTTTTTGAAAAAAGGCATTGATTTTGGGTTACTTGTAAAATCTTTTGGTGAATTATTGTTATTATAAATGAAGAGTCTCTTTAATTGTAATTATAAATGAAGACTCTCTCATCTCCGTATTGACGAAAGGTTTGTTTAAATTTACCGCGCTAATCTCCATATCACTCATAAATTTTCTAAGTCGATAGACTGTGTCCGCCTTGAATTCAACTGGAAAGACAGCAGAAGACTTTTATAAAAAATAACAGGACAAAGGACTTTAACTAAGCTAAAACTTATGGTTATATATTTTTCCTCTCTTTTTCTTTTCTCTTTTTTTTAAGTGACCCACTGTTCACGAAGAGCTACCATGACTGTTCTCGGTCACATGTGTGTCAGGTGGGCAGATCATAAACAACCTAAACATTACACAACGTGGGAACCAGGAAACTGGCTTGGGTGTCATGATTGCCAGGTGTTCTCTTGATAGCCAACATGGGAGAACCGATCGTCATTCTGCGAATGTTAGCTGCTCTTTTTTCAAGTATATGAATGACGATGTAAGGGACCACAACGATCAAAGATCTATACGGAAAACATGGACTAGGGAAGATAATCAACTTGCAATACACTGCTATTTTAGGAACAACCCTTCACAAAAAGGACATAGGAAAAATGATAGAGATCAGGCAAGAATGTGGTAGTTTTCAGTATAAGTGTTAAGTATTCCTGTCATGTTACTCACCTGCAGTCAGAACTATACCTGTAACCTTCAGATTATTGTCTCCTGAGAAGCTCAGGGTACCAACACCTATAAATGTTACGCTATGTGTCAGGCTGGACAATTAAGAGAGAATGTTTGGGACTAATAAACTTAATGTTCTTACTTGACTATGATTACTACTATTATGCATGATTTTTTACCTGTGCTCATACTCATTTTTTTATCTACGTTTTTTAATTATTGGTTCCCATATTGTATTCAACTCTATACTTGGTCTACTTAAAAGTTCATTGTAATCCAACATATGTGCTGATTCCTTGAGGCGTCTAATTCTCCAAAGTTCAGCCCAATCAATTATTTCAACTTTATCCCATAAGGGCAGATGGTTTCCGTTTTCTTTCCATGTATGATCCGCCATACCCGAACTTTCAATCTCACCACGTACTACTGCTTTCCGATGTTCCTCTAGCCTTGCTTGTACCCGGTTATGGCAAACGGAATCAGAATAGGCGACCCCCGTGGATTCAATAAAGGACGTAGTTCGAAGTTCCGTGAAGGTTCCCGAGTTCGACAAACCCCTGAAGTAGGGCGGAGGACATATGGGCTGAAAAGTTGTAGAAAAAACAATAAAGATGAAGGCAATAGTCTAAAAACACGTAATGATAAAAATCAAGCTTCGTCTCAGATAATTAAAACAACTGAGACAGGATTTGATGGGGAAAAATAAAATTATCATAAACAAACTGGAGAAATTAAAAACTAAATGACCTGGACATGGCATAGAAAAGTAAAAATCAACATAGAAATTGAATACCCCTTAATAAAAGCATAAAAATATTCCAGGATATATTATATGAAAGAAAAAACATAATGCGCAATATACTAGAAAATGTAGTTTATGTGGACTCAAAGATGAAACAACCTGGCGCAAAAATCGGTCACAACTAGGTATGACTGGGACGAAAAAATGATCCACCGGGAATTGTGCAAAAAATTCTAATTTGTTTATACAAACAAGCTGTACATTTTTACAACGCAGAATCCTTCCAGGAGAATGAGATGCACAAATATCTCTGGGATTTTGAGATACGGACGTATTGCCTAATATCAGCCAGACGACCAGATTAAGTAACTGTCAACAAAAAAGGGAACCTAGCAAATAGTGGACTTTGCTGTCCTGGCAGACCACAGAGTAAAAAAAAAAAAAGGAAGTGAAAAGAGAGATAAATACCTAGATCTTGTCTGAGGACTAAAAAACAAGCATCTATGGAACATGAATGCGAAATAATAAAAAAAAAAAATAATCATCAAAACCATACAGTCTTAAATCAAAAAAAAATTTTCAATTGCTACCGATGCGTAAATGTACCATGAATAGGCATAAGAATCTCAGGAGGAAAAAAAGCGTAAAAAGAGAGATTGCCATCTTTGATGAGATGACTAAACGTGTAAAAGTGAAATATAGCACGACAAGAAAATTGATAAGGAAATAAGAGGTAGCAGCAATAAAAACCAGCAATAAAATGACTTTGAGACAGAAACGTCAACTAAAAGCTCAACATATCAGAATATTTGAAATGCGGATCGAATTATTCTGACACAATAATGTCTTCAAAAAGGACGCCATATCGTTTTACCGTGACGTTGCAAAAGAAAACTTTATCAGAAAACAAAAGTTCCGGCAAGAGAAAAGTATAATGTAATTATGGAGTGATATTGATTGCAAAGAAAATATATTTAATGAGAAGAAGGTATAGAAAGGATAACATCAAATACAAAGATGTCGAGATGATATCACCACAGCTGATAATGAGGAAGGTCTTAATGGACGCATAAATGAAAATCACCTTCCGTTGACAAAGGAGAAAACGGTTGGCTCCATTAACTCTCCTTCACACGTTAAACAATGTGAAGTCAAAACTCATGGAAATTTCAAAGCTTGTCTGGAAGAGATAGTGTACTGCCCAGATAAAAAAAATCAACAAAATGCGCTCTCAATTATAGGCCACGTATTCGTCTTTTTCTAACATAGAAAATATTAACATCACTACTATATGCATATACAAAAATGAGAGAACGGCGCCTGCTTACAGTCATTTAGTAGATTTTGTTTTCATTGGAATGATGATGATATAAGCGAAAAACTGTGTGTTACCCAGCACCGTTGTCTCTACCCGAACACTGACCTTAGATTATAAATATAAGAAAGTCTATTATAGATATATATATATATATATATATATATAGAGAGAGAGAGAGAGAGAGATCTTCACATTAGAATATAAAGGTAACTAACAAGACTTATAGATTACAAACCGAGTAAGCGTTAGTTAAACGTCTTTTATTCTTTCTATAGTTTATCTGAAGCCGTAGAAGCACGAGAAAATGGCTAACGAGCAAAACTCAAAAGTTAGTTTTGTTATGTATTGTCCTTTGATTCTTTCTTTCATCGCGGTTAATGCAAACATTTGTCTTCTCGTTACTAAGCCACCAATAAAAGAAAGAGACTGACAAAATTCATATTCTTGCATTGACCTTCATAGAACACTCTATTCACTTTTCGGTCCGTGTGGGCAACACCGATCCGCCAGCCCGTCATCACTTAGAGGTTAAACTGCTGCTGATCTTGACTTATGCAAGATAAAAACTATCTTGTTCCATCTCGTGTACATAAAAGTAACGGTACATTTTCAAAGTGTGATTTTTCCTTTTTTGATCATTTATCAACTTGTAGTCCTATACTATTCACTGAATAGCTCGAAATAGAAATATTTTTTTTACAATTAAACTGTACTTACATTTAAATCGCGTGCTTTTGCTAAACTGAATTGTTTTAAAGTGAACTATTTTTGACATTGAGACTGTCCTTACACTAAACTGAATTGTTATATATAAATGCTTGAGTAGTTTGAAATAGAAATGTTTTTGACAATTAGACTGTGTACTCAAACTAAACTGAACTGTTTGAAATAGAACTGATTATTTACATAAAAATGGATTTGACGTTAAATAACCTACAAAGGTTGATATGCCATAAAACCCACCAAACCAAACCAAACCATGTACTATTCACTTACAATGAACGAGTATGCCACAAGTGAAGAATGCAAATTTAGAAAAAATTGATTTTTATTCACAATATACAAACTAAGCATTGACTCACCTGACATTGAAACATATTTAACGCTTAACACTTCAGAATTAATTTTAAGATTTTCCAAGGTGACTCATTTTGTACTTCTGTTTGGTTTTACTCATAATCTTCTTTTTTGTTTGGTTTGGTCTGTTTGGTTAATGAGGGTTATTTAATGCCGGAGCCATCCCTAAGAAAGAAAAGCAGTGATTCTAATTTCACTATTGTTTAGGGTATTATTGGGTTCAATATCTTTTTCCAAGGGCTTAAGTCAAAAGGGAAACGTAATAGCATGATTGGAGTTTAAACTCGCTTCGTTCGAGTAGAGATTTCAGTACATAAGCCATTATATCTCGTGAACACCGCCTCTTCTTCCACTTGAACATAATAAGACTATTTATTGGTGCTCAATTTCTGGAATGTATGCCACAAAGTTGTTTACATTAAGGATTTATTTACTCAGATGAAGATTATTAAAAGAAATATCTTAACACTCAACAATGTCATTAAATATACATGCAGTTCAGATGTCCAAAATGTGCGAAAAACATTTAAGAATGGTATACATGAGAAGACAAACGGCATTGTATTTGTTATAGATGATGCAATATACGTACTTGGTCAAGATGGGCCTAACAAATATCTAGACATTTGACAGAGAATTATAAAAATGTTGTAGAATAGGAAGGTATGAAATATACCAAGAATAATCAGTACACGTGGAATAACCCGATGATATATTTTTTATCGTATAAAATAGTATAATAATAAGAACTGTAACCTCCGATAGTTTTCAACATGTGACGATCACCTGTAATTTGCCAAGCGTGAAACTCAGAGTTGATAGTTTTTTTTCAAATTTCTAAAATTGTTTTATTTTATATTTGAATATATTTCAGAGACCACTCTACATTTTTTTACTTTAAAAAATGCTTTCAGCATTAGTATTAAATACTAGTTATACACGCACACACACACTTTTGTGTGTGTGTGTGTGTGTGTGCGCGCGCGCGCGAACGTACGTGTGTGTGTCCGTACGTGTGTTTATGTGTGTGACTGTGTCTCTCTGTATGTATGTGTGTCTTAGTGAGCATATATATATGTGTTTGAATATATATATATATATATATATATATATATATACGAGGTGAATACGATAAGTTTCCAGACTTTTTTTCGTATGGGCACTATTATTGATAGTACACACATGAAACTCTAGTCCCCTTCGAAGTAATCTCCCCCAGCTGCAATGCACTTGTTGTACTGTTCAAACAACTTCTGCTAGGCCCCATGGAAGTCCTCTTGTGTGAGCACGTCAATCACTTTCGTCACAGCCTCTTTCATCTACTCAATTGTCTCATAAAGACAGCCAATGAGCTTAGGGAATAACCAAAAGTCACAGGGAGCAAGGATGCTGAGAAACTGTCTTGATCGCCATATTGGTCAAATAGTCTGTGACAACGATGGAGTTGGGGACTGGTGCATTGTCCAGGTGGAAATGCCACTGACCCGATTTGAAGAGTGTTGGAGGCCAACACCCTTCAAATCGGGTCAGTGGCATTTCCGACAGAATCTCTTTCTGAACTATCTTAAAACCTCAACATAGTAACCCTAACCCAAATCCTAACCCTTTGGCCATCAACTCCGGTGTATTGTCTTCATTACTCCTCTCACACCTCTCATCATCCCTCACAGATTCCCTGGCTTCCTCGAATCTCTTATGCCACACAAAAACCGATGCTCGATTCATGCAAGATGCTCCAAAAGCAGTCTGAAGCATTCAATATGTTTCTGAGGCATTTTTTTTTTCAAGTTTAAAACATAATTTTATTGCATATCGTTCTTCTAAAGTGTCCTGACGTCCAGATTGCATTTTTAAAATTCCCCAGCTGTGACAATCAGACTTTAGTAGGGTGTATTCCAATTCCTGCTGCAGCTGTTCATTTGAACCTGAAATCATAAAAATTGGTCAGTGATCTCATTGGATGAATAGCAATAACATACTGAATTTTCAAGAGTCTAAAACAAATTTAAATTCCCATCCGAAAAAAATCTGGAAACCTATCGTATGCACCTCTTATTTTAATGCTATTGGTCTTTTGAAGTAAAATAGCTTCATGCTTGAAACGAATACTATAATGATAAAGCTTTAAAAAGGATTCGGCCTTGAGATATGAAAAACTGAATTGCAGATGACACAAAGCATGTTGCAAACATAGAACAGAAGAGGAAGGAGATCAACAGAAGAATATATGCAATAATATCAATTGAACTCTATGCCGTTAATAAGATTGTGACTACTCATTCTCTAACAATGCAAATTGCACCTTTTAGCTTCAGTTTACTTGGATTGTATTTGAAATAAAGAAAAAGCATATTACAATAACAGAATTAATGAAGCAAAGGGTTTCAACGAAAATGTATAGTAGATAAATTGTGGGCTCCCATTTAATCTAACGGTTATCATCTAAGAAAACAAAAACGACAACCAGAGTTCATATCCCGAAAGAAGCAGTTTAATTTTTACTTAGTTGTAATGCCCGAGTAGAAGTCATGAATATATCTCACCTTCCCCAGTTATCGTTAAATATAAGAACAGACTAATCTCTTTCCTCTTGAAACAGCAATCCGACTAGAAAAAAGAATACTCAGAACTTAGACCTGCTATGCCTCACTTAAATCTTTTCCTCATTTCACATACTGTCGTGGTAGAAAAACAGTTAAATATACATAAAACTAAACTTTAATTGACTTATAAAAAACTATTGGTTTAAAAAATGTACTGAGATATTTCATCATGTTCTCATAAGTCATAGTCCAGCACGTGAGCCCGAACGTAACGAAAACTCTTCCTATTACACCAGAATGAATGCTACAATTTCTTAATTTTTTATGGGGGAAAACGTAAAATTCTTAAATCATGAAGGAAACAATAAATTCATAAGAAAACGCAATTTACAGTAAAATGTTATAGATTATAATATTAAACAAATAACAGCATGAAAAAAACTAAACAAATGCTAAAATATAAGGTTGAGCCATAAACAAATCTCCTGGAAAGGAAAAAAATTTACATGGCCAGTATTCATTTCAGAGAAACAATTTAGATTTGGATAAAGCTACCAGCAGTCGAAGAATTCAGGACATCAAGCAAAAATTGGACCATTTATACTGGTTACCCGGAACTAAAGCTTATTCACTGGGAATAACCAGGAAAATATAATTCTCACGAACTGTGCAGGTGCCAAATAAATTATGTTCATCCCGTCTTGAGATTATTAACCATTTCGTAATCGTTCTGAGTGTGAAGAAATATGAAGATCGATATGATTGGGTAATGTATTCATTGAAACATGGGTACAGGTCCCCATAGCCTAATGGGTAACATAATTAAATGAAATGTCTTAGTAATCGAGTTTGAACTCCAGTCGTGCAATTACGTTCATTTTCTAATACCTTTAAGAATACATGAATACCGTCATTCCCCAACAATAGATTTAATAGTACGACAATTGTTCTTCAATAAAGATGGATTTAGTTTGGTTAGTTTGATTTTGTTTGTTTGTTTTTACGGCATATCAACCTTCTAGGGTTATTTAATGTCAAATACATTATTTTAGAAGAACGGTAGTGGTACTTTTTAATACTTAGCTGGGGGGATAAAGGGATTCATAATTTTCCAAGGGTATTTATCCGAGACATTGGCCCAGCGGTTAGAGTGTTCGCCAATGGCCCGGGAGACCTGGGTTCAATCCCAGGTCGAGTCATACCAAAGACTTTAAAAATGGTACTTGATACCACCTTTCTTAACACTCAGCATTATAAGGTACGGTTCAAGGGTAAAGTGGAGCAATCCTGGGAATGGAGTAGCGCCCTCCCCTACACCTTGGTGTAGTAGCTATCGAAAAGGGAGCCTTCGGGTCACCCTCGACTATGGTCGCTAACTTTTTATTTATCCGAAAATGATATAATAGCGTAACAAAAGTTCGAATTCGCTTACTTCAATGTCACAGTCCAGAATATTAGCCAGAAATTTAAGGATGGTTATTAGGAGGATTTGACATTTAAAACCTTCTGTAATATTACGGATGGGCGCTGTCGTCAATCAGTGAAGGTGTCACGATACTAGCATGTGCGGGCAGAATGACCTGCAAAGTTAGACATGATTTTAAAATAATCACAGATGTAATATCACGTTTTTCACTAGTGATATTGTACATTCGCGGATCTTCGATCTGTTCTCCAAAATCTCTAGATAAGAAAACAAGTAATGAGATTTTGGCAGAGTTGAAGGCAGTTAAACGGTGTGTTAATGGTTTCGGAGGCCCCGACACGTCATACCCCAGTCTGCTACGACCTATCTGCTGCGACAGGCGTGTCTCAAACAGCCAGCTCTCACACACACACCCACACCGTCACCACCGAGAGGAAGGGATAAGAAGTAACTTTTCGAGTTGCAGAGATCCTAGCTGAATAAAAACGACTGCTATATTTTTTCCCTTACCTTCGAGTTTGAGTATTTCTTTTTCTCCGGACTTCTTTCTTTACAGCACAAAACGTTGTTCCTCTGGTACACTTCGAAGGTTGGTATGCCATTAAAGAAAGAAAGCAAACCAAAGAAAACAAGTGAAAAATTAGCCAATATCATTGCACGCCACATGCTGGAAAAGGGTATGAACATCCACCACTGCTAGCTCTAGAATATCGTAAAATCAGCATTATGTGGGACCTTTTTCATTCTGGCAGATATGTTATAGCTCAGTTGGCTGCGGGTGTCGAATACACCGACTGCGTCTCGACTGAAATGTATGGTCGCCTGCTTTGGATATAACACGTAACTGCACTTGATTTTGAGACTTAAATCCGGGAGCTTTTGTGAATGTGGGTTACCAATTCATTGTTGTTACTCCCAGTTCCACTCTGAGATGGAGAGATGATATCTGCTTTGATCCTATCAAAAAGTAAATAAAACTATTTAAACATTGAATACAATTGAAAACATTCAGCTGTGTTTAAACAAATGACTGATGTTAAATTGAATTATTAGTATTACAAAGTAATACCTGGGACCATTTAACTGTGAGCAAAAGTGAGATTAATGTTGAATAGAATCCACAGTGTTAGATAGCAATATTTTTGACCATTTAACGATGCGCAAACGAATAAGTTTTTCCTCATTTTGAAACAATGTCCAAAGTATTCGTTTACATACATACATACATATATATATATATATATATATATATATATATATATATATATATATATGTGTGTGTGTGTGTGTGTGTGTGTGTGTGTGTGTGTGTGTGTATAAATAGGATCTAGCATTAAATAACATACAAATGTATGCAAAGGGATGTAATAAAACATAAACAATCGACCAAACAACGAACCGACATATTTATAAAAGCTAATGAACTAATCTTAATGATTAAAGACAATAAATACAAAGAAATATAAATCTCAGAGATATCGCTCTGTTTTCAGCATGAAAGAAACTTGTAAAAGAAGTGTTTGTAAAGACGTTGTAATTAAAACGGAAATTAATATGAACTCTGAACTGTTATATAAATATAAATGAGAGTTTTATTTGCGATTAAGAACGGTTAAGACAAGTATCTTCTGTTCAGAAAAGATTCAAAACTGTTCATTCGGTCGAATGCTCATTTACTTATTTTAAAAAACAAATTTAAAGAATGTATATATTCAATATTAATTAATTGTCATGTTCGCTGGTGCAGTAGAATATACCGACTACTATTCTGCCGAGATGTCTTACCCCTTCTGTTCTGGTTATGACACTAAACAATCTGACAGTGAGGCTTCAGTAATGCTGGAGCTTTGGTGAATGCAGAGTACCCCTGGCTCCAAGTGGTAGTATCTGATAGGGTCCTATCTATTGGTCAAATATAAATAAACTGTGTACTTATGTTAAACTGAATTGCTCGAAATAGAACTGTTTTTGACATGTAAACTTTGTACTTATACTAAACTGAATTATTTGAAATGGATCTGTTTTTGTATGCTGAACTGATATCTTCTGTGTGCGTGTATCTGTGTTCTTGTATGCATATTATGTCTATCTTATGTTCTTCGGCCGATGCGATTAGCTCTGGGAGTTGTCCTATTCTATTTAAGGTTCTTACGTTAAATGTGGCTATTTGTAGTGTTTGCTTGCATTTTAGTAGTTTTGATTGTTTGAGCTCTGTAGCTGATTTTTCGAACACCGAGGCCAGGGCTCCAACCTCAGCAGGACGCGCCTCTTTTTTATCCGGGCGAAGAGCGATGCGGTTTGTGTAAGTGGTTTGAGTGTGGGTCATGGTTATCTCTCGATGGCTGTTTTATTCTCTTCTATAGAAGCCACTCTTATAGAGGAGCAGCAGTAGTTCCCCGATCGAACTAGCGATCCTGAGCGTAAAGTCGTCAAACTCACGTCCAGGACCCGTTTGGGTATTGAGTTTGGTCGTACATGGGTTTATTAAAATACCTTTACGTACATCATGCTGCTTCCCATGTGTACGCAAAAAAAGGGGGGGAGGGTAATTGTGGTTTAAGTTTTAAGTTTTAACTTAGTTAAAGTCCAACATTAAGTTACTTTCGTATGACTTTCACTGGTACTGACTTGTGCTTTTTTTTGCTGTATTGGGACTTTTCCTAGGTTTTTCATTTTTTTTATTTTTTATTTTTTTATTACAGTTGGGAACCTAGCAGGCTTCAGGAATTATAGAGCTTAACAATTTTTTTTTCTTCTTCTTGGTGGGGGGCCTGTGGTAGCATCGGGTGTTTTAGGCTTTTTCTTATTCTTCTAAACTACTGTTAGGGCTTTCTTTTACGAATTTTTAAATTATTCGATAGAAGATATTCAAAAACATTCTGCCTTGTTCGCTGACATGTGGAAAGGCTAACATCAATTTGGCTTTATAGTAGAGTAAGCGTGTCTTTGAATTTAAAACGCATAGTTTAAGCATTATTTCACAAACAAAATACAGCCTAACATTTTGTAAAATTCAGCATTTTAAATTGATAGGACTCAAAGACATACTGACCAATATTGATATATTTCTTCCACTTGGCTCCTGAGTTCAAATGCTACTTCTTCGTTTTGACTTTTATTTACTACTGAAATTTTAGGTAGCTTTGGAGGCGGTCTACTGGGGGGGGGAATTCATTTCTTTTTTTTTCTTTTTTTCTTTTTCCCTTTCTCTTGTGGGGGGCTGTGGTAGCATTAGGTGTTTTAGGATTTTTCTTTTTCTTCTAAACTACTGTTAGGGCTTTCTTTTACGAATTTTTAAATTATTCGATTGAAGATATTCAAAAACATTCTGCCTTGTTCGCTGACATGTGGAAAGGCTAACATCAATTTGGCTATATAGTAGAGTAAGCGTGTCTTTACATTTAAAACGCATAGTTTAAGCATTATTTCACAAACAAAATACAGCATAACATATTGTAAAATTCAGCATTTTAAATTGATAGGACTTAAAGACATACTGACCAATATTGATATATTTCTTCCACTTGGCTCCTGAGTTCAAATGCTTCTTCGTTTTGACTTTTATTTACTACTGAAATTTTAGGTAGCTTTGGAGGCGGTCTACTGGGCGGGGGAATTCATTTCTTTTTTTTTTTCTTTTTTTTCCCCTTTTCTCTTGGTGGGGGGCTGTGGTAGCATTAGGTGTTTTAGGCTTTTTCTTTTTCTAGAGCACTAAAAAAGCTTAAGAGCGTTGAGAAAATACAACCTAGAATGATGGCAGCTACATTTAACGGAAACCCCAGAGCAACAATCATCTCATGCTACAGCCCCACCAATATTAGTGAAGAAAATGAACTAGTCACCTTCTACGATGAGTTATCCTCATTAGTACGTAGCATCCCGAAACACAACATGTTAGTCATTGGCGGAGACATGAATGCCCAAATCGGGAAAAACGGAAACAACAAATACAGCCTCCACAACACGTCAAATAGGAATGGGCAACATCTAACAGATTTCATGATAGAAAATAGATTAGCATGCCTCAATACAAACTACCAAAAAAGAGAGGGCAAACTATGGACATACCCGTACGCAAACAATACTAAAGCTCAGATAGACTACGTCCTTATGAACAAGAAATGGAAGAATAGTGCATTGAATTGCGAGGCATACTCCTCTTTTGAGGGTGTGTCCACCGATCACCGAATAGTCACGGCGAAAATACGGTTAAGCCCACGAAAAAACGCCAAACGAACAGCGACCACCAAACACTATGACTGGGCCCTATTAAACAACAAAGATATAAGAGATAAATACGTATTAGAATTAAGAAACAGATTCGAAACACTACAAGAAAAGACGGAAAAAAGTACACCAAACGACGAATATGAAAATTTCGTCAATGCACACCTCGAGGCAGCAGCAAAATACATTCCAACAAAACTTAAAACTAAATATAGAGTCCCATGGGAAACTTTAGCGGTGAGAGAAAAACGTGCACTAGTGAAAACAGCCTCCAAAAACTATCGAAAAAACCCAACAAACACAAATGCCTTAAAACTAAAAACGGCACAATATCAATTAGCAGGCATATATATAAAGGAACAGATAGAATACATTCAAAATCAGATAGATAAGATTAGAGACTCGGTGGAAGATAGACAATCTAGAATTGCCTGGCAAACAATAAACGAAGTGAGCAGAAGAAAGAACACAGCCAAAGCAAAACTTAAAGCAGCAAACCAACAAGAAAGAATAAAACTGTGGAAACAGCACTTCGAAAACTTACTTGGAAACCCACCAAAAATAACGCATGAACCAATCACCAGAATAATTAGCAAACAATTCGACATTAAACTAGGACCGTTCACACAAGAAGAACTCGACTCGGTTCTCAGAAAAATTAAAAATAGGAAAGCTGCAGGGCTGGAGGAAATTCCCCCGGAAGTATGGAAGACCAGAGAATTCGACGACATACTGCTCCGACACTGCAACGCAGTATACAATCAAAATCCGATAGATAGATGGATGAAGGGATGCATACTCTCCTTCCCTAAAAAGGGGGACCTCGGATTAGCCAAAAACTACCGAGGCATAACACTTACATCCATAGCAGCCAAAATCTACAATGCCCTACTACGAAACCGAACAGAACCCAAAATCGACAACATACTTAGAAAAAACCAAAATGGCTTCCGAAGAAATAGATCCACGACCTCACAAATATTAACCATCCGCAGAATCCTTGAAGGTGTACGGGCAAAGAACCTACAAGCGACATTAATATTTGTCGACTTTACCAAGGCTTTCGACTCCATTCACAGAGGAAAGATGGAACAAATCCTACTAGCGTACGGCATACCTAAAGAAACCGTAGCGGCAATAACGATTCTCTATAGAAACACTAAAGTAAAAGTACGATCACCGGATGGAGACACAGAATACTTTGACATTGTAGCAGGAGTACTACAAGGGGACACGCTGGCCCCGTACCTCTTTATCATTTGTCTAGACTACGTACTTAAAACATCGATTGACAAAATCAAAGAGAATGGCTTCGAACTGACGAAGAAAAGAAGCAGAAGATACCCCGCAACAACAATTACCGACGCCGACTACGCCGATGACATAGCGATACTGGCAAATACACCTGACCAAGCCGAAACTCTTCTGCATAGTTTGGAACGAGCAGCAGCAAGCATAGGCCTCTATGTTAATGCACACAAAACGGAATATATGTGCTATAACCAAACGGGGGACATCTCCACTCTAGAAGGAACCCCACTTAAACTAGTAGACAAATTCACGTACCTAGGAAGCAGCGTCGAATCAACCGAAAAGGACATCGAAACGAGGCTAACGAAAGCATGGACAGCTATCAATAAGCTATCGATTATATGGAAATCAGACCTAACCGATAAAATGAAACGCAGTTTCTTCCAGGCAGCAGTCACATCGATACTGCTATATGGATGCACTACATGGACGCTAACAAAACGGCTGGAGAAGAAGCTAGATGGCAATTACACAAGAATGCTGCGTGCAATCCTGAACAAGTCCTGGCAGCAACACCCCACAAGACACCAACTGTACGGCCACCTGCCCCCTATCACGAAAACTATTCAAGTTTGACGAACCAGACATGCAGGACACTGCTGGAGAAGCAGAGATGAACTCATAAGAGATGTACTCTTATGGATCCCCACACATGGCCGCGCAAAAGCAAGACGACCAGCTCGAACGTACATTCAGCAGCTATGTAAGGATACAGGATGTTGTCCTGAAGACCTACCTAGGGCGATGAACGATAGGGAGGAGTGTCGAGAGAGGGTCAGGGATATCCGTGCTACCAGCACGATATGATGATGATGATGATGCTGAACTGAATAGTTTGAAATGAAATTGTTTTTACACGGAAACTGAATTACTTGAAATATAACTGTTTTGACATTTAACTATGTGTAAACGAAAAACTATACTTATGCTGAACTAGATTATTTCAAATATAACCGTTTGTATGTTTAAAAATGGATTTAGAATTAAAAACCTTCATTCCTATTTTTCAAGGCGATTGCGTGAATTTACCATTTTCCCTCGACCTTTAATAACGTGCTGATGAGTAACTGTATCAGGCAGAAAGCAGAAAAAATACCACCAGGACTAAGTAAGTCAAAGGAAAAATAATACTAATGTGAAGAATAGGAGGTGCAGTTTACATAATGAAAGAGAGGGAACAGTTAATCACAAAATATGCGAACGATGTGTATCACTATCATTGTGTTACAAGTTAACTGGCGGTATTAAATTAAATACTTAGAACTAATTGGGATAATTTGCTGAAGATTAGTTATAGTGTTTAGGTAAGGTAGTGCAGAAAATAATAAAGGATCACCTAATCTCGGCCCGAAAATCTTCAAAATTGTCGATTTTGCAGACCTGGCAGACCACATAATAAAACTAAAAGATGTGAAAAGAGAGATAAGTACCTCGATTTTGCTCGAAGATTGAAAAAAATATGGAACATGAAGGTGACAATTATACCAATTGTGATTGGTGCCGTTGGCATGGTAACTAAAGGATTATCAAAAGGCCTGGAAGATTTGGAAGTTGGCGGCCGAGTGGAGACCATCCAAACAATAGCATTATTGAAAACTGCCAGAATACTGAGAAGAGTCCTGGAGACTTGAGGAGACTTGCTGTCACTCAGTCTCCAGTGAAATAACATCGGCTTACGCTGATGTGAAAACTCTAATGAGTAAATAATAATATTATTAATAATAATAATAAAGTATTCGCACTAGGCAACACCATTCGCTAGAATGGGTTAGAGTGACAAGATTCCACTGTATGGGTCGAATCGGCCGATCTGGGTTTAGACTGACGGGATAGAAAAACAAAATATTATGTCATATTCTAATGTCAGCCAAGTGCAAATCTACGGAAAATTTCGGCTAAAAGCCTGACACAAGGCCATTAACACAATATTAGAATATTATTGGGTGGCTCACCAATCAAAGAAAAGCGGGATGGAACTCCACCCTGACTAAGACGTGCAATGCAGCACCATACTTTTTGATTGGCTGTCAAGTTAAACTCGGGCCTCGGGGTGAGGTTTCTCTGATTCCTCCCCACCCACCGATGATTGCTCTCTGGGGCCATTGGTCCAGCTTTTCTATTGGCTGGCCAATCGGAGCCATGTATTCAGGGGTCTGGACCCCCATAAAAGAATATCCCGAAAAAGGAATAGACAGATTGAAAGCTAGTTCTGCAGACCGAAGACTTGAAGCCCTTGCCACCCTCTTCGCTACCACTGGCGCTTTACCCAGAGTCCTCAACTTGACCGTCCCTAGCAATATTAATTCGCTTAAAACGGACTCGAGGCTAACTGTTATTGCCTGTCAACTTATCTCCAAACTAAAACCCCTTGTTGTTGTTGTTGTTGTTCATGCCTTTATTTAATCATTGTAAATGAATAAATGCTATTATTTACAGCAGTTAACAAGGGTTCCTGACGTGTTGAAGTAGTTGACCAGATAACGGCACAGGTAAAGTTGGCCGTCTTCCGACCCAGCCAGGAGTCCGAATCAGCTTTTCCCCAACTTTCCCCAGGGTCGAACAACGCAACGTAGACACGGAAATTCGGGCAAGCAGATCCACCAGAAACTTCGACCAATAGGCGGCTCGCAGCACCACATGGACTTATAGGACCACAGATACTTGCGGTGGTATAATTATTGTCGAAGAAAACGGACACGACTAACCGAGGTCATACTCTGGATGAAATTGTTTGCATTTCATATTGATCTAATAATCCCCTTGCAAAAGGTATGAATCCAATTATTCTCCCTCCAGCTAACGATAAATAGTCTGGTATAGTAGCTCGTACCATGTGACTTCCGGTATCTCGGAGGTATAAAATACGTGTTTCTTACCGAAAGGTATCAGTCAGTGGTAAGACCAACTTAGGACATAACACCCATAGCGCGAGACTTATAATATTTGTTGGACTGTACCACTTTAGTTAATAAATAATTAACTCTATTTCACAGTGTATTTCTTCCTTGCCACGATAAAACAAATTGTAAAGCAGACTGGGCTCTTTAAACTTGGTTTGACCAACTCTGAATTCAATCCTGAAGGACTCAGTTTAAAATTAACGTTGTGTAGGATATTGCTTAGTAAATACATATGCGAATATAGCAAAGTGGAAGAAAACGAATGCAAGAGTAGGTATGACTGGGTGACAATTGTGCAAGAGATGAAAAATTAGCCTCGCTAACAAATGGCTAAGGCACAAAACTTGAATGTGTCCAAGAAATTGAGATGCATAAAATTCTCTAAGGCTTTTTCATACAAAGGTTTTACTAAACCCAACCTGAAGAAATGACCTTGTGTTAATAAACAAGACGGAAATAACTTGCCATCTCGTGGATTTACCTGCTCCAGCGGATCACAAATTGAAAATAAAGGAAAGCGAAAGAGAGAAAAATACATGGATCTAGCTAAACAGCTGAAAAAGTTGTGTAACATGGTATTGAAGGTGATGCCAATTGCAGATAGCGCTTGGAAACTGCTTCTAAAAACCTGGTAAAGGAACATGGGGAACTGCAGACCAAATAAAAAATACAGTCCATGCAGATCGCAGCATTAAGATAAAATATAATAGTTAGAAGAGCATTGGATGTTGAAGGTGATGTCCTGAAATTGTGTCAAATGACATATGCACTAACCAGAATCTGTCCTTGAAAATGAAAGTCATACGATTTTCTGGTACTCTAAGATACAAACGGATCAACTAATTCAAATTAGAAATAGGGGATGAAAAAAGATAGAAAGAAAGAAAACATATAGAGTGAAAGGAATGGAGAATGATAATTTCAGATGCACTAAAGGACGAAAATCAATTTGGATCTGCTGTTAGCATCATGAGCGTGTCGTTGTGTGAGTATGTAGAAAAAGCAAAAACTCCGAGAAGAGTATAGTAATCAATTCATTTTATATAGCGAAAGAAACAGAAATACTCACACATCAAATCATTGCCCTGTCTTCAGGAAGAACGCGAAAAAAATTATACGTAATTTTTTTCCGTATCCTTTTTTTTATCGATGGTTCAATTTTTTTAAATGGAATCTTCAATTCCAAGACTTTTCAAAAATCAACGAAAATTGATTGAGCTTTTTCGTGCAAATTGCGTTATTCATCGTACATGAAGGAGATCTTTTTTCAGCAGGCACTACACTATCTTTGGCTAACTATTTTTCGTCAAAAAGTAAATTGAAAATTCAGTTATTTGATGAGTTCAACTATTTTGGTTTAGTAAATTGGAAATACGTCTATTTTTTAAATACATCTAACAGGAATCGATTTATTTGCATAAAATTTTTAATTCCTACAAAACAAGAAAAAAAATGTTTGTTCGTTGATTTTAAGGCATCTCAGCACTTATTGGCTTATTTCGTGCAAGAATCAGTTTAACTGTTTTAGTCAACAATTATATAAAGTATGAAAATGTCTTCCTAATCAATTGAAACAGCTGAATACTTTATAGTTTCGATATCAATGTTTTAAGAGCTAGTGTCGGTCAAATTCATTTTAAATATTATCTCAAATAAATTATTTTGGTCCAGAGGTGTGACCCAAACAGGTACAACCACTTCGGAAGGAATCTGGAAAGAATAGCAACGAATGAGTGAATTCAAACACCCAAAACTCGAACGTCACAACCAAACTCCGTTTAATGTCATTCACCAAGACACACCTCTTTTTCCCGGTTGAGGCATTAATCATATAGTCAATGTGTTGTAGGCCTCGCCGTTAAAGTCACGATCGAAAATGTATTCGATTATTCCATGATATTTTCCTCGGTAAGGCTTTGGAAATTATATCATTAATTTAGATAATTATCTGATTATGATTGGTTAAAGAAATATCCTGCAATTCATTATAATTTTTTTGCGTCTTATCTGTTATTAGTTTATTTCCTGCTAAATAGAATCCCCAAGGTAGACATCCTTAAAGTGTATTGATTTTATAATGTTTGGAAAGAGTAGCCGTTAGAAAATTAAAGAAAAAGACTTAGATATTTATGAAGACATCTGAAAATTTTAGCATATCTTAAAATGTATTTACCTCACATTCGAGAAAATAGGTGAGAAAGTGAAGACCAAATATGATAAGAATATTTCTGGAAAAAAACTTTTAAGAAATCAAATTATTGTTTCACTTAATTTCATTATTCATTATATTTTCTAAAGTATGTGTATTGCTCGATGTTAACTATTTTTTTAAATGTTGGAGAAAATTTCTGATTGCATTAAAGTTGTGGGTTATCTCTGCTTTCAGGTCAATAAAAAATTGATTCCTAGAAATTGGATTATTTCATAATTAGCTGGTTATTTAATATCGTTAACAAGATTCTTTCAAAAACTTTTATCAATAATTGCCGAAGACAAATAAGTTATGCAACCACCACATGTAAGTCTCCAGTTTAAAACTTGTATAAGTTACATGCCTTCCAGTCTTTTATGCTGTATAGTGCACACACACACACACACACACACACACACACACACACACACACACACACACACATATATATATATATATATATATATAATCTGAATAAAATTGACTAAAATGTAATAATCCCAGTAGAATGTAGAATATCCTATGGGGTGCTCAATATCAACAGCTATCGAATATATAAACAATTATAATTTGAATACATATCAAAACTCACGTGCAGAGCATAAACGTTTTAACATGAATCAGAAGAAAAAGAATTCGATTTGGTAATTCCATTATAAATTTATTTCGGTATAACAGATGGTATTATGATCTCTTCAACTTGAAAGAACCAGTAACATATTTAAACCTAAACAAGGAAGGCTTACATTGCTTCCGGTAAAAAGATAATTTAACATTTCATTAAAAAGGATTATGGTGGAAATATAAGACTATATCAACAAATATAATGTTTATGCATTCGTGTTTAAAAAAAACACTTACCTATTATTTAAGACATTACTGAATTTTAAAAACGGTGAATACAATATATCATATTAATAGTAACCTCAATATAAATTAAATAAAATAAAAATATAATCATGTTCCTAATTTCGTTGATGGTAATGTAAATTTAAAAAGATATAATCAATATATAACAAGTAATCTAAACATTAATTGATATTAATTTAAAAGATAATTGCCCATTCCAAATATAAAACATATCGGGAAATATTTATGGTTATTTATATTTGGAATTAATTATCTGTAATTTTAGAGTTTTTCTTAATAGATAATTCATTAATATTGTAATAAACATTGTATGAATCTATCAAAAAAAGCCTAATATTTAAATAATAACCAAATGAAAAAATAGTTTTAAATAAAATCTATTTAATCTAGTTCTGAAAGATTTGTTTATATATACTAAAACGGTATAGTACGTTGAACGTTTCACCTTAAAATTTAGGACGAGGTTATTTATACTGATCCTTTTATTAAAAAATGATTAGTATATTAATTTATCTTTTTCATGAAAATATATTTCTATATAGATAAGCTATATTTAAATTATTCCACCAATTTATTTTTATACATTATACCACAATAATTTGAATTTTAATTGTAAAATCACCAAATTACTCAACATTGTTAGATATTAATATTACATTTACGACATTAAATTAAATGTATTTAGAAGTTATTTCTATGCCAACATTTAACTATTAATTCATTCATTCTATCCAGTAAATTATCTTTTTAATTACTTACTATAATTTATTTTAATGCATTAAAGGCAATTACCATATTTAACAATACAGAATAATTTGGTGACTTTTAAATCATATAAATCATGTCCTTTTTTTAAAATAATTCTTTTAAATTGTCCTTTAGCAGGAAGAAAAATATAAGACTTTCGTGATTATATCTGTTTATTTCAATCTGAAGAAGTCAAAATGCCATCTGTTATAGCGAAAAAATTTATTATGGAATTACGAAATTGAATTATTTTTCGTTATATATATGAATATATATATATATATATATATATATATATATATATATATAATCTCTGCTTTAAAATGGTAACGAAGTCAAGGATCTGTTTCTAATGCAGGAAAGATTCCACATTCCACATGAGTGAACAAATAAGAAAAGGTATTGTTAATTTGATTAACTTTTCAATCGTTCACAATCAGTTGTACATATTAATGTTTCTGCTGATTACGGGCATATCCCAGACTAAACTTTGCGATGACGAACGTATCTTTGTATAAAATCACCAAAGAATAAGTACATCCCTATAGGTTATATGA
Source organism: Sepioteuthis lessoniana (assembly GCA_963585895.1). Classification (NCBI taxonomy): domain Eukaryota; kingdom Metazoa; phylum Mollusca; class Cephalopoda; order Myopsida; family Loliginidae; genus Sepioteuthis; species Sepioteuthis lessoniana. The sequence continues at coordinate 49,559,335 of OY757910.1, read as the reverse complement.
TAAAATAAATTTTCTTCTAAGACAGAAATGACGTAATATCTAAATTTGGAACTTGATAAACACAAAAAAAGTAATATATGATAATAATTATTACAAAAGTTACAATATCTACACCCAGTCCCACAAAATATTCGTACGTATTAGTTTCAAGGAAAGGTAAACAGTTGGTAAGAAACAAAAGCACAGATTAAAGTTGGATATTTTTAAGGAGTACTACAAGGAGACATGCTCGCCCCATACCTCTTTATCATCTGTCTAGACCACGTGCTTAAAACATCGATTGATAAAATCAGAGAGAACGCCTTCGATCTGACAAAGAAAAGAAGCAAAAGGTACCCCGCAAAAACAATTACCGACCCCAACTACGCCAATGACATAGTGATACTGGCAAATACACCCAACCAAGCCGAAAAACTACTGCATAGTTTGGAACGAGCCGCTACAGGCATTGGCCTCCATGTTAATGCACACAAAACGGAATATATGTGCTATAATCTAACAGGCGACATCTCCACACTAGACGGCACCTCTCTGAAACTGGTCGACAAGTTCACCTATCTAGGAAGCAGTGTCTCATCAACCGAAAAAGACATCGACACACGGCTAATGAGGGCATGTACTGCTATCAATAGGCTATCGATCATATGGAAATCAGACCTGACCGATAAAATGAAACGCAATTTCTTCCAGACAGCGGTCGTATCGATACTGCTCTATGCATTCACTTTTTGGACGCTAACTAGATTGCTAGAGAAGAAGGTTGACGGCAATTACACAAGAATGTTGCGAGCAATCTTGAACAAGTCCTGGTGGCAACACCCCACAAGGCACCAACTATACGGCCACCTGCCTTCCATCACGAAAACTATCCAAGTTAGACTAACCAGACATGCAGGACACTGCTGGAGAAGTAGGGACGAGCTCATAAGTGATGTACTCCTATGGACCCCAATATATGGCCGGGCTAAAGCGGGACGACTAGCTTGAACATACATACAGCAGATATGTGAGGATACGGGATGTAGCCCTGAAGTCCTGACTGAGGCGATGAACGATAAGGAGAAGTGACGAGAGAGGGTCAAGGATATCCATGCTTGTGACATGATGATGATGATGATGATGATGATTTTCTAGGAAACTAATGACAAAGGGATCTTTCCTGATTTAGAAGACAGTCAGTATATTCTTTAGGAACATTCTCCAGGAACCTTTTATTTACTTGAGAGTAAAAGAGTTTCCACTCGATGACCTCTTCTTTAAATCAGTACCATATGGGTAAACTCATGTTTAGCACATTAGTGGACTTTTTTTCCGAAAATATGGTTACCCGTTCATCTGTCACATTATTCTATAAATTTCACATGTTTTGCACTTCTAATGTGTTCAAGACTTGAGCATCATTTTTTTTTTTTAATTCGTCTCCAGTTTGAATAGCTTGAAAACAAATATCTCTTATGAGACAAAATCATTTTCTTCAAAAAAATGATTCCAAACTAATTAAGGTTTACATTGATAAAAATGAATCGTTATTGCTTCTTAAATTTGTCTGTTATGTATTATATACCCCTCGTATATGTATGTCCCCACAAAGAAGTATATGTACTGCCACCTACCACCCATCATGAAAACTATGAAAATTAGACGACACTGCGAGACACTGCTTAGGAAATAGGGACTAGCTTATAAGTGATGTACACCGGTGAACCCTTTCATATAGACGAACAAAGGCAGAACGTCCAGCTCGAACCAACATGCAGCAGCTCTGTGCCGATACGGGATGTAGCTCTGAAGACCTATCGGAAGCAGTGAACGATTGGCAGGTGTGGTGTGAGAGGGTCAGGGTTATTCGTGCTGATAGCGCGAAATGATGATGATGATGATAATGATGATGATTTATATGCGTGAGAATGAGTGAATGTGTACGTGCGTGTGTATTAACATGTAGGAAATGTGGTTTTGAGTTACTAACGTGGCGATCGACTTCATCACAGAGTCGCCGTGGTATAATTGTCGTAAGCAAGTTATTATGTTCATTTTCGGATTAATTCTTGTTGAAAAAGCGTTGACCCCTTTATCCCCAAAGATATGTCTTAAAAAGTACCTATACAGTTCTGCTAGTTGTATGAACAAAACTTCATGACTTACTAAACTGTGAACCGTTTTTTCTCTGAAAATATTATCAGCAATATTGCTTGCAAAGGATTTCCAATTCTATGTTTCCTTATAGTTTTGATTTTGTAGTATTTGACCATAAGTAATGAATACTGTTATATGTATGTTTGATTTTGATATACGACATATAATAAAAAAAAACATGTATATTTGTTTAACGATGTCATCGTTCGATGGCAGTAAGATAAGCGCACATTATGGGCACCGCTGGTAAATAAGGATGAAGTCATGTGACGTTCTCACTTTGACTATTACATAGCACCAGTATTGCCAAACGAACAAAAACCTTCCAGGCAATAAATGCCATTTTGAGGAATTATCAAGAGCAATGTGCAACTGACACAGTTGACGTGAGAAAATCAAAGGCAACTTTGTTTTCAGAATAACTTGATGAGGATAATGATATTTAGTTTAGAAAACTTTATTGAAACATATAGATAAGGGTAAGCATGTTCTTGGGTGATATTCTATCTATATATCTATCTATCTATCTATCTATCTATTTTCGTTCATATCACACGTTCTTGTGTAAAAGCCACATAGTTGAATCTTTTCAACCACCTAATGTTTGATTGTAGACCACTATTCAAGTCTGAAAAAGTGTAATTTGCCACCATTTCTTAACATTGCCCACTTGGCTAGGATTGTAAAAAATACAGTCTGCAACGAGTGTCCTGATATGACACTATACAATCTGATGTTGAGATTCCAGTAATACTGGAGCTTTGGTGAAGGTGATGTAGCCACTCATGGCTATCGCTCCAAGGTCCTCTGTGGCCCGATGAAGAAGCACCTGATAGGGTCCTGTCTATTGGTTAAATAGAAGTAAACAGCGGACTAATGCTAAACTGAATTGTTTGAAGTAGAACTGTTTGGACATTGACACTCTATTTACACGAAACTAAAAAGAATGAAAAAGAATTGTTTATACATTTAACGGTGTCTAAACAAAAACTATACTTATTCTAAACTAAACTGTTTGAAATAGAACTGTTTATTTGAAAAAAAAATGATTTGGAATTAATTAACCAACATAAAATACAAACAAATAACCAATTTTCTTGAGATATATAATGCCAAAACCATCCTTACTGCAAAAACAGCAGTAGTGCTAGTGGTCCCATCGTGGAGGAAGAATTTATTTAAAATATTTTGATCTTAAACAAAGGCAGCTTACACAATTGAAGAAATTTAAATGCTGGAAAAACGACTAATGAAATGAAATGATTTCTGATTTAAACTCACAATCATGCAACTCAGTATTCATGCCCACCTCTGTGCTCATTAAACATATCGCTTATATTTTTAAAATTCAAGAATTCAAAGTGAGTTTGCATTTATTACTCACTGACAAACAAGCACACCATTTTGAATAGCCTCAAAGCAAATGTTTTTTGTTAAATCAAATTGCAAGAAATCAATTCCAAATAATGCAAAGTTCACATTGATAGAAAAAAATATTAAAAGCAAAATTTAAAAAATATTCATTGAAGGGCTCTTGTATCTATATATCTAGGTCTTTGAAAAAAGAATTTGTCTACTCAAAACTTCATGTTCTACGCATCAGCTGATGAATGTTACAAAACGAGGGAACATGTATATAAACATGAGAATTCCTTTGCAAATATACTTTTTTTGAAATAATTAAATCTAGCAAAACGTCGTTTCAATTTTTTTCGGCTTTCCACAATAAAGGTGGGAATAAGCATAATCTATTCATAGATACATCATCTTTTTTATCTAAATGTGACGTTCATGAAAATTGTCTATCGACCAAATTATAAGTTTTCTGCCACAATAATAGTTGTGTCTCCAATTAAAAAAATTAGCAAAATAAAAAGAAAAATCGTCATCCTGAAATTATATAAAAATCATATATCATTTTACTTTTTGTTAGAAACTTAAACATACATACGTAAACATAAGACTCTTTTCGAAGGTAATGTTTTTTAAAAATCGGAATAAAGAAACCATTATCTTTGAAAAGAGTTATATCTTAGAGAATTAGATGCGTTTTTATAAATCATTTATTTCAACATAAAATCAGTGGCTGAATATATCAATTTATTGTTTGAAAATTTTCAAATACAATGACTTTAATCATCTCTGTCATATATAATGAAGATTGGTTTGGTTTAATTTCATGTAAAATATTTATGGATAATTCAATGCCGAAATTCATTTCATTTATAAATCTTTGATTATAATCGTTTCTATATTTGCAATAGCCCCATTTGTAATTTGCATTTTTTAATTTTACTGAAATAATAATTTGTTTGTCTAAATTTCGTAATTTAGTAAGCTTTTTGATTAGATGTGACACAAGGCCGAATAAATAGGGCACCCAATGTGACTAAAACTCATTCACGGAGGTTTGCTAGTCTATCTTGCAATCCATTACTCTACATTTATATGGTATGAAGTACTGCATATCATATAAATCATTTGCCTAATGTTATATAGTTTGAATTGTTTTCATCTATTACTAATAATTTATAGACAATTATATGTTTTCATTTGTTCCTATTATCATTTGCTAGCGCAAAGTAACATTTTTTGAAGCGTGTTTTTCTCATACTAATCATTGCCAAACAAACTGATACTTTGTGTTGGGTATCACCCACCTTTTTTCACACAATGAACTAATCCATCTGCCATATATAGCAGTAGTTACTAATTCCTGGGCAGACTAGAAGGTGAAGAGCAGCTTCTTATAGGAATAGTATTAGAGCGTTGGAGACTGGAGATCGCACTAGATCACCTTACTTGCTACCGTAATAACGGAAGCCAATACTATCGTTGGACTATATCTTTATTCTGTATTCACTAATCCTATGTTCTTGTCTACTAATAGTCTCCCTATTGTATATACTTTTTTCCTGAGAATATATCTCTATTTCGTCTCATATCGTGGTTTGTCCTTTTCTTAATATTACAAGCGTTCACTAAACAGAACGCAACACAAATATAATTGTCCATTAGATGGGATTGCAAAAGACAACACCACTCCGTGTCAGGTTGGACCAGGAATCAATAGCAATAAAATAATTCCACTTTTAGTTAAAACACTCCAATCTAGTTTGAGTAAGGAATATTTTATGAAGCACTAATGTCCAGCTTTTAAATAAAAACAATCTTTTGCCTATTTTCTGTTATTGGTTCATATACTGCCAAATAAACATCAAAGTAATAATACTTGTTTTATGCTAATACTATATTTTTCAGGGTTAGCGCATAATGTCTATCACAGAGCACTTTATTTGTTTTGATGGTTAGCGAGATTGTCAAGCAGACCATTATCAGTGAGTTCGATTTTCACTGGGTCCCGCATACTACTACGTGCTAACCTAAGCTTTGTGAATAATAAGAGCTGAATATTTTCAAAACTTGGTAACTAGAAATTTTTCCATGTTGAATGATACAAAAAGCCTACCACAAATGGAAGAATTAACTTTTCATATCTTATTACCCTAGCAGGTATACATATTTTAAAAAAATAATTATCAAACAACTTACTAAAACATTTGCATCTACCTCTAAATGTATTGTCGAAAGTGAATTGCAAAGCACGCTTCCTGTCAAGAGTAGAACTACAACTAAAGCTAAGCATTGCAAATGTGACATTTTGAAATCTTTAATTCTACTTAGAAGCCACACCTTTCTGATGTTTGTTTAACGTTTACTTACTTGAGGCCGATCTGTGGAACGTCAGCCGAAAGTTGGTGGAATATGGGATTGGTAAAGTAAACGCACAAATAATGGATTGCTACACTTATTTCGTCTGTCATCTCAAACGGTCAGTTACAGTTGCTTCTGTTTACAAAGCTCTCACTGAGAGAATGAATGTTTGCAGACCCAGTCTGTACAATGAGGCAACTATACTATAAATGTTAAAAGTATACCGCAACGTAAGCAGATCATTAAAATCTTTTTAATTTTATTGTTGCATGAATAGCATGTTTGTCAAGAATATTTTAGTAGCCTGAGTTTAGTTATGTGTACTTAATAAAATCACATGAATTAGTTTTTGCATATATATTTTGATGGCATTTTTTCACACCTTTTTACTGACAAAACAGAGATTGAGATTAATCCCACAAATCAGCTTAGATAGGTGGTAACATAGTTTTATGTGTGATATGACATATCAATCACAGCAGGTTATTTAAAGCCGAATCCTGTTTTTAAAAATAACAAGGGATACTTACTATAACTTAACACTTGAATCCGGCTTATGTGAACGAAAATGGAACAATCTATGCCGTGAATTAGATAGAATGTTCGGTTCCACGTAGGCTCCCGAGTTCGATAATTATCATCTAAAGAAGGCTGAAGGACATATCGGCCCAGGCATTGAGAATGTAGCAATAAAGAAAACGATAATAATCCAATTTGTAAAGGATGCCTTTGAAGGAAAAAATCTTCCTAAACGAGTCAGAGGTCATTTGATTGCACACAGGTGAATTGCTTCAAGTATTGCTGTTGAACACTTAAGACAATGATGACGTACTACACATTCAACAAAGCTTTAGGAATAGAGACTCGCCATCAGATGGTTTAGTGTCATATCCATGACTCTCGTTGGGAGGATGCCTTACTACTTGGCAGATAAGCTGCAGGTGTATTCTACAGTCTAAGTTGACTGAACTGGTAGGAGGTTGCATTGGTATAATTATATACATAGATAAATCACTAGGGAAGTGCTGTTGATTGTATCGATAGAGCTCATGAATAAATTTATGAACAAGACTTTATTTGTTGATCAGCTTGGTGTGGAATTCGTTGGATGAAGCCAGCGTGAATGTGTATAAGAGCACACACACACACACACGCGCGTGCGCGCTCGCACGCACGCACGCATATATATATATATATATATATATATATATATATATATATAAAGCAAAACTAGGGAGCAGATAAACGCAAACTTATTGCACGTATTAAACCTTGTGTGGATACTAAAATCGGAGTTATCACTTTTTCTGATTAGATGATAATAATCGCAATATATATATGTATATATATATATATATATATATTAGTTGATATAGTAAAACTAATAAGAAAAGAATGCCATGTATAAAAAGATTTTCGCTGATGGGTACAGTTGAACTAATGTCATTTTTTGTGATTGATCGTTTCAAATAATCTTTTTCAGAATAACATAGATTAAAAATCAAACTTTCACTTTATGAACACATTCATCACCTAATTTTGAAAAGGGGTGTCACTTTGCTACGTTAAGTTAAGTAATTTTCAAGTCTTTTTAGCTCAGTTCTTACTTTAGGCCGTATGAATAGGGCACCCAATGACAATCGAACCTACTCGCGTAGTTTCGTTAGTCTAGTTTACTAATCCTTACCCCACCAGAAGAGCCCTGTAACATTTCATTTAAGTCAAATAGGACACCGCTCGGGGATTTTTTTTCAATTTTATCAACCGCATTAACTAAATAAATCGCTTGAAAAATGACGACCGCCGCTACGCATTCTCTTGGTAAGGAAACTATGAAAAAGTTAGCAATGATAATATTTTACATTATCTTCCAGAGCTGATTAGAATTTTAAACAAATCAACCATGAAATGGTATAAGTACAGCCGATATTTTTGTTTTGCTAAAATTTTGAAGGACAGAAGTCAGCTTAATGCCCCGGAACAAGACAATCAGCTCGCTGAGTGGTATGTTGTAAGACGTGTAAAGTAACTAAATAATTTCATCCCTCTCTAAGAATTCAAAGGGGCAACTTTTCCCTAAAATGTTATTTATGATCTGAAAGTTTGGTTCATACTCGACAGTATGTCGAAAAATATTTTTGTATATTACCGTAAAAAAAGGAGTGGCTGGAGTCAAAACGTACACGTCCGCAAGAGTTTTCTGTTGAAAAGGGACAATTTTCCTAAAATAAACATCTGAGTGATTTCCCACGGATGATGTTTTCATAGTCACAGTTAATCCTAGTAATTGCAGGATTTGTTATCAGGGTTCACTGCCCGAAATCCTCAGCGATTTTATTTCAGAGTACTTTCATCACACACACACACACACACACACACACACACATACATATATATAGTCATCCACAGACAGATCTGTTTCGTTCTATGAGACATACAAGCTTCCCGTAGCTGGGATCGAATATATATATATATATATATATATATATAAGCCGGCAGAAAAACATATCAAAACAGTCATAAACATACAAGCAAACAGAGACTAGAGATAAAGTTATCTACAGTAATAAAAGGCGCAATATCATTAAATGATTTAAAAAACCGTGACATAACACGACTTTTTGACGCAAAATGGGTATAAAGACTAAACATGCCTTAAAGTCAGAACAAACACCGTAAAACTAACGTAAATAATTAGCGAAAAATAGAAGGACTGCGAAACTTTGAAGAACATGAAAAACACACTTTAGTCATATTTTCCAAATAATTTTTTTTATTAATGTTACTTGTGAATATTTCATTGAACTTAATATGCCTTTTTGAATATTTTAATATCCTTTTATCGTTTGCTACTTTTGTTTTCATTGTTAAATTCTCATTCATTTCAATTATTTTAAATGTATTTTATAAAACTTATTTATTTCCCGTCCTTTTATTATGACGGAGGTGACTTAGCAAAGCGACGCAAATTACGACGTAATGGCTTACGCTGAATGGAAATATAGTCACTAAAAGTGCCGTAAAGAGAATTTGACGGAGACTGAAATGTCTTCAAGCGGTTTATTTTTAACAAAAAATTACGACATTAAATATAAAAACCATTTATAATTTAAATACCAGTGCTTATGTATTATGTACGTGAAAGCAGGTCAGCCTGATGGAAAGCCTTTGTCTGTGATGGGTTTAACAAGTGTAACATTAGACACTAAAAATTGATATTTTTTTAATTATAAAACATTAATTTCTTATTTTACTGTATTGGATTAGTTTTATTGGAATACATATATTTGTGCAATGCTTCAAGCAAATTACAAAATACTTTTAATTTCTTATATTTTTCATAATCTTATAGAAATTTTTATGTTTACACAAGACCATGTGACAAAGAGATAATATTTGAAGCCTGATAAAACAGAGTTGATTTCAGAGTTGACTTTAACTAAACTGGTTGCCTCTGCAAGGCTAAAGAACCCAATCTGCCCTGTTATTTACTTCGGCTAGAACAGAAGGATTGAACCATGCGTTTTTCAAGAGCATTGATGAAAAGTGAAAAGTAAACAACATCTTTCCGGTTTTTATTCCTGGTGCCCCATAGCATTAGGACTGGTTCCATCTTGCATTGTTGTAATGTCATGGGAAATATTCACGCAAACAGTCTGCAACGTACAGCATAGTTTGAATTCTGATTCCTCAAACTTTTAATCTGTTTCCTCCGGCAAAGCTAAAGATTCCACTCTGGCTAGAAATGTATCCATTAATTGGGAGGGGGCGAATACGTGTGTTCAGGTGTTTTCTATTGGTATTATGACAAAATGGAACACAAAGAGCTACGTCCAGTAGATGAACTTGACTCAATAAATTATTTTACTACGTCAATAAACGTTACGCATTTAATCTCATGAGTATACTTGACTGTACATATATACATATGTATACATATATATATACACCTCTATATGTATACATATATGCGTACACACACACACACACACACACACACACACACATATATATATATATATATACTTGTGTGCATATATTTTTTTTTCATCATACAACGTGTGAAAGCACGTGCGATACCATGTCCTCATCAGCCACCATCCAGGTGTGATAACACAGTTTCGGTAGCTTAAGGCGGTACTGCCACCCCTGGTGGGGTGTGCATATATATATATATATATATATATATATATATATATATATATATTTAGGAACATATATATATATATATATATATATATATATACCCACGCATAGAGATTCACATTGGAATATAGATATTGAAATATGTTTGCTTTTCTTAAAATCTGCTGCTTTTTATACGCATCATTCTTGGCTTCAAACTCTAAAAAAAAAAAAATCACGAAAAATAAAAGCTGAAATGTAAATCAGACTTATTACTCGTAACTCCACTTATCAATTTTGATATGCTGTTGCGAACTCTGACATTTGATATCGACATTAATCCAATTTCTAAGCGCATCCGTCTTCTTCATTTGTGACTTTTATACAGAGAAAATAGGGAAGCAACCCCGTGTCAACACAATCTACGCAGGTCCATGCATATACAATCACAAACGCATACGAGCAATAAAACAGTATGCAAATCACACATACACACTCACGTATATATATGTATATATATATATAGGCTCATGGAAACTTCACTTATGTTATGGTGTACACTTTTGGGCCAATATCCTTGGAAAAGATATAAACTCATCCCACCAGCAATGGGTTAAATAGTCCTACTACTTTTCTTCAGTGAGGATTATTTTAACATTAAATTACCCCCGAAGGTTTGATATGTCATTAAACAAAGACATACCCGTTGACAGGACATTTTAAAGCTACATATGACCGATACATCGTTCTCCGAAATGAACAAATTTAACTTTGTAAGGTTTTAGATATCCCATTTCTCTCAGTATTTTTCTATGTCATAATCATCTTGTATAAAGTATTTGCGAATGGTAAAAAAGATAGACGAGGTGCATACGATAAGTTTCCAGACTTTTTTATTGATAGTACACACATGCAATGCACTTGTGCCGTTCCAATAACTTCTGCAAGGCCCCGTGGAAGTCCTCTTGCGTGAGCGTGTCAATGACCTTCGTCACATCCTCTTTCATCTCATCAATTGTCTCATAACCACAGCCTCTGAGCTTAGGGAATAACCAAATGTCACAGGGAGCAAGGTCTAGACTATAGAGAGAGGTAGGATCTGTCTTGATGCCCATCTTGGTCAAATAGTCTGTGACAAGAATGGAGTTGTGGACTGGTGGAAATGCCGCTGACCCGATTTCAAGAGTGCTGGCCTCTTCCGATGAAATCACTTGCTGAACTCCCTTAGAACCTCAACATAGTAACCTAAACCCTAACCCTTTGGCCAATCAACTGTGGTGTATGGACTTCCTAACTCCTCCCACACTTCTCATCACCCCTCAAAGACTCACTGCCTTCCTTGAATCTCTTATGCCACTCAAAAACTGATGCTCGATTCATGCAAGATTAACCAAAAGCAGTCTGAAGCATTCAATATGTTTCTATGGCATTCTTTTCAAGTTTAAAACAGAATTTTATTGCATATCCTTCTTCTAAAGTGTTAGATTGCATTTTTGAAATTCACCGGCTGTAACAATCAGGTTTTTGTAGGGTGCATTACAATTGCTGCTATAGCTGTTCATTTGAACCTGAAATCATAAAAACTGGTCAGTTATATCATAAGATGTATAGCAATAACATACTGAATTTTCTAAAGTCTACAACAATTTTAAATGCCCAAACGAAAATGTCTGGAAATTTATCGTATGCACATCGTATTCTTCGGGATTCCAAGTTAGAAAATAACCAACCTTTTAAGTCCCATACTACCACCTTAATTAAGATTTTATTTAAAATAAACTATTAATTTGCTTAAATTTAAGAAACCAATTGCCATACAACATGATAATTTCGACCGGTCGAAAAATCTGTGGACGTTATGTTGGTCCTTGGACCTGGCTGTCGGACCAGACTGAAGTCGCTCCTCCACCCCGTTCCACGACAGTTGAGAGAAAAAATTTAAAGATTTTAAGAATATTTAGCAGTTTGGACTTTGTCATTTGACTGAACAGTTCGAGATTGCCGCTGTGAGCATTTGAATGTTAGAATGGCATAGAAATCTTACCAGTGACTATATCTTTGTCCGCATTCCATATCTTGATAGTGTTAATTCATTTAGGTTAGAGAACGAAGTATCACTTTCGCCCATGAAGATTTCTCTAGGACTGAATAAAGACAACAATACAATTGTTATCACAAGTTCATTTTTTTTCTATTTTATTTTTGTGAAGCTGGCCCATGGTTTATACATGTCTGTCCAAAGTCTCCTGCAGATCATCTCTTTTAAAAATAAGTACAACCTGAGAAGTGACGTTGGTTATCCAGTGAAAGAGGAACGGGCTGCTGTCGATACTGACATTAGTCTACAATTGTATTCATGCCAGTCATCATGGACAGCTGAGTACACTTGCTTGACTCACAGATGTCATTGAAAAATAATAGCAAAAAGAATAACCACCCGATCCCAAAAGACACCAAAAAAGAATAACCACTTCTCCCAAAAATTTATGTATTCATAATTTGTCATCGTGTGAGGTAGAACATACTAACGGCAGAAATTATGGAGGATGCCAAAAGGAATCAAGAGAAAAAAGATCTACAATATATTGATCAACATATCCTCAAGGAGACTTAAACGAGACACAAAAAGTCAAAGAATATAGTCGAACAATAAACTATCTCAAAATGTACTGGATATCCGACGAAGTCAAAAAGTTCATCGAGAAAACCATTAAAAACTGGAATGGGTTATTCACAATAGGAGGAAAAAGTTTAGATAAGGCAAAAATCCAGAGAAGTACGCTCCTGGGAGATGCGCTAAATCACATAGTTAGGAAATGCACAGGTGGGTACAAACTTACGAAATCGCAAGACAAGATTAACCACCATATGTACATAAACAACATATAACTGTTTGCCCCCCCCACACACACACAAAAAGATTCGAACCATTGACACATGAGAATATAGAGTCAAGAGAAAGGGATGGAATTTGGCATAGGAAAATGTGGTCTGCTAATAATGAAGTTAAAAATGGCAAACAACGAAAGGAATGGAACTATCAAATCAAGAAAAATCAGAACGTTTGGAGAAAAGGAAAATTCAAAGTACTTGGGCATATTGGAAGCAGACAACCTTAAACAAATGGAGATGAAAGGAAAAAGTAGAAAATAATATTTCAGGAGAACGAGAAAACTGCTTGAAACCAGTATATATAGGAGAAACCTTATCAAAGATATAAATACCTGAGCCGTCCTCCAACTCGAGACCATTCTTAAAATGGACGAGGGAAGAACTTTAATAAATGGAAAAGAGAACTCATAATAATACATTAGGCCAAAGATCCCAGAGATGACATAGGCACATTATATGTATCAAATAAAGAAAGAGGAAGAGGATACGCCAACGTTGAAGATGGCTTCGAAACATCGATACAACGGCTCGAAGATTACATAACAAAGGACAAAGGCTAATAGCAGCGACCAGAAACAACAAAAACAACAGAAGAATCTACAGAAGAACAATTAGTAGAAAACTAAAATGTGAATAAAATCAGTCTTATGGATATTCCTAGCGGCAAACAAGCGAAATCTCACACAAGGAGACATGGACATGACTAAGAAACTGAAAACTTAAGAAAGAAACTGAATGTCTTCTAATAGAAGCAAAATTAACACCATAAGAACAAACTACGTTAATACAAAAATAGACAAGACACAACAAAATTGTAAGTATAGGTTATGTGGTGGTAGAGACAAAACGGTCAATCATCTTCCCCCACGAAGTCTTGTCTAGTTTTATATTGTTTTACATATCATATTGATGAACGAATGCATAAAATCAGCGCAAAAAAAACAATACAAAACTAGCAAGACTGCGTTAGAAAGTTGGTTCACATGGAATTGTGAAAAAAATCTAAATTTGACCATCCGAACTAGTGGTATATACACAATCAGGAATCTCTTCTGGATAATGAGACGCACAAAATTTTCAGAGCTTTAGAGATACAAATTGATCACCAAATCTCGGTCAGAAGACCAGACCAAGTGATATTCAACAACAACAACAAAAAAGAAAACTTGCTCATTAGTGAACTTTGTCGTTTCAGTAAACCACTTACTAAATTAAAAGAAAGCGAAAAGAGAGATAAATACCAAGACTTTGCTTGAGAGCAAAAATATCTCTGGAACATGAAAGCAACAGTGATACCAATTATAATTAGTGCACTTGAAACAATCCCCAAAGTATTGGTACAGGAACTAGAATACTTAGAAATCAGAGTTCAACTACAGACCATCCAGACAGCATTATAATAAACATTATCCAAAATATCGCGAAAAATCCTGGAGACATAAAGAAACTTGCTGTCACTCAAATTTCAGTGAGAAACCATCAACTAACGCCGGTGTGAAAAACTCTCAAAAGAGTAAAATGATGATAAATACCCATGAATGTTTTCTTTTTTGTTTAAAAACAAAGTGTATGCAAATAGATTATTAGTCTTTCTTCAGGTACGTTCCGGAAAACATTCTAGGAAAAAATGGTAATCTCGTCTAAATTGGAGGATTAATTTTTTTTAGAATAGGTACATTTAAAACTGGACGGAAATCTTTTTTGTTGTCAAAAATGTTGGGTTATAATACGATACGATAAAATAATTGAATCGGACAAATGAAGCATTCTTTAAAGAGATAGAAAATATTGACTTAACAAATAATAGCTGTAATTTACATTTTCAAAAGCAAGCGTATTTCTTTGCTAAATGTTCAAGATAAACGCAACAGCAACGAAATAATATGATTTGATTAAATAGCACATTTTAATGGCAACATCTATTAAAAACATCTTTGAAGAGAGAAAAAAAAAACAACCAAAAGTGCAAAAGGAATTATTAAGGATTCCAAGTGATTTTGGTTATAAGGAAAAAAACGTAAATTAGCACACACACACACACACACACACACACACACACACACACACACACACACAGAAGTCTCGAAGAGAAGTTAATTATAAATAATTTGAAATATTTGTGCAAAATTTTGCTTTCAAATGGAAGTAATTTTCTTTGAGGCGGAGTTATATTTAGCACAGTTAAATCATTTCCAATTGATGTTTCCTGGTAAATTTAAAATTTAGTTTATTAATAATATGAGATTATAAAGTGGCTAACCAAATTCTTACTATATATTTTTATTCGCTGAAGAAATGGTTTCAGATCAAAGAAAAGTAAAACACTTTTTCAGTCATCATCCTCTTCATAATCATCACGTCGGTTCATTATAGCAGCTTTAACCGGATGTTTTTCAATATGCTTTGAGTGAGTGTAAGTTTCCACAAAGCCTTTTTTTAATAGCTGTAATTTTCACTATCATCGTAATCTGTTCGTGCCTCTGGCATTGATTCTGTTGACTCTTTCTAGACACCAGTCTTTATTGGCCATTGTTGCTAGTTCTGTAGTCAGCATCCAGTGACCACTCAGAACTGGTTAATTTAAGTTTTTGCTGGTTGGCCAACACATACATTTATATTTACATGTTCTACATGTTTTTCATTGGTGTGCTACTGGTGATGCCATACAACAGTACTGACACTATTACATCATCGAAGAATTTGCGTTTTATTATATTAGTGTGATTAGATTTCCACATGGTCAATAACCTGCCAGTATCATTTTATATGATCTTAAATTAGTAAATAATTGATTCCAAGAAAATCATCATGGGGATAGTTTCTGAGGCCTAGTGGTTGATGTGTTGGACTGGCCGTAAAACAATGTCACTTAAGACCTTGTCAATCCTTTTCCAGCCGTTTCCAGTATGTCATCCTCGTCTTAATTGGACAGTTTGTGTGATTGGAGGCAAGTGGCCCAATAGCTGCTGTTTTGTAGTGCATTGCAACCAAGATATGTTCAAAATAGCTCGTAGAATCCTTGTACAGTTCCTGTACAACGTTTTCTCTATCTTTTGTTAGAGTGTGAGCTCAGCAGCCATACAGTACAAATGGCACCGCTATAGCTCGGAAAAAATTGGCGTTTCTTTTTTTTTAAAGATCAGCTTCCTTTTTGGTCGATAACTTGTCAATAGCAGAGTATTCTGTAACATTAGATTAGTAAATATTCGGTTCCAAGGAAAGGATTATCAGGTGGGTTTATGTGGTTTTGTGGCTGACGTGATGGACTACGATATCGTGGGAAGTGAGTTCGAAGTGAGTACAAAGATTGGTTTGGCATTGTATAACTCCCGAACGTTGATATGCTCTTAATACTAAACTAAAGCAGAAAACTACACAGTATATCGTTTAAAGTATTGTTTGAGTATATTGTTTAAAGTAAGTATTACTATTTAATAATAGGAGAGTCCTGACTTTAAAGTGCTGGCCAGTGGCCTCGAAGATTTATGATTCCGTTATCTATTCGCAGTATTACGTTTATTTTCGGATTAAACACTTGGGATAAGGTATCGGTTAAATAGTACCACTGCAAAGATGGCTTTATAATTAAATAATATTGCAAGGTTAATACGCCATTAAAAACAGGAAGCAAAGTAAATAAAAACTATCAGATAATGATAAATTGTTTATATGTACTTTCATGTTTTTTAGTGTTTCTATCCAACACCAATAATTTGCAATTATGAATATGGTTTTAAGTAACTAATAATAATCCTTAGTAAAATACCATACGAAGCATTTGTCATCACCATTGACTGTACAGATCCCTTGGCTCTCTCCATCTATCCATTTCAGCTATCACTCTTGTAAAGTCCTCGAAAAAGTATCATGTTTCTTCATAGAGCTAATGGATATATGTCTTTGTTGATAGGTCAACACTGGCATGTTTTTATTATATAATACATATCTAGTAATCATGATAAAAATAATTTGCATCCTGTGATATTGTTTTAAGTATTTTTTTGATATTCATTATTATCTAACATATATATTGGACTTATAGACGGGATCCAATAAAGAACTAACACATCGGATTTTATTGAAACAGAGCGTATGATATTTTTGAAGATATGGTTGAGATGAAAAAGCGACTAATTTTGATTTAAAATAAAAACGAAATTGTAATTGATAAGTTTGGTAGAACGCACAAACACAACATTGTTTTTAAACACGTATGAGAGAGCACCATTTTCCTCTCAACGAATATACACAGATACTACTCTGATCTTGGGCACCTCAATCACGAACAGTGTGAAACACAAGGTCATTTTTAAACGCGGCGCATCTTGTTTTAAATCAGTTTTCCTTCTGTTAGATTCGCTAATGTACCTAGATTATCGAACCTTGACTACCTTAATATTTACCGATAGTTTGGGATGGAACATATATTCCCGCCTTAAATAGTACGACTACTCTTCTTCTAAAAGGATAGCTTTGTCTTGATATGGTATAAAACAAAGTAAACAAATCTGAAACCGAAATGAAGACGGAATATAAATTTCCAACCGTGTTATATTAAATCGCTACATTAGATACGAAAAATGGCTGCATGAATTTTGAAATTCAGTAAAAGAAATAATTCTAATATTGGACTGAGACTTCATAATTCCCATGGCAATTGAAGAAAGAACTTATCGGGGAAAAAAACATCACATACGCAAACATTTACACACTCACTAAAAAATTGACGTTTGTTGATCCTTGTTCGGGCGGAGGGGCTAGTAAACACACGCCCCCTCTCTCTCTCTCTCTCTCTCACTCTCTCTCTTTCTCTCTCTCTCTCTCTATATATATATATATATATAATTAACTTAAATCACGAGTCGGAATTCTCCTACTAAATTTTTACCTAAACGGATCATCAGGGAGTCTAATACCGACTAGATTAGTATATATATATATATATATATATATATATATATATATATATATATATATATAAAGAAATTGTGTAAATTTTTGCATCAAGTAATAATTCATACATATTTGGTTCACTATTTTATGATGTTATGTTTTCATGTTTGTTCTTTTGGTTCCTTGCCAAATTCATTGTGTCAATGAGTAATTGATAAAAAAGTTGCGGTAAGTTCTCATAATACGATTTGAATGTATCGTCTTCAGGAGAACATTTTTAGGCATTGATTTATTGTTGATATTTTTGTATAGTTTGTGATATTTATTTTGATGAAAGGATTGAGGATTGGTATGGTAATTTAGTTAGTTTTGAAACATTTCTAGTAAAATACCACTAGTGTTGTTTGGTACTTCATTTCTTCATTTTTATAGTGATGGCTTCAACAAAATGCAGTACTTATTTGTTGTACGCATTTTTACAACAAAATAAATATCAGATTGGAACTACAAAAAAGTAAACAATACCTAACGAAATACTCTTAATATTGTCAATCACTTAGAAGAACTTGGGGGAAAACCACTGCACCAATTTTAACTTCGTGTAAAGATACTTGCAAAATAAGATGGAACCCTCCAAAAAATACCATCATAAAAAAGAATTGTCAGTGTTTTATAGCCACATACACACACACACACACACACACACACACACACACACACACACACACACACACACACACATACATACACACATATATATATATATATATATACTCACACACATATATGTATATGTTTGTATGTATGCACACACACTCCCTCACACACACACACACACACACTCACATACACACACACACACACACACACACACATATATATATATATATATATATATATATATATATATATATGTACGCATATAAAAATATACATGTATATGAACCATATATACGTACGCATATAAGCATATACATGTATATAAACCATGGCTGTTCAAAAAGTTTCCAGACACTATTCGTATGGCAACTTTTATTGATAGTACACATATGAAACTCTAGTCCCCTTCGAAGTAATCTCCTCCGGCTGTAATGCATTTGTTGTACCGTTCCAACACCTTCTGCAAGGCCCCATAGAAGTCCTCTTGTGTGAGCGTGTCAATGACCTTCGTAAAAGCCTCTTTCATCTCCTCAATTGTCTTATAACGACAGCCTCTGAGCTTAGGGAATAACCAAAAGACACAGGGAGCAAGGTCTGCACTATAGGGTGGGTAATTGTCGTGATGCCCACCTTGGTCAAATAGTCTGTGACAAGGATGGAATTGTGGACTGGTGTATTGTCAAGGTGGAAATGCCACTGACCCGATTTCAAGAGTGCTGGCCTCTTCCGACGGAATCTCTACCTGAACTCCCTTAAAACTTAAACATAGTAACTCTAACCCTTTGGCCAATCTACTCTGATGTATTCACTTCTTTACTCCTCCCACACCTCTTATCATCCCTCTCAGACTCACTGCCTTCCTTGAATCTCTTATGGCACTCAAAAACTGATGCTCGATTCATGCAAGATGGTCGAAAAGCAGTCTGAAGTATTCCATACGTTTCTGCGGCATTTTTTTCCAAATTTAAAACAGAATTTTATTGCATTTCTAAATTGTTCTCACGTCGTTATTGCATTTTTTGAAATTCACCAGCTGTGACATCAGGCTTTAGTAGGGGTATTCGAGTGTCTGCGGTAGCTGTTCCTTTGAACCTGAAATCATAAAAATAGATCAATCATCTCATAAGATGTTTAGCAATGAAAAAATGAATTTTCAAGAGTCGACGACAATTTTATATGCTTGTATAAAAAAGTCTGGAAACTTGTTAAAGGCACCACCTGTATATATATATATATATATATATATATATATATATATATATATATATATATATATATATATATATATATATATATATATATATATGTATATATTCTTCAATCCAGTTCATCCGGAGTAGAGAACGATTCCGTCAGGACACATACATTCTTCAAATTTTCAATATTTAAATATTCCTGGTAAAGAACTCAATGTTAATAAATTCACAGGGCAAAAAATATTATTTCAAGACGAGAACGGTATTCGGTCACATTAGGATAATAAATTTATTTCAATCCTGTTAACAGCATTGATAAGAATAAAAAAAAAAAACTCTGCAAGAATTTTATCAGGACTTCATCAGATACAACAAGAAAATAATATCAAATACAACCAGACAGGAGAGATAGACAAAGGAAGAAGGGAGCAGGGGAAAGAAAAGCAATTTCAGCTAAGTACAGCCTTTTCCCTTGTAAGGCTAGTTCCGGTCTCTTCCAGTTTCAGGATAAGTCAATGATAAAACCAATAAAAACAACAATTTAAAAATCACAGAAATACATATCCTAATTTACAACCATTTCTAACAAAATTATTTATTTTAATTATAGTATGTAATCTTTTTTCTTTGAAAGGTACCGAACGAATCTCTCTAAAACTGAATTAGGGATAATCTCGAAAAATATCATTCAAAATATTACAATTGATTTACAAAATATACCCATAACAATATTTGGAAAAACTTAAATGATACAAATGAATGGTTTAGAAATATTAAAAACAAAAGCAAGACCACTTTTATTCAATTAGACATTTTGATTTTTATCCGTCTATGACAAAACAAAGTTCTTATTGGTTTAATTTTTTTGCTTGTTGGATTTAATGAAGTCCTGTTAACATTATTTTGGAGTTTTTGATTCATATGAACTCTCTTAACTGGAGAGAAATAAATTTATTATTCTAATCTGACCGAATAATTTTTTTTCTTGAAACTATATATATATATATATATATATATATATATATATATATATATATATATATATATATATATATATAGTATTATTCAGTCCAGTTAAACTGGAGTTGGGAGTAATTCCATCAGGAAAAGAAAACTATTCAAGAGTGAACATTTAAATTTTCCTGGTCAAGAGCTCAATGTAACAGACATTACAGAGCAAATATTTTCATTAAGAAAAAACAACAAACCGGTCACATTAGTATTATAAATTATTTCCATCCTGTTACGCGTTTTTGAAAAAATTCAAAAACACGAAAAATATTTAACAGGACTTCTTCAGATCTTATGGAGAAAATAAATCAGAATAGACACAGGAAAGACGGTGGGAGGGGATAGAAGAAGGGTGAAGAGTTATCTCCTAATTTAGCCCACTACCGTTTTTTATTTTATTGTCGGTTAGAATTATAGTAAATTTATTTTTTTTTAAATCAACATTTTTTTTTAATTTTTAAAATCTAATTACATTTTTACTTAAACTATAGATTTAATATTGAAATAGATTTTATTCAATAACTTGATGATACAGTAATAATTATATTAAATTAAAATCAAGATTTAATTAAATTTAAGCATATTTTCATTATCAAAACTATTTAGAACCTATTAATCAGTTACACTTTTAATGATTAGTACGTATATATGATATGGTTTTTTTCACATTTTCTATCTAACATTTTATTTTATTTATTCATTTACATCAATTCTCAGTTTAATTCTATGTTATTTTTTTTTTAATTTTGTAAATTATCAATAGTTTAAATTTAGCCCTATGTCTACACCTAGCTATTAATTCACTTCTCTTATTTAATAATTTTTCCGGTTCTGGATGAAGCAAAATGTTTCTATTAAACACAGATTGCATCTGTTATCGAAAGACTTTGGAGTATTTGATTTTTTTAATATGGAGGAGATAACTCTTCACCCTCTTCTATCTCTCCCACCTTCTTTCCTGTGTCTATTTTGATTTATTTTATCCATAGGATCTGAAGAAGTCTTGTTAAATTTTTTTCGTGTTTTTGAATTTTTCAAAAACGCGTAACAGGATGGAAATAAATTTATAATCCTAATGTGACCGTTTTTTTTTTCTTAATGAAAAAGTGTATATATATATATATATATATATATATATATATATATATATATATATATATATATATCCGAAAATTTGCAGAGAATAAAAAGCACAAAAGCTTCAGAGGATCATTTTGTTAATAGAATTATTCTCCAACGAAAAACGTTTCGTTTGTTAGACCTATATCAAGATGTGTTGGCTTTTTAAATAGAACGATAAAACTGAGAAAGATTTAAAACATTTTATTTCCGTTTGCAGCATTCGGTTTCAAATTATGTGGCGAAATTGGGGTTCTGACTTTAGGAAAAAGAATTCCCCAACTTACACGGCTCTATAATGCTTGTGTATATGTATATACAATCTATAAATTTTACATCTTCCTTCTAATGGGTAGAGAACTGGTCACCGCCATTGCATAAACTTAATGGAAAAATATCTTGTGCACGATCTGTTGACAATATTAACAAAATCGTAAAACTGCCGGTAATATCAAAAGCTCTGGATGACTGGCCATTATTTACGTGTTTTTCCCCCATATCATTTTTAGAAAAGATTTTTAAAAATTTTCACCACGGTCTTAGTTTGTACACACACACACACACACACACACATGTATATATATATATATATATATATATATATATATATATATATATATATATAGTTAGTCCTCTAAAAGGTCTCATGTGTATTCAAGGAGCTAATAATGGGTGTATGTTTGTTGCTAGTAGGCCAACACTAGTGTGTTCATGTGTAGTAATACATAGCCAGTAATTATTCATAATAAAGATAATTTCCAGCATGTGAAATGGTTTCAATTGTTTTTTATACTCAAGATTATCTAACAGATATATTGAACACATAGATAGGATCCAATCAGGAAATAAGTCCCCAGAATTTATTTACTCTGAGTGTAAGGACATTGTTGAAGCTATGAGTGAATATATATATATATATATATATATAAATATATATATATATATATATATATATATATATATATATATATATATATATTACTATAGTATTATTTGAATAATCAACATTAGTGTGTGTATTTTTGTGTATTTCTACTAATAAACAATACTTTGCTCTCTTCGTCATTTTATCATTTTCTTTTCATTTTTGTCTGGTTAAAATCTTCAGTAGCCAGGCATATATCAGGATAAGCTTAGTCTAAAAACGTAATCGGTTCCCGTGACTAGGTTAGTTTACGACCCAGCTGTCTCGCAGTCAGTTTGTAATAAATTCAGACTAACATAATAGATAGATTTTCACAGATGAATTGTCACCAATGGTTGGTGATTGCCTCCCTCTGCGGAACCCAGGGCAATTTAAATCACAGGCGATCTCATTCGATCGATTACTGCTATTTAAAATCTTTGGGCCAATTTTTTTTTAGAAATTTCTATAAGTGTTAACATCGTAAAATATTCTTGCGTCACTCAAGCAAATATGGATTCTGAATTGTCTATATTCAACGGAATCTAAAGAGAAATATAAATATTCGCTGAGGTGAGTTCTATTTGGTCAAAATTCATGTTCCCCATACACAGGAAGTATTACTGAGCATTTCCATTTGGTGACTATTTCGGTTGAAATATTCCTGGACATTTTTCAAAGCATCAGTGTGTGCGTGCGTAAAATATTTTAAAAGTTAGATATTCAAATGATGCATTCCTTATGGAAAATGTATCAATGTTTTTATCTTTACAAGTATATTCAGAGCAATGTTTTTATGTTTAATGTGGCATCTGAAAAATAATCATATATATATATATATATATATATATATATATATATATATATATATATATCATAATTTAGTAGGTCTGCCGACTGGAGTCGAAGATAACCTGAAGGTTTCCTTTTCAATACCTATAAGACCTAGGCGTGGTATAGGGCGCTACTTCTTTCCTTTGATTTGTTCACTTACATTTGATTAGTAACTTATAATGATGAGTTTGAGGTAAGGAGGCATCAAGGAATTTTTTAAAATTTTTTGGTATGTCTTCACCTGGGATTAAACCCCGGACTCTAGGACCTTCGGCAAACACTCTAATCATTATGTCAATGGGGTATATAATAGTTAGTTAGTCGACCGTAGTCGAGGGTGACCCGACGGCCTCCTTTTCAATAGCTACTACACTGAGGTGTAATTTTGTGCGCTGCTCTTTTCCCTGGATTGCCCCACTTACCACTGATCCATTAATGCTGAAGATTAAGTTAGAGACATTAAGTTACTTTTTTTGAATCTTTGGTATGAATCGACCTGGGATTAAACCTTGGTCTTCTGAATCATTGGCAAACGCTTTCATATATATATATATATATATATGCTTCACGCAGTAGCCCACCGTCAAATCTCGGACGAGGATGATTACATTTTTCATACCAGGGAAAGGTGTGAATTAAACTATTCTCCCTCTAACTTCAGTTACAATCTGTCAAAGCGAACGAAAAACTCTGAATAAAAAAACTCTTTAACTCTGCTAAAAATGTAATCTTATATCGCATCTTGGCCAAGTAGAGCAGTGGGTTAATTACTTCCACAGGCATTCTCTAGGCTACATTTCTTGACTTCTATCTCTATTGCCAATCAGACTTGGGATGTCAATTCGACGGCATCAAGTGTCCACTCAGAGCTAAAAATGTAGGTCTTTCCTGCTCAGTAAATACTATTGTGTTAATAGGTAGAAAGCCACGGTAGAACTTCGTATAATAGGTCAAACATGTTTTTTATGTACTGCCTAGAGTATCTTGTTCCTCTTAAATTTAAAAAAAAATTGAGGTAATATGATAGTGATAGTACACACCTGTTTTTTGTTGATGTTTCCTGGATCCATTCCTGATATATATATATATATATATATATATATATAGTGACATCCGCAGACAGACTTTTTCTTTGTATTACAACTCTTCGGTGTAGCTAGACACGTAGGACGCTTGAAACAGCGATCGAAATCCACCCAGCTTTATGTTCGGCTTAATTTCATATCGCTCAGCCAGCAAGCGAATCACATCAACTTGGGAATTATAACGCATCATGTCATAGTTTTTTTCCCTTAATTTTTTTTCCCTTACCAGTTACCAGTGTGCTCAATTCCTTCGAAGAGCTTAACATTATGATTCTGCTACGGATACAGCAACAACTGCACGTCCAATCACCTCTTCATCAGATTATGACTCTGAGATCAAGCATGAATTCGGTGCCAAATAATTCTAACCTGATCTCTTTGGCAGTATCTTACGATACCTTCGGCCTTATAGAATGTTTGACAAAATTTACGAAAGCCAGATCAAGATTGCTTTTTATAGTTTAAAACTTGATTGAGTTTCAAAATTTATATACACAAAGCGTTAATTCAATGTTGTAAGATTAAAATTAACTCTGCCAACACATGACAAGTCAATACACGGTAAGTGACTGATGACGTTCATTTTGTGAAATACTTTCCTTTACTAGATCTTAATAATCATGCATAACAGCTAAAAATGTGTGTGTGTGTGTTATGAAATGATCGATGCCGATAATGGCGTTAAGTGAGCACATCAAAACAGGTATTTTAAGATTGGAGTAGCGTGAATGTCGTGACCGCGGAGGGCCGAAATGATAAGTAACACTTGGCCTGACACGACACATGATTCTCGGACAAAAAGGTGGCTCGTTTTGTTTGTGATTGGAATCCAAAAGAGAAGAAATGACACCGCCAAAGATCTCCATTGCCCTCATGCTATAATGGATAAACATAAAAAATCTAAGCATACCAATCAAGAATCATTGTAGACACATTTTTAAAATTAAACTCCCTTAATATAATTGTAAACCAACAGTTTGGATAATAATTGACATCTAAAAAATACCAGTGTTTATATTTAACAGACGTTCTTTTATACAAAGAAAAAAGAACAATTTATTCGGAAGAATATATATATATATATATATATATATATATATATATATATATATATATATATAAATGGATTTCTGTTGGGATTTTAGAGTTTTATTTTATCGTGAAAACTATTCTTTAAGATATAACATTTAAATGCATTTGAAAAGCTATTTTTTTGATTAATTACTTCTCTTTAGGTTTGGTTTCTATGTTTAATTGCATATCATAATTTGTAGGTTATGTAATTCCAAAGTAATCCTTTTTTCTGATGAACAGCAGTGGTACTATTTTTGCCCAAAGAGGGAAACTCCGTATTGAAAAGAGTTGGTTTATAACCAAAAATATTTCAGTATCACCGAAATATTGTGTTTTGTGGCTATTCAAACTGGTGGCTATTAAAACAGCGTGATGATGAATCGAATAGATATCTCTCATCAAATTTTTGGTGATTGATAAATGCAAACTATGATAAATTTACAAAAGAAAGTGTTATGTGCATTGAAAATAACTTTTTTCGTTAAAAGATATTTCCACGTGAACTAATCATGGATTCGACACTGCGAACCACAGTCGAAAAGGACTTCCATTGAGTGGGAACACTGATTCTCTGGTAAGAAAAAGTTCTGAGCGCATCAGTCAGTAATGAATCCCATGTGAACAGTATTCTGTGATATAAAATGCCCTGTTACTATTTCCCTGAAAAACGTGTAACTGTAAACAGAAATTCCTACTAAGGCACATGTGACGTGGTATGGTATAGAGAGAGGGAAGAGGGGGGTCAATACCCTGACCCCTTTATTTGAATTAACAGGCATTAGAACTGACCGTTAAACTGGTAGGGGAAAGAAAGAGCAAGATATCTGCACTCTATGCCCTTTAGTCTGTTGAACGAAAGAAGTCAAGGTCAGTATAGTGGCGTGACTCGGCGAGGTGGTGGGAGAGGAAAATCAGATGATTGGTCCACATGCTCTTCGTGCCAAAAAAAGGCCATCATGCGTTATAGAAATTTGAAAGAGGATCTTCAGTTTTGGACAGAAGCCATTAGGAGAACAACACGCTGAATTCAGCCGACTCCGGGAAAAGTCACTCACCCGTAAAAAGGAAAAAGAAATCTGAAAAACTGGAAAACCGTCAAAGATAAGTATATATCAAACCGTTTTCCTTCTACAATCCTTAAGTATTAGAAATTTATATGTATTTTTAAAAAAAGAGAGAAACTGTAAAGGTTCTGTTACATCAATAGTTAATTTTATTGAATGAACATTGCTATACGCCTCTGTCTGGCGGCTTAGACACTTTTACTCAAGTATGAGAAAAGAAAGAGAAAAAAGGAGAAAGAAGAAATTGGACTATTGAGAGACGTTTTTGTTTGGGGTTTTCCTGTTGATTAATAATGCCGGTATTTTAAAAAGAGTAAATATAAAAGAACCGTTTCTTAAATATCATCATTATTTGTTTGGCCGTCGTATATGACAATTTTATTATATTTTAAATGCACCCTTGGTTTGAGATCTTTTGGCTGTGTTATTTCCTCTGTCGACTTGACTTCTTCACATGTATCTTGTCTCAGCCTCGAAACCGTTTCATTAATTTTCGCTAAACGTCTTATTGCCTCCTTAAACATTACATGAGAATTTTAGAAATATGTCTACAGTTAATATCATCTAACCTAGAAGTTCGCTCTTCCGTGGTCTGAGTAGGAAGACGAAGGACTTCGTGGTGTATGTGAAAGTGAATTGGCTCCCCCTTACCAACGTCTGAGGTCAGTCTAGCTCTGAATTAACCTCCATATTATTTGTCTGTTTATCATAGCCCGAAATAGAAGTCTTGACCGGGATTTATTTGTGGAGTGTCGAGTGCAAGACGATACACATTCTACGTAACAGTCTTCTACAGAGGTCAATGACCGAGATATCGATCTCTTAAGGTCATAGTAGAATTCAACGTCACATGCGCACGTAAATGGGCCCTCGTCCTGGGATAATTATTTATGAGACATCACACACATTATACATTAAATGCCCTTCGTATATTTTTTCTTCACTAACTTACTGTTATAGTGTCCAATCTACACGATAATGAACACTTCCTCCTTTCTAAATACTAACCCTATCTACTCTCGGGGAGATTTCGACCCGACGAGGGAACTCGATCAGCCACTGTGCATTGCGCAGAGGCTTTTGTGCAGAATGTCTGGCATCCGTGCCGGACAGTCAAAGTTCCATAGCAGACATGTGTCCAAACAGCCCCGGCTTCGGCTGAGCTATCTTCGGGTGGACGAGCTGCGTTACTGACGTATTTGTCACCCTTGTATAGCACTGGATCTTGCTGTCCAGTTTAAGCTATAACCAGGTATACGTGCCTCGACCCAGATTTAGGTCCATATCCAGCTAGGGTTATCAGGTCCACATTGTACTTAGTGGGCTGATGACCAGCATACTCCATCAGGGCTCGAGCCTCAGCTCGTACCTGACCTTCCGCTCTCCTAAACCCGCAATAATTAGCTTTCGGATCATTGATCTTGTGTTAAGTCCTGTCTGGCGGGAGACAGAAACAAATATCAAGATATCTTCCCCGCGAGAGATTGGACACGCTTTGGTTGGCCTTTGTGATCGGTTCACACATCTGGCCTGGAGTGTCCTGGCTCCGCTTGGAGTCGGTAAGCCATCATTCATGTCGGGCGCGCCAAGACCGCAACCTCGAGCCTCAGGGAACCGTCCACCAGGCTCTAATTCTCCTTTAAGGGGCTACGTCTATCACCTGGTGCCTGAAGTGCCCCTTTTTAGGGTAATGCTGACGGGGTCCGAGGCATTTTTTTTAGTTGCCGGGAGTGTCGAGGCTACGGCCCTTAGCTCGGAATCACCTAAAAGGGCCTTGTGCCAGACTCGTCCGGTCGCTGGGTTGAATGACAAATACCAACTTCCTTCCCGCAGTCGAACCTGTCAGTTTCGCCGGACACTTCCACCTGCAGCTCTTATTTTGTATATATGTTCTGTGAATGCAATATATTTGTTCCACTCACTTTCTTTTCTTTTCGTGTGTGTTTTTTTTTTCTGGCTCCTAACTGAACACAATAATTACTTCTTATTGAATGTAGAAAAATAAAATACATAAACAAAAAAAAAAAGTGATCATAGTTGAATAAGATCTCTTTTTCTATGACGGTAAATTTCGAATTAAAGGTTAAAAGTTCTCACGTTTGACGAAATTTTGTGCATGTTCTTTATAGTCGAGTGAGCAATTACACTTGTGTTGGTGTGTGTGCGTGTGTGTGTGTGTGTGTGTGTGTCTCAATGCGTCTACGTGCGGGTGTCTTTTTGGACTATTGATCACAGATGTTAAAGGAAATATACCTGATGATCGAAAACCCAGATATATGTGATATTTTGAATATAAAAAAGGAATTTTTTCAACTATTTTTCTATTTTATAACATCGTCTAGAGTCTCTAGTTATGCATTATTAAGCTCTAATATCGCAAGCACGAAAGGCGTCCACAGCTATTGAATGTGGCTGAATAATTTACGCCGAATATATGAACTTCATTCTTTTGCTAGATGGCTAGTGACTTCCGTCCAGAATTCCATCGACATGAAAGACTTCTGTAGTCAGAGAATTTCTGCGGAAGGGCAACATACAAATCTGAGGCCGACTATCGACTCCATCGTTGACTTGTATATTGCTGACTGAAATTGGTCGATCGTTATATTGATAGATTTGAGCATACGTACAAAAGAGTGAAAAAGAAAGACTAACCGTAAGAACACCCACATTTAGCGTAACATAATATATTCATTTTGCAATACATAACAGTAAGTATATTTCCATATAAATAAAAAATATGGTTTACATATACACCAACACACACACACACACACACATATATGTATACATGCACACATACACACATATATTTATATACCTATAAACATTTATATATTGGTTATAGTATTCCATCAAATAGTAAAATAGTAACATATTTTCCAACCTAATTTATTAACACACACACACACACACACACACACACACACACTTTTATATATATATATATATATATATATATATATGTCTGTGTGTGTGTGTGTGTGTGTGTGTGTGTAATGAAAAATGCAGTTTGCTATATTCATACATAAGGTGGTTTCAATATCGATGCTAGAGTATATCGCTGTCAATGGCGTTGGGTGACTGCTATTTTCCCCACAATATAATCCCCATGCTGCCCTGCAGATCAGATCAGAGAGAATCCACTTTGGTTGCATGATCACATAAGTGGAACAATTACAGTCATCAAGGGCCTTTAATTCTGAGTCCTCGCCATTATAATTGAGATCACTATATACTCTACCGCTGATATTGAGCACTGAAAATATTTTTTTTTTAAATTTAAAATCATAATCATACGTCACCCCAAAACTTATTTCAAAGACATATGATCAATAAAAATGGTCATAACCTTGCAGTTTGACTTTCGTTTGTGATTTTTTTTCTATCTTTGGGAAACTAATTTTTGTCTTCTGTGTTTTCGATCAAATGAGCCGATTTCTTAAAAAAAAGTGTATTACAACGTGGAGAGAAGTCAATTAACCGGTGAGACTAGATGGGCTGCAGATCGATTCTGTTACAGCTTTTAAACTCTGCATTTATGCAGTTATTTTGATTTCGTATATGAGAGTGTACGTTAAAATATGTCGTAGCAATAGACTTTCAGTAGAATGAGACTACGGTGTTTGTTATGAACATGGGTAGCTCAGTGAAAATAAAAGAATAATAATAAAAACATTTATGGTCATATTACGTTTAATTCGCCACTTATATACAATCCATATAAAGCATTTTATTTAATGTATGCAAAGTATATCACGAGAGAGTTGGTAACACATTAAAAGTCAAAGCAGAATTATAAAATAAAACACACAGATTTCACAAATATATTCGCTGATCATTGAAAAGCAAATTTTATAAAGCAAAAAAAGTAAACAACAATTTGGTTTCATCAATTAGTATATTCTGACATTGTCTTAATATTTATTAATATATAAAGAAATCTTTGACCGCTGCATCCTTCGATCTTCTTCAGGTATTTCATGTGGAACAAGGGAGCCTACACGGAATTTTGAAACGCTTGTATACCTTACGTCATGTATCCAGCAGGACAAATGACGTAACGGATATAAGTATTTAGTTAAAAGTGTTTCTAAGTGAAGTCATTCGGGTGCAATGGGTTCAATTTTGACTACAGGTAAATATCACAATAAACAATTACTATACCTTAACACTTGTATCTGGTTATGATCAACAGAATCTGAAAAATCTACTCTTGTAAATTAGATTATGTGTTCGGTTTGAAATTCCCTATAAACTCCCTATTTCAACATGGAACCAGAAGGCTGATGTATGCATCGGCCGAAAAGTTGTGAATAAAACAATAAATGATAAAGGCAATAGTCCGAATACCCTGGACGATAAAAATCATAAAGCTTTATTTCAGAAATTTATAAATAGCAATTTGCGAGTGTGGGTTCATGACTGTATGTGGGCATTACTTTAAAAGGTATATGCATGCAAGCGCAAAGTAAATGTCTACATTTGCTTCTCCCACTTAGCTACTGGGTACATATATAGTAAATGTGTTCTCTACCCAAGCAGGGGCACAGGTTCTAAATCAAACAGTGTATTCCTAGAATAGCAGAACACAGGAAAAAGCACTGTACTTCAAGATATGAATAAGTCAAAGAAAATGTCATTGAAGACTTCTTCATCCCTAATTTCTTAAACCGATACTTGAAATCCATTATAAAAAGGATCTATACTAAAATGTTGCTCATTAAAACAATAAAATCATACTGTTTGTTTTTGATTTTGGTTCATCGAATTCCATTTTCAAAGTGTCTTGTATTTTATTGAAATAGAAAATATACTGAAACTTCATACTTTACTTTAAATTAGATTTTCAACACGAAATAATGCATGGACACACACACACGCACACACACACACACACACACACACACACACACACACACACACACACTAATTACAAAGAGGGATTAGGAGCACGTATTGTTACTTTTGTCCCATGACCATTACTTTCATCTACTTCCCACATAATAGATTTCAAATCATCAGATGAAATTTTATTTTAGACGTAATTTCATGTACAAATTATTTTGTCTTCGATTTTAGAAAAGGCATATGAAAGTTTTTTAGTTAGGCAAAAGTAAGAAGACGATCTTCTAATAAAAAAAAGGATACCAATTAAATGGCCAGACTCTCATTACTTTTGACTAATTAAATGCATCTTAAATGGCTTTTATTCTCGTCAATTCTCTCCCTCTCTCTCTCTCTTACTCTCTCTCTCTCTCTCTCTGTATATATATATATATATATATATGGTGTATGATATATAAAGTGGCTGGATTTTAAGCTATTGCACATCCGCTTTATTTCTTCAGGTTTTGTCAACTCTGTTGCAAACTTGTGTCCGTTCGGCACTATTCGTGAGTTAGGCAGCACTATAATGTCATTCACCCCTCTAAAAAATTTGAAAACCGCATGTTGTAATTGCTTGGAATTCTTGATGGAAATTACAGAACGAGGTTTTCAGAGTGTTTGCATCTCAATCTCTGCACAGATTTATATTTTTTGTGGCCTTATTAGAGGCCAGAAATTAAGACATAAGAAAGGAATTCAGTTAAACAAATACATTAAAGAAAAACAGTAATACAATATATACAAACGGGAGGGTTACCAGGTCGACTGTTTTGGTCAGACTGCTAGGGCTGTCTGCTGGAATATTGCCTTCTGCCTAAGCGCAGTAATTGCTGCTCTTCATAGCAGGAAGAATTCATGCATGCGTGGGTAAATTACCATAACAATAATTTGAATGATGAAAACAAAACACCTAGTTCGCGTCATAGTCTTTGGAGTAAGTCACTAGTTATGGTGCTGCAGTTCTTCCATCCATTTTTTTCATAGTCATAGAATAAAGACGGAGGCATATGTCTAGTGCTTTGTAATGTTACCTGGATCGAGTGGGTCGCTGCTGGAAGACCTTAATTATGACAAAAGGATTCTACTCCATGCTACACAAGGAGGACAACACCAAGCTAGTTGTCAAAAAAATAGCTTTCATATCACCCCAACTTCTAACTGCCTAACTCTTCAGATAGCTCATTTTGTGTTGGGTGCGATTGGGCGAGAGACCAACAAAACTCTTTGAAAGCAAAGACAAGTTAGCATTTACGAATTTAAACAAGTAAACACTCGGAAGGTTTAAAAGATATGCCAATGCCGGATGGAGACCGTGGTTGAAACCAATGGTGATTTCTTTCATAAATAAATTTAATCTTTTTGATAAGTATAAATAATAAAGTGGGAAATCAGTAATATTTTTCCATCACACTGTATACACCCCTCCCTCATATATATATATATATATATATAATATATATATATATAATTTGTAGATTGTAGATGAGTGGTTTTAAGATTATATATGAATGTCACGTTTTAAAAAAAAGCAAAGAAGGTTATTGCATACATTCTAAGTATTTTTTTTAGATTTAATGAAAAAAAAGTGTATGCGTAATAATAATCTACCTAAATCATATTTTATATATAATCTGAGAGAGAGAGACAGACAGACAGACAGAGACCGAGACACAGAGAGAGAGAGAGAGAGAGAGGGGGAGAGTGACAGAGGGAGAGATAAGGAAATATATTAAAAGCAAAATACATTCTAGTGACTGCTTGAATATTTAACCAAAGAGAGCAATTTTAGAAAAAGAAAAGAATCAACAAATCTGGATGAATAATAACAGAATGAAATGTTCTTATATTTTTTTGTTGATGGAAATTGTAGAAAAGTATTTTATTCTGATAGAGATAAACGAAAACCATTGTTTAAATTCACACCCTATCATTCATCATAATTTTATGGTAAATAATTTTGCTTTTTTATGCTGTACAATGTATACAGATAAGAGGCAATTGATCCTAAGAAAGGATACATCTTAGACAAGTTTTTTTTTCCAAATATGCAAATTCAATAACACATAAGTAGATCAAGAGATTATTATTACAGTCAATGACTTACGAACATTTCGTGTTGTATTTTAAATACCTTTGACGACTAAAGAATACTATGAACCAGGATGTTGTTAACGTAAAATATTATGTACCTGAGTGTATATAAAAGAAATGTAATTTAAATGCATTTGATTATAATTAATGAACCATGTTACGTTTTTTACAGCTCCAAATTTCCAGAAAAGCAAATTATCGATACCACATTTAAAGAGATATGTTTCTGAATATTAAGCATTTTATGAATGTTCTTGTGATCGAGGCAAATAAGATTTGGAGGATGTGAAGGAATTTCTTTCCAAATTATCCAATATATAATGGGTCCTTCATGCTGCAGCCTTAAAGAATAATGTTGATAATATTTTAATGGCAATATTCATAGAAAATTAACTTACATTTGTTTTTATATCCTCTCTTGTAAAATGATCTTAATTCTAAAGCGCCCTAATATCTATCTAACTATCTATCTATCTATGTGTATGTGTGTGTGTGTGTGTGTGTGTGTGTGTGTGTGTGTGTGTGTGTGTGTGTAAAGAGAGACAGAGATAGAAATGTATGTGCTATGGTGTGGCCAGTTTTCTGATGTCTGCAGTATATATATATATGATATATATATATATATATATATATATATATATATATATATATATATATATATATATATATTAACAGACAAGTTCTTTCTAAATTTTTATTGATTTTTTGTCCAATAATCCTGAACGATTTATTTAGCAGCCTTCAGTTTAATTTAACGTGTATCCAAATTGCACGTGTTTTAAGTTTCAAAATATGTAAATTATATGGAGGCAAAATTAAGAATTCTTTTAAGACGACAAAATGAACTGAATGATAATTTTCTGAATGATAAAACAATTAAATAATTTTCAGAGTGATCACCGCCAGTGGCTTTTAGCAGATATATACAGCCATACAGGCTTACACACACTCTCTCTCTCACATCACACACACACACACACACACACACACAGATAGATAGAATATATATGTGTGTGTGTATATATATATATATATATATATATATATATATATATATATATATAAGTTTACTCAGAGTTTGTAACACTGACAAAGAAGCGTTTGGCCAATTTTCTATCCAACCATATCCGTAGATATCTGAATACTTTTTGATTTTGATGTAACGATTTTCCTCAAGCAAAATTGAATGAAGAACCCAATTTAAATAGTGGCTGGACAAAATTGCGTCCACTTCTCGCCAATTTTGCCTGGAGATATATGATTACTTTTACTACTTCTCTGATCGCTCACCAAATATCTTCTACTTAACCACACCCTCGCCATTGTACTGTATAACATGTGCTATTTTTAAGGATAATATTGAACAATCCACAAATAACCTTGGCTCAACGCCTTGTTTTCATCCAAGAGTCAGCACATTTCTCCCCAAACTATTTAGTTCAATGGATGAGGAACAGCTTCAGGGTTGAACTACCTTAGATCAGCTACTCTTTTTTCTTGCTTCGTCTTCTATAAAGCCAAGCAAATGGTGCTATGTTCCATCGAAATGAGAGGAAACAGTAAAATGGGTGGAAGAACAAATAAACCCTAATCCAGGGCTTCAGAAAATAGCCCATATCGACCCCTGGCAATAAATATATTTTGATCGGAAGAACAAAAACAAAAATGTTTACAATAGGGTGGGCAAAATTATTTGATTGTATTTATAAATCTCTTTAGAACACAAGACTAAAAAAAAAATGGTGCATCATCAGACTAGTTGCCACATATCATTCTCAGTGGAATGACTGAGTGTTTGTAATGTTCACTAGTTCTATGTCATTCAAATCATTTAAATAATTTAAAGGAACGAAAAATATTGAAGTGAAAAAGGGGAAAACATAAACTAAATTCTTAATGGAGAATGCATTTAGTTTCGTTTCTGGGGTTTCTTTGCTTAATGCTGTATCAATCTTTGTTTGCCCTGCCGGCTAGGGCTGTAGCTTACACATTCCGCACCTGTGCAAATTGATAAGAACCCACCACCACCACCACCACACCACCGAAAGTCCTGCATATGACATGAAACAATCAGGTCCCAGAGCTTTGGGAAATGTGGAGTGCCCCTTCATTACCATTGCTCCCAGGTCCACCCTGGTACGGAGTGGTAGCACCTGATAGGGTCCTATCTATGATTTAAATAAAACTAAACTGCATATTATACTAAACTGAATTACTTGAAATAGAACTGATTCGACATTTAAACTACTTACTTAAGATAAACTATATTTTTTTTTAATGGAGGACATTTTTTGGCATTGAATCTGTACTTACGCTGAACTGAATTGCTTGAAATAGAATTGTTTTGACATGTAACTGTGAGTAAACAATTGGCCCAGCGGTTAGAGTGTTCGCCAATGGCCCGGGAGACCTGGGTTCAATCCCAGGTCGAGTCATATCAAAGACTTTAAAAATGGAACTTGATACCACCTTTCTTAACACTCAGCATTATAAAGGTACGGTTCAAGGGTAAAGTGGAGCAATCCAGGGAATGGAGTAGCGCCCTCCCCTACACCTTGGTGTAGTAGCTATCGAAAAGGGAGCCTTCGGGTCACCCTCGACTATGGTCGCTAACTTTACTTTATACTTATATTAAACTAAATTTTATTAATAAGATCTCTTTGACTAAACTGTATAGCTTGAAAAATAAATGTTTTTGTAAGTAAACTTACGCTAAAATCAATTGTTTGAAATAAAGTTATTTATTTGTATTAAAATGTATTTAGCTTTAAATAACATACAAAGGTCGATATGCCATGAAATCCAAACAAACAAACAAACAAACAGACAATTATTCATCGCGTGATAAATAATACCAAAACAATCCATACCGAAAAAGAAAAAAGCAATGGTGCGATTGGACTCATAGCAAAATAGTTTATTTAAAAAGTTTTGATCTTGAAACAAAGTTTATTTACTTGCCCAGTTGGCTAGGGCTGTAGAATACACCGACTGCTTCTCTGCAAAGGGGTAACCCCAATAATATGTGTCCTGGATATGACACTAAATAATCTGATGGTGAGGTTCGAGTAATACTGGAGCTTTGGAAAATGCAGAGTACTTTTTCATTGCCATCGCTCCCAGGTCCACTCAGGCCCGAAGTGGTCGCACCAGATATGGTCCTATCTTTGGTTCGAATAAAATTAAACTGTGTACTTATGATAAATTGAATTTTTTAAAATATAACTATTTTAAAATGTCAACTACGTACTTATGCAGCACTGAATTGTTTGAAATGGATCTGTTTTCTATACTAAACTGATTTGTATGAAATAGAACTGTTTTTAACATTGAAACTGTATTTACGCTAAACTGAATTATTTGAAATAGGATTGTTTTGACATTTAACTGTGTGTAAACAAAACTATACTTATACTAAGCTAAATTATTTGAATTAGAACGGTTTGACTAAATTGAATAGCTTGTAAGATAACTTTTTGACCATAAAATTGTGTATTTATGCTAAACTTAATAATTAGAAATAGAACTATTCATTTGTATGAAAATGGATTTGGCATTAAATAAAGATGCCACAAAACCCAAACAAACAAACAAACAGACAAACAATCTTCGTAAGATACAGAATTCCAAAACCATCCTTACAGAAAAAAACAGTGGTACGATTGGACCCATAGCGGAGGAAGAATTTATTTTAAAGTTTTTGATCTTGAAGCAAATACTACTTTCCAGTCGCACTATTACGTTCACTTTTGGACAAATACCATTGCGAAAGGTAAGAACCCCTTATCCTCCCAGCTATGGATTCAATAGTACCACTACTATTCTTCTAGAAGGAAGGCTTTGACCTTAATGATCAGTAGATTAATGCTCAAATGACACCAAGCGTGCTATTTCATGTCTGATCACCGTAGTTAAGCAACAATATGATTTCTCAATATTATAGGTGCACGACTCATTTAGGAAAACCATGCTTGAGAAGCCATGGATATTTTACCACATATCCAGGTCTCCTGAAACATTTCAGTTGATGCTTCCTTTGTAGCTAATTTCCATTCTCCTCCAAATAAATATATAATGAATAATAATAAATTAAAAGTAAGGCTAATTGACCAGAGTTTAAAAATATTTGCATTCTTTAGTAATTATAATATTTGTTGTTTTATTTTTCATTATCTAATACCGTTCTTGGATATTTCTTTCTTCTCTTATACCATCTTTTTTTAATCACATTTTCCAATTTTTTTAATATAATCTTCAGTCAGACTGTCATTATATGCCTTAAATCAATTGCTTTTGTTTCTCCTTTGTTGCAGGTTACCAATCCCGCATATATTTCGTTAGACAAATCGTGTCTTTCAGGTTATTTTCATGTGTAGAATGAGTTTGCATATGTGTCCGGTAAGTTTGTGTGTGCGCTGGCACGTGTGTGTGTGTGTGTGTGTGTGTGTGTGTGTGTGTGTGTGTGTGTGTGTGTGCCTGTGTGCTTGCATGTATGTGTGTTTCTGTGTGCTTGCATGTATGTGTATGCACGCGCGCGCGCGTGTGTGTGCACGCTCATGTGTGCCAGTCACATATTGGATTTTGGTGTTCAATTGCATGTGAAACAAAATTTTGAATACTGATTTTAATGGTTGGCAACCTAAAGCTATAAAATCTCACTATACCAAGAGATTAACTATTTATTTATGAGGGAATCCTGAAATATTTTTGTACGGACCGAGTAGCTACTTACCTATAAGCTGAGAAGCATACCCTTAATATTAATCCCTCAGTTCAACAAATATTGCACTTTGTTTCCAAAGATAATATAAAATGCTTTTAAAAAATATCAAACCAATTAAAAATACAAAGAAAATAAATTATCAACATTTTCAATTGTTTTTTTTTTTTTTGTTCGGTGGGGGTCGTGCTGTGAAAAATTGAATGATGACTCAATTTTTAAATTCTGAAAATTTTCTTTTAAGATTTATATTGGAATCATCAAAACATCATTAAATTGACAATTTTGCTCAGGAGTTATATTCTCAAATAATGGTTAGATTCTTGGAAGAAAATTAATATCTCTGTATTGTGTCAGCATGGGTAATTTAGACAAATTATTCCGAGTTGCACTTAAGATATACATTGTTTCATGTCATTTCTATTGATTAAATATTATGTCTTTGCAATAGAGGTGCCATATTGATTGTGACTTTAGAGAAAATTAGATATTTGACATTGCATTGAGCGCCATAAAAAATGCATATCAGTGAAAGATTCAGTCAAAAGCTGCAAGTTGGATCGAGAAAGAGAGAGAGAGAGAGAGACAGAGACAGAGAGACAGAGACAGAGAGAGAGAAAGAGAGGGAGAAGTGCAGTTTGAAATCACGTACAGTTTTATATCTTTGTTTATGCGTAAATAAAGGAAGTCAAGAATTGGATTTAGTTTTAATGAAAGATTTTTCTTAGCGGCATGCAATCATTATATATTAATATATAATGCATATATATTAATGCATATGTATGTACGCATGTATGTACGTATGTATGTATGTAGATGTATATATCATATATCACGCTGATCCTAATCCAATAACATTAATGTGTTTTTCTTCTTTATCCTCTCTCTTTCACTTTCTGTCTATATGTCTATATATATCTCTTCCTATTTTTATCTTCGTTTGTCAGACTTCATGCCCCCGCTATATATATATATATATATATGATTATATCTATCTATCTATCTATCTATCTATCTATCTATCTATCTATCCGTTTGAGTGTGTGTGTGTGTGTGTGTGTGTGTGTGTGTGTGTGTGTGTGTGTGTGTGTGTGTGTGTGTGTTGCATGTTGCATAAAAAAGTCGTATGATAGATTCAAGTCTCTTTTCTAATTCTTAGTGACTAATATTTTCTTGTTATTTTTCCAATTTACAAACTTATTTTTTTTCACCACACACACACACACACACACACACACACACACACACATATATATATGTATATATATATATATATATATATATATATATATATATATATTGAAAGAGAGAAAAAGAGAGAAAGTGTTAGAAAGATATACATAGATATGTCCTAGAGAGCTGAGGCTGACTGCATAAATGTGTTGTTACCTTTACACACTCCCGTGGATTTTAGCCTGGCCGTCTGGCATTTGTGTCGGAGGGGGAATTGTCCCTTTAAAGTAGAATCATGGCAGGAAGGTCTTCGGCTTCGGCTGGGCTACGTTTAGGTGGGCGAGCTGCATTACAAACACTTTTGCATAGTACTTGCACCGTGGTCCAGTTTAAGCTATTATGCATCCCTGCCTGGAATCATGTTTGGGTCCATATCTAGCTTGGCTCATTGGCTCACATTACAACAAGTGAGCCGATGGCTAGCAGAGACCAGCAGAGCACGAGCCACCGCTCGGGTAGGCTCTTCCCCACTTAACCCCCATATAAAATCTGAACTGCGGGTCATTTATACCTCGTGTAAAATCCTGTCTGCAGAGACAAATACGATCAGAGAGAAAGAGAAAGGAAGATAGATAGATAGATAGAGAGAGAGAGAGAGAGAGAGAATTTAGTTTCTTGACCCATCCCGGGTCAAGAAACTAAATTCACTTTGTTTTAAACACACTTCTTTTACTAGTATATTTCTCTCTCTGTTTAGTTTTTCCACACGTGTGTGTGTGTGTGTGTGTTTATGTGTGCGTGTGTTTATGTGTGCGTGTGTTTATGTATGTGTGTGTGTGCGCGTACATGTGTGTGTATTTCTTTGTAAGTCTCTCAGTATTTATCTATCCATTTACCTACCTATTTATTTGTCTGTTTATCATTTCGACATTAATAAACCATTAGCGTTTATATTTCATCAAATAAACCAATATCAACAACTTTCAAATCTCCAAAGGAAAGAAAAAATACTACAAAGGGGAAAAGTGCAAGGAGATCACCGATCTGCCCGTCCATTTACATTATAGCAAACGTTGAAAAAAATATCACAAATTCTAAACTTAAAACTAAAATAAGTAATTAAAAACCCAAATGCATTCTAACTACTTCAGCAAAACTAGACCCTTCCAACCAATTGAAAATGAATCAGATTCCACCAACCACTGAATAAAAACGGCGGAAAATATTCGAACTCCACCATCACCTAAATTAAGAGAAAGGAAGAAAATATTACCAACAATAATAATTAAATAACACCCTGAAAACAAACAAAAACAATACAACGTCTAAGGATCAACCAAAGCTCTAAATAGTTCCTATACATACAATGACGAAACAAACCATCTACAAAGCATACACTTGGGAAGCAAAATGTGTCTAACCTTTGTATAGCGCTCTAACAATTAACATATATACATCTTCCAAAAAAGTAGACATTTGGCATCAAATAACCCACATGAGTTTGTATGCCATTAAACTAAATAACTGAAAAAAAATCAAACCATAATTACCGTGGTGTAATCGTTATCGTTGTAGGAAATGGACACGCCGACTCGAGTTCAAACCTGGACGAGACTGATAGCACTAATACCCTTGGGAAAGGTATGAATCCAATTATTCACCCTCCAGCTATGGGTAAAATAGTTGGGCAGACAAGGTTCTTCAGCCTTGGTTCGGCAACTAGTCTAGGAAAAGGAAAACTCTGAATTCAAACCTGTTAAACTCCGCTTAAAAATTGACCTTGTGTCATATCCTGCCCGAACGGAGGGGTTGGTAAATATGATAATTACCCAATCCATGATATTGAGAAAGAAAGCAACGTAAGATGAATTTTATTAATTCTTTTGCATGGCAAATATTATATATATATATATATATATATATATATATACACGTGTGTGTGTGTGTGTGTGTGTGTGTGTGTGTGTGTGTGTGTGTGTGTGTGTGTCCACTACGCAGCTGTGCCAATAATT
This sequence comes from Sepioteuthis lessoniana, assembly GCA_963585895.1. Classification (NCBI taxonomy): domain Eukaryota; kingdom Metazoa; phylum Mollusca; class Cephalopoda; order Myopsida; family Loliginidae; genus Sepioteuthis; species Sepioteuthis lessoniana. Next base: position 49,517,742 of record OY757910.1, on the reverse strand, counting down.
AGTGAAATGAAAACACAAACAAAAATAGCTGGTGATCTATTAAACTTAAGGCTTCATTGTATCGCTCTGTGTTTACATTTAAGAATCAGTATAAAGGAATAAAAACCTCGGATTTTCTCATACAGAACGAAATATTATCGTTAAGTAAAGAAATTACAATTTCAAGTATTGTTATATTGCCACCACCATGACCAACTATACAATCACATATGCATATGCATGCATGCAGAATCATAACGACGACACAAAAACGACGAGCGACACAGTTCTTAGAAACATATACCTCCCACTTTATTTGAAAGGGTTGTGTGTGAGAGGGAGTTGGAGATAGAACAGAACTGCAACATATTGACCCCCACTCTTATGGCCATCATCGTTTCTTTCCCGTTCTCCTGGGCTGCTCAACCGGAGGGCCGGGGGCCCAGCTCTCTGCTGGGTGCTGTTTTCTCTACAGCATCATTTCTCCAACACTCTTTATCCCCAAACTCCTTAATCGGGGGCCTGAGGGCTCCCTTTGCTGGGTGCTGGCTTTCTCTACCGCATCTTGTCTCCAACGCTCTGATCTCCAAACTGACTGACTTCCTCTGTTCACCGAGTCATATAATAGTTCAACGCCCACTCAATATCTCCCCATAACTGGCCATCGGAATATGCACTTCTGCCGTCTTTGGAATGGCATGTTTGATCGTCATCGAGCGGAAATAACTGTCAGCAAGTTCACAGGTCACTCTCTTCCTGTTCATCAGTTTGTGACTGTACCGTGGTATTTTAACCCTGTCCCATATTGTCAGCCAAGCTCTCCCACGCCAATGGAATATGCACTTCCGCGGTCTTTGGAATGGCATTTTTGCCCGGGTCGGAGGTCAATATACTACAGTATCTTTACAAAATCAAGTTTCCATTAATCTGGTTTGAGCGTCTGCTTTTGTTTGTTGTTTATATTATAGATATCTTTTTAAAATCAAGTAGGATTATTGATGTTTCAAGCAAACCGATTTTTCATAACCAGGAAAGATACATTATCTGACCTGCCGCAAATACTTTCTGAACATAATCAGTTACTATCAAAATAAGTGTAACGTTACACTTACAGAATTTCTACTCTCAACTTCTGTATCCTGTGGGGCTTAGTATTAATTTGCTGTATTCACTTCAAAGGCTAAAGAACCTCCACCACTAAAAAGGGAATGTCCTGTAAATACACTAAGGTAGATCTGATGGTGAGTCTCCAGTTCTGGTGCATTGGGCAGTATGGATTAATCCATCATTGAGATTAATCTTAGGTCCACTCTAATCTGGAGTGATAATACTTGTTGGGGTCCCATTTATGGTTGATATTTATCAGTTTAAAAATAACTTGTCGTAGATAACACAGTTTATCTAAAAAATTAAGATATTACTAAATAGCAGTTAAGTGACCTAATGAAGTTTATATGACGTTGAATAACTAAATCTCAAACAGCTAAACAAAATTATAAATAGGAACTTAATTCTCTTAGATATAAAATAAACATGTGCTGTTAAAATCCTTCCATCAATAAATTTATCAACTTGTGAGGCAATTCCTCCAATTGACTTTTTAAATACGTGTTTTATCTCATTTTCATTCTCGTTTTCGTCTTAAAAATACCCTTTTTATTTCACTTTGACGAAGAACTAGTTTATATACCCGGTTTAACATTGTTTAATGAACCGATTTAATGAGTAAAGAAATCATATATGAAGTAAAAAAACAAACAATATTGTGTACACTGGCCCAGACAACTGGGGCTTTAAATACACCGAATGTATTTCTGCAGAGTGGTAAGACTCCCTCAAAGAAGGTCCTGTTTATGACACTAAAAAATCTGATGTTAAGGCTCCAGTAATGCTGGAGCTTTGGGAAATGTGAAGTGCCCCTTTATTGCGCCCAGATCCACTCTGGCCCGGTGTTGTGGCATCTGATAGGCCCCTACCTATGGGTAAAAAAGAACTAAACTGTATACTTATGCAAAACTGAATTGTTTGAAATAGAACGGCTTTGACATTAATCTGTGAGTAAACCAAAACTGCACTTACACTAAGCTGATTTTTTTTTCGTTGTTTATATGAATAAAAATGGATTCGGCATTAAATAACTAACAAAGGTTGATATGCCATAAAACCACCATAAAGCAAACCAATATGGGATACACACTTACCGGCAAAGATATTACTGAAAGAAGTTTTTTTAGCATAAGTGGTGTTGATGTTTTTTTTTGGGGGGATGTCTGTTATTTTTTGTGTTGTGTAACAGACACATTGAAAACAAGCATAATTCTAAGACTGATAAATCAATGTGTTAATTAATCAAAGACAAAGCGAGATACGAATTAAATACAAAAATGAAATAAGGAAATTAATGAACGTCATTGCAGGGTTTCTTTTTTACGGTTTATTATGTGTGCCAGCATTTTTTGGAAAATTATCTTTTTTTCCCAGATGTTTTTCAAGTTTGTTTGTTTTATATGAAACATATATAAATATATAATGATATATATATATATATATATATATATATATATATATATATATCTTTAAAAAAAAAAAAAAAAAAAAAAAACCAAAGACCGGTTAATTCATGATTATAAATTTATTTCGGTCCTGTATTTTCTCCAAACTAAGGAAAATTTTACTCCAAACTAAGGAAAATTTTACTCCAAACTAAGGAAAATTTAAAATTTTTCTCCAAACTAAGGAAAATTTAAATGTTCAGCTCTTGAATGATTTTCTTGTCCCGAGGGAATTACTCCAAACTTTTTAACCTGACCAAATATTACCTATATATATATATATATATATATATATATATATATATAATGTAGAAAATGCTGAAACCACAAATAAGAGAAGAAATCATTACTCTTTCTTATGCTGTAGACTATTTCCAGAAGAACCAAAGCAATGCCACAGGGAAACAAGAGGAACAATTTACCGACTATATATAGACAAGCACATTCTCAAACTTGCCAAAACGAAGTAGAAAAATGTAATCATGGAATAGATTGGCAAGAAGAAGGCCTATTATTTCGTCCCGCAAACGTCGATCATCGAGAGTTTGAAAATCTACAAAATATTCGACCAAATCTTAAACTTCATAAAAAAAACTGCATGGACATTTTTAGGATGGAATTGATAGCAGGAGGTCAAGCAAAGATAAAAAAAAACTAAAGAATCAACTCCTGGGAGATTCGCTATCGCCACAACTATTTGTTACAATGGGGATGCCACTCAACTACGTTTTATCAAAATGTACGTGGGTGGGGAATCAAATTTTCAAAATCACAGGAAAAAATGTTTCCTCTTATGTATATTAATGGCACAAATATTTGCGAAAAATGAAAAAGAATTAAATAATTTAATACAAGCACTCAGCGTCTACTGTAAGGAATGAAATTTGGTATTAAAATGTACCATGTTTATAATAAAAATAGAGAAAAGAAAAGCCAGAATACAGAGTTTAGGACGTCTGGAAAAAAGAAAAACTACCAATTCTTAGATTCATTGAAAGCAGAAAACATCAAACAAGATGAAATGAACGAAACAATATGAAAAAAGTTCTTCAGAAAAACGAGAAATCTTCTCGAAATCAAACTCTGCAGAATAAATCTCATTAAAGCGATAAATATTTTGACAGTTCTCCTTCTAAGATAATAGGGACTATTCTTAAAACGTACAAAGGAGGAAATTAGCTAAACGAACCAAAAGACAAGGACATTGATGATTATGCGTACGGCCTACATCCGACAGTTGACAAAGATAGATTGGATTAGACAAGAAAAAGAGGAAGGGAGTTAACTAGAACTGACTATGGTGTTGATGCATCAATACAAAAAGTCGACGACGGTATTAAGAAGTGTAAAGAAGTTTAAGTACTACAGCAATTTGTAGCAGTGGCAATATAAGTATAGACAGAAAAAAAAAAAGAGAAAAGGGGAACAGAAATGTGAAATAAACAAAAACAAACGAACAAAACAATTTCTAGGATATTTCAAGTCACAAACTGGCTAGATTGCACAGACGAAGGCGAGGACATGATTCCGAAAGGAACATCTCTTATAAGGCAACTGGAGCTTTTATTATAGCATCAAAACAACGTTAAAAGGACTAATTATGTTAAAGTGAAAATTCATTGTTGTGTAAATTTTTGAGACGAAGCTTAACGGTTATAGGCGTTGGCTCCCTAAGCTTCTAAGGAGACAATCATCTGGAGGCTGTAAGCTCAATCCTGCCTGCAGGCGAGTAATGATGCAGGAATACTTAACACTTGTCACCGGTTATGGCTAACGGGATTAGAACAGGTGACCCCCGTGGATTCAATAAAGGACGTAGTTCGAAGTTCCGTAAAGGTTCCCGAGTTCGACAAACACCTGAAGATGACCGGAAGACATATCGGCCGAAACGTTATGGAAATAACAATAAAGATGAAGACAATAGTCCAAAAGCCCTTAATGATGAGAATTCATAATACCCAACAGTTTAGCAATTATAGATTGATTCAGAGAAAAAACGAAAAAAAAAACATATACTGAATGCAGGAGACTTATACAGAAGGAGCATAAGATGTTGCAAAAGGTGACAGAAATAGCGAATAAGACAAAAGAGAGTGCTTTGACGATATTCCCAGATGGCAATGCACAAACAAGAATTCCACCTAAAAAAATTAGACGCATAAAATTATCGGGAATTTTGAGATACAAACGGAACATTTAATCCCGAACAGCAGACCAGACCAAGTGAAGATGAACAAAAAAAAAGGGGGGGGGGAACTCATCGTCCAGTGGATTTTGCCGTTCATGTAGACCACAGAATTAAGATAAAAGAAAGTGAAAATAAAGACTAATACGTTAAACCTTACACCGAACGAAAAAGCAAAAGTAAATTGTGAAACACGAGGGTGACAGGTATATCGATTGTAGTAGCTGCTTCTGGAATGGTCCACGAAATTGGAAATCAGATTTTAACAAGTGGGCATTGGAGGAGGAATCGAAACCATTAAGACTTCAGCATTGTGCAGATCAGTCAAAATACTAAGAAGAGTCCTAGAGACTTGAGGTAACTTACAATCACTCAGTGAAAGCCCTCCAGCGAACACTGGTGTTAAACTCTCACAAGGATTTAAATGAACATAAAAATAATTGCAAGAAGAAGAAGAAGAAAAGAAGAAGAAGAGGACTCTATCTTGTGGCAATTAACCAGAATAGAAAAATTTGCCATATAGTTTGTTTTTTTTTGTCAGTTACAGCGGACCACAAAATGTAAATGTAAGCAAACAAAAAGAAAGATTAATACTTGTTCTTTTGCGAGAGAGCTGAAAAAGTAACAATAACATAACAGTTAGTTCCCTTGGAACGCCCCCCAAATCTATGGAAAGTGTACTGGAAGAGTTTGAAATAGAAGGATGACTCAAGACCATCCGAAATATAACATTGTTAAGATCGGCCAGAATACTGAGAAGAGGAGTGGAGACCTGAGAAGATTTGGTGTTTCTCATACTCCATTTAAAGCCCTTCAGCTAACGCTGAGTTTTCTCATACTCCATTTAAAGCCCTTCAGCTAACGCTGAGTAAAATAACGATAAAAGCTACATTGAAATAAAAATTTAATTAATCCAACACCAGCAAATTCGAGCTTAAAACTACTTATGTTCCGTGCGCAGTAATATTTTAAAACAATATTTCTACGAAACAGTTTGAATGTAACATCTCATAATCAAAAAAAAAAAATTATTTTTTACTTTAACAGAAATAGACAAAACCCTGCTTTCATTTATCAAAAATATTCTTCTACGATCTTATTTCTCTTTTTCCTTTTCAAGAGGAACTTAAGAAATTAATCAGTATACATTGAGAATTGTCTTCCAAGCTTTAGCCGTGTCAGTACAAGTGTTCTGTGTTGCCCTGTCGGCTGGTGCTGCAGTATACACCAACTTCACCACTGTAGAGGGGTAAGACCCACCCCAATGAGTATCCTTGATATAACACTAAACAATATAATGGTAAGGCTCCAGTGATTCTGTAGCGTTGGGGAATGCGGAATACCCCTTCGTTGCCATTGCTCCCCGGTCCACCCTGGCCCGGAATGGTAGCACCAGACAGGGCCCTATCTATGGGTTAAAAAGAACTAACAGCATACTTGTGTTGAACTGAATTGTTTGAATTAGAAGTGTTTGACTAAACTGAATAGCTTGAAATAGAAATGTTTTTGACAATTAAACTGTACTTACATTTAAACTGTGTGCTTATGCTAAACTGAATTGTTTGATATGTAACTGTTTTTGACATTGAAACTGTACTTACACTAAACTGAATTGTTTAATAAAGAACTTTTTCGACATTAATCTGTGTGTAAACAAAATCTGTACTCATACTAAATTGAATTAACTGAATTAAAACTGTTTGACTTTACTGAATAGCTTGAAATCGACTTTTTTACAATTAAACTGTGTACTGATGCTAAACTGAATTGCTTGAAATAGAACTGACTATTTGCATAAAAATGAAGTTGCAGTTAAATGACCTACAAAGGTTGATATGCAAAAATCAACCAACCAACCAACCAACCAACAAGTGTTTTATTGCACCACTTGGACCTTAACGAAACATTTTGAGAAAAAGCTAGAAAAAAAACCACACGAGTAAATTGTGTGCCTTTTTGAAGAAATCCTAGAAGTACCATCATACAAAGAAGTAGTTGTATAGCCACTTAGTTCCCATCTTACAAAATTAAGACGAGAATGACATGCTGGGAACTCGTTCTATTGAAAGGGGTAACATTCAGGCTACTTTCTCTCATGAACAATTGACTCTGACATATTGCTACACTAATTCTGGCCGACCAGTAAAAGCTTATATTCTTCAGTTCTGTGCAGACACTGGGTACTGACTAAAGTATTTAGCAAGTGTGATAGACGATTGGGACAGATGGCAAGGAAAAATGTCTAAGGAATTCGTGTTGCCGTTACGCCTTCATAAGTTGATGATGATTACAATGACAATGATGATGTTGAGAATGGTCCGAGAAAACTATTCTGTTTCTCAGATATTCTTTTATTTTTTCACTCGCATCGTCGTATGAAATGGAATTGGTGAACCGAGTTCAAATTCTCTCCAAAGCTGTTCGCATTTCACTTTGCGCAAATGCTCATTGTAAAGTCATGAATCTATCACTTCTATGACACTCCTCTGAAGTATTGTTACATAGATGGACAGACTTGGTAGATTAACCTTATTAAGCCAACTAGTCTAGGAGGAAAACTCTTAGTTTAACCCAGTTGTACTCCACTTGAAAATTGACCTTTGGACACATCATGGAGAGGTTTGGTAAATACATTAAAAAATATCATTTTCGTCCACTTAGCACTGCATGTAAGAGCTATTGACCCTAAAATTTGAACTTAGATTATCAGGTCCTCTCTCATTGAATTTTGCGGACAGTGGGTAATATGTTTTAAAAATCCGGGCCTCTGATAACTGCTTAGGAGTAATTGAGTATAGTTATTATACTAAGGAATTTCATTCCATGACGATGTGAAAGGTTGCCAATATTTTTTTATCACATTTTAGTGATACAGTCACTAAGATTTTCCACGGACATGGCTTGAATGCAATAAAAATAGATAGGCTAGTTAGAGACCAACATTCGGATTGGGGTAGGTTATTTAACAAATGATTTATCTATAAAACATTTATTCTGAATCCTTACAAACGTTATTTGTGATTCGAAAAGAGGAATATGCATTATATGACCAAGAATATATACTTATTTTCATATTATCTCATGAAATTAATATTCTTATTTTCATATTATCTTATGAAATTAATATTCTTATTTTCATATTATCTCATGAAATTAATAGAGAAATTACGTCAGATCAATAGATCTATAAATTGTTCAACTGCTTATAAAACTTATAAATCCAATTAACAGTGAATAATAATCTTAGTAAATTATGACGTCGTTTTTTGTGTTCTTTTGGAGTTTGGAAAATAAAATTTTATGTGCTTATGAAGAATTATGGAACCTACGTATTTTGAAGCTACATGGATATCTACTTTTTTCTTTCTTCATTGGCCCAGCTCCATGAGAATATACATTTTTATTTTAGGGACACGTTTACTTTAAAATCGTTCACCTGATCCAAATTTGAAGACAAACAACCCCTACCCAACTATTAATGTTGATAAGAATTTAAGATCTCCTTTCAAGCAAAAACTGCCTGAGTTAGAGAAAAATTGTCTATTTCTGCCATTTTATCTTTCACTATAACCGATAATGCATGCCTTAAGTATTTGATTAAATCTAACTTCCACTGTTTATGTTGATTGAAGATAGATATTAATTTTAAGTCTGGATTTTAATTTGTAATATTGTATTTCAACTATACATCAATGAATACCCAGGAAAAAAAAACTTTGATTGTTTTTGTGCTCTGAGAATAAGTCTCAAAGGCATCGGGTTTTAAGCATCCAGTTCTTGAGATCTGTTGTGTGGAGAGTACACCTTCATTGCTATAACTCTCAGGTCTCATCTTACCTGAAGTCGTAGTAACTGATATGGTACCTTCCTTGAGTCAAATAGATCTGTTTAAAAATTGTTCACATTCGATTAAACCGCAGAAAAATAAATAATTAAGATATAACAATACAAATAATGTAAATACGAACGAATATTCAAAGTGGTTCACTAACTTCTTGGCATCAAAATACCCTAAACTGGTTGACATGGCATCAAAATTAAACTTGATTGCATAGTAAGGAGAATAATTCTACTTTTATCAACAATTATGCATATACTTTTAAAATTTAAAATAATGACGTAGATGGTGTGAATTGATGTTATGGTTATTTAAAACAAAATAGTTCAATCGTTTTCCGGCATTAAAATTTCACTTTAATCACAATCAATATTTTGACAAATTACAAAGTCAAAAGTCATTAAATTCAGGTACATGCGAAATGATCACGGAATTTATCATTTTTTTCTGGCCTTTCCATAATGAAATAGGTAAGAATGATATCAACTAACTCTGGCCAAAGACAAATCATAATATTTTTCCATTTCCTTTCTTATGTTTTTCATCTTTTTATGTGAATATTAGATTCAAAATCAAATATAACGGATGACGATTATAGTGAGGTGTATGTTTCATTGTAAATATATCTGGGGAAATATATTGTCTACTTAGAACCAAAAGAAAAAAAAAACTTTTGGCGAGGGATAACACATGACACAGGGATGGGTAAATGCCATTAAATAATATTCAAGTCAATTTATTTTTGACTTGTTATAAATCAGTAGTATCAATCATACGCGTCTTGCTGCTGACACGGGGCAAGCATTTCGTTTGCAAAGCAATCTCTTTTTTGATTTCCTGCGTTGCCAAACCACCCAAAGCAAGTAGAATGCCTTGTCTGAATTCAGAAACGGACAAAAAGTAAACAAAGAACTTGGACACAAAATGCAGCAGATAGACGTTTCGGAAAAGCGGCAAGAAGAAGTCGTCCTCTTCACCATTTTCGAAGAACCACACGATAACCATCATAGATAAGTAGGGAAGGCTGGACATGAGGAAAATCGCTGTAATGGTCAGGCAGGGCACGTTCATAATCACGTCCAAATTCTCGGTAGTCGGTTTTGGAACGTGATCGAAGGTTCGTACACTCCACTGGGCCGTTATAGCACCGCTCACAGGGTTGGCGAGAACTGCACTGCCCTCGATCTCAGATTTTGTCTGACTGGACGGTGGGCAGATCCAATGAGGGCAGGTACAATACTGGGAGAGTCTGACAAAAAGGAATGAGAAGGTGACCATCCATGGGAAAACAAATGAAAAAAGCAGCTCGACTCTTTTAAGATCACGCATTTGTGGTGCGTCTTCCGGTAGAATTGTACACTTGGTCGTCGTGACAATGGAACTTCCGCTCCGCCTTTTCACATCGACAACACCGTGCGTCCAGGTGACGTGTAGAAAGCCGACCCCGGCGAAGACAGCCACCAGAACGATAATGAATTTAGCCTGGAGCACGCTTTCGAATCTTCGACGCAACCCACGCGAATAGAGTTTCGCGCAACGTTGCATGATGGAAAGCGCCATGTACCAGCAAGCCAGAAAACTTGAAAAATGCAAAACATACAGTACAATCTGGCAAACACCCATGGTAGTAAAAAGGCCCACTCCATATCGAGACAACCAAGGAATTATAAGTGCGATGAGATAGAAATTGTCTATGATGCCAATGGCTACCAAGTAATGACTAATGGCTAGTCTGTTAAGATCCGTGTGAAGGAAGACAGCCACAGATATTGAATTGAGCAAAAGACCAAGAGTTGAGATAGTGGGTTTGTAATAGGTTTCCAGAATATCAATCAATTTCAATGAATACCAAGTGTGGCCGAAGGTCTGGTCTCTTATTTCAGGACCCCCATGAATGAAGTGAAGGTCTGAAGAAACGGATTTGTTCATGGTCATTTGTTCTAAAAACATACTGTCCATTTTTTGCATAGCTGACGAGTTAGTTGTTTTTTTTTTCTTTTTTGATAGATGTTCAGTTCATAAGTTTAGTGGTGTAAAACTGGTTGTTGGAAATCACTTGCTGCATTTAATATATCAGAGACGGCATCTGAAATATAAAAAGAAAAATATATTCAGATGAAAGAAAGAAAAGTGAAATAGACATTATTCAATAAGAAAACAAACATTATACATTTTGTTATTAGCGCTAATTTATATTTAACGGTATAAGAACAAAAGACTGATTTAATAGTCAAGAAGTTGGCACACAAACGTATACACATGAGTATTTACTTAACACTCACGCCTCGAACTGGACGTGATAAACGGTTCTATTTAAGCAAATTACAGTTAGTTTGAATTCTGTGTTTTCGTTCACCTAGATCAGGTGCTATACCATGGTTAAAGAGTCAAATCTTCCCAATTATTTACCTTTAGCTGAAGGGAAAATAGTTGTATTGAAACCTTTCCCAAGAGTATCAGTGTTATGTAAAATTCAGACAGCGTCGTTCATAGTTTAATCTCAGGTCAACAATTCCTTTTCTTTTGGTAGAGAGACTGATATATTCATCTAAAAAATACACACAAATACGAATATACATTCCCTCACGCACATGAATGCACTCTAGAACATAAACACACACATAAACATTTTCATGCACACATGTGCAATTAGATAGAAACACACACACACACACACACACACACACACACACACACACACACACACACACACACACAGATTGTCTATCTATATACGTGTAATTTGCTCTATGCTACTGTGCGATATTTGAAGGGATATATTTTTGACATCTTTTTTTGCACAAATAGCCGACAAAAACATTTTACATATAAAATAATATATTTCTTTCGTATCTCTTTTTTCCATCATTCTGCTTCGATTAAATTTTTTTTTTACAATAATGTAAAAACGTATCAAAACAAAAAACTTAGATTTGATCATCAGCCTACTTGACAATCAGCTAGTATATAATACTGTTACTTATGACTTTAGAACAAATTGGTTTCAAGAAAATACAAAAATGCTTACGCACATGTAACAACATATATATATATATATATATATATATATATATGTGTGTGTGTGTGTGTGTGCGGGCGCATATATGTTTATGTGTGTCTGCGCGGGCATGTGTGTGTGTGTTTGTGTGCGGGTGTGAGAGCGTGTGTGTGAGTTTATTCATAGAATGAAAATGAGCTTAATTCAATAAATGTATTCGCATATTGAAGATAGCTTCAGTATAACAAGGTGAGTGTATACTCATGTACATAAAGGAATTCCCTTCAGTGTCTGTGGAAAATAAAAGAAAATGTTATATTATAGTTAAGTAAAGAGAAAACAAAAAAAAATTCGTAATATATTCAAATGATATAGATGCATTCGTAAAAAAAAAATGTTGGTATCATTATTATCAGGTGAGAATAATGTTATCATGTGATAACATTATTAATAGTTCAAACACACAATACCTCCAAGAAAGAAGAAGAAAGATGAAAGGTAACAAAATTATAAAAGTCTTATATGAATAAAAAGCCCGAGTGACGCCAACGTTTCCATCGCGGAAAAAATTCAGTGAACGTAAACATATGATTATGAGGAGGATACGTACCGAAAAAAATGTGCCATAAAATGTATCAGTAATTGTCTATTAATATCTCCGTCTCTCCATACACCTCTCCCTTTTTCTCATGATATATATATATATATATATATATATATATATATATATATATATATATAAAGAAAGGTAACTTGATACATTAAATAATCATTGGTGCGGATAGCAAACTTTTTGACGGTACTCGACGGAGAGTGCATCAGAAAAATTAAAGCCACACATAGCAAATAAAAGTACAAGTTTTACAGATGAAGTTCTATTTTAGAATGCATTTTTAATTCTTTTGTTTGGTTTGGACTGGTTGCGCTGAATTGCATATAAGCCTTTGTTGGTTATGATACGCCAAATCTAATTGACACACACGTGTACACACACACGCGCGCGCACGCACACACACACATACATATATATATATATATATATATATATATTCACAGATATACATGTATATGCATGTATATATATACACACACTCTGTCATACACACAGACATGTAAACACACACACACACACACAAATATATGTATATATATATATATATATATATATATATATATATATATATATATATACCCGCGCATATATATATATATATATATATATATATATATATATATATATATATATATATATATATATATATATATATGATTTGTAAATCAATAGTATTAGTTGTCTGAATTTCTGAGACGAAGCTTCATCTTTATTTGTAAAATTTGAAGACAATAATCTGAAAACCCTTAAAGATGAAAAAGTGAATAGTGGTAGGTATTTTAAACGAGCCAGAGCTGATTTCTTTGCACATAGTTAATAACATTCATTATTTGGGTGCACACAGTTAAATGATTTCAAGTGTGTATATCGAGCGTAAATATTTCTCTTTAATACTAATCGTTAATTTGCAAACCATTAAATGTTTATTTTAAGAATTCTTATCTCATATTGATAATTTTATTTGATACAAATCCATTTTTTGCGCGCTAGTAAATGTTTATAAGAGTTGTATATTACAGAATAGTTCTATCTGACCGATAGATGGTGTCCTGTGAAGTAATACCACTCTGAGCAAGAGTGTACCTGGGAGTAATTGCATTGAACTGTTACTCCACATTGTGCAATGCTCCAAGTCTAGAGTATCACCATCCGATAGAATTGTTATCATACCCCGAACTCATATAACGAACCTTTAACCATCTGCAGTTTTGCAGTTGGCATATTATACAGCACCCGCCGACCAACCTGTTTTCTTCTATGACATATATATATATATATATATATATATATATATATATATATATATATATCAGCAAGAAAGAGAGACACAAAAGAAGCGAATATTGTATGTGTGGGTGGTTTTATTAATCATGTGTTAATATGCCATAAACCCGTTGGGATTTTCATATCAGAATTTAATGGATAAAATTAGTTTTCCATCAGATGTTATGAATGAAGCTTTAAAAGTGGTTATCTACTAATAGAAGTCCTAAATCTTAATTAATGTCCCTCATAATCTTTATAAATGTCGACAAGTTCATCTGAAAATTTACTAAGAGTATCATTATCTGACACGAAACCACAATCTTGGTAATGTCAGTATTTGATATTTACTTAATATCTTCAACACACAGACACAGACACAGACACACACACACACACACACACACACACACACACACACACACACACACACACACACACACACACACACATATTATTATATATATATATATATATATATATAAATATATATGATACATATTTGATTGAACATTACGGTAATCTTTTTCAGTTGCCGTATCGATCTTTTGATATTCGACAGGGAATTATTTGATAACCCTTCCATCATTAGTTATTTCCAATGTATTATTATTAATACTCTCTTGATCGGAGTTGTGCAAAAAATTAACATTATATATCAATTTAAATGTCCTTTAAGAGGTTTTATCTCTGAAAACAGCAATATATACGTTGGTTTAACCTTAACTACTTTATCAAGAAGAGTTACATAGTACCTTTCTGATACTAGTTCCATAGCCCAACTTCTAAAAACAAATTCTTGCATGACAACAGAATTTCGAAACGCTTACCGAAAACACTACAATTTACGACTAATATTCGTAATAAAAAAAAAAACTACGGATTCTCGAAGCACTACATATTAAAAATATACAACCAAAACTTAAAATATTTCTTTTTAATCCAATGCAAATGAACTTAAATGTCTTTAGCTATTGACGCTATTTAAAAAAAACTAATTTTAAAAAGGAAACGTAAGACAATACACCAGTATAAACGCTCATTCTTACTATGTACAACAAAAATGACATCACTTTTGTAATACATCCTTTCCTGATGATGACCCAAGGTTTGGCAGAAAGTAATTGTTAAAAGACCAATCGTGGAAGATTTATCAACAATTACATAAGATCGATACGGAAACTCGGAAAAAATATGCAGACAAAAAATGTATATATATATATATATATATACACGTGTGTGTGTGTGTGTGTGTGTGTGTGTGTGTGTGTGTGTGTGTGTGTGTGTGTGTGTGTGTGTGCGCGTGTGTGTGTGTGAGTGTGTGCCGTGTCGTCTGCGGGCTAATTCACCAAATATTAAGTGAGGATTTTGAAATCGCTGTACATCAACTCAGCCAACGTTTAATTTGTCTTTACGTCATATTTTTAGTCTCAATTTTACTTTAGCAAACATGATTAAGTCTGACGTTACTTCACTATGCAAAGTCTCATAAATCATAATAAAAGTATGTAAGATTAATAATTTTTTTCCCTAAAAGTATATCTAAAATAGATAAATCATAAAAAAATTAACAATAAACCAAGAGAAAAAAAAAGAATCTAAACTACAATAAAAACACATTAAATGTATCTACTCTACTGTATAATATTTGCATACAAATTTTAAAGCGAATATATTTCAAGCTTGTCAGAAACTGGTTTACATTGGGACTTTTAACGCGTTATTTACTCTTGTTTTCAGTCGTTCATTTTAAGACATTTCTAGGTATTATATCCGGTTGACATAACAAACCTTCATATATAACGGACTTGAAACTAGGAAATCACGAAGGACTGTATTTGAATATGTGTCATTATTTAAAATTTGAAATGTCTTCAGTTCATTTCCTCAGTATCTACAGTTTATTTTCTCAATGTGATGAGTCGATCGATTGTAGAATTTGGCAACGAGTCGCATCTAATAAAACCAAAGCAGTGATTCGTGTTTTTCATCAGCATCGTTCTCAGCTAATAAAACTTAAAGAATTTTTAAAAATGTCTTTTAGTTGTCCAATGAGCTGGCAAATGTATTTAACGTGAAAAAGTGATGTTTATAGACTTTCAAGCAGAATGCCAGAAATATGTGTTGAGCAACGGCTAAAAGATTTTTTAAAACCTACTTTGAATGTAGAAACATTAAAACATACTTTGAACATTTCTAGTCATATGAGGTTAATGACAGGATATTGTGTGTGTGGAGGGGTGATTTCTTGAAAGTCTGTTCTCCCACCCTCTTCATTCGAGAAAAACAGTACCATTCCTTAAAAGGCTACTTTGTTGCAAATGTGGACTACGAATTTAGCCGCAGGTAAAATGTAGTGAGTTCTATGTATACGGTGACAGCATTAATAACATTTCAGCACCATTAAGCTAACCGATTTTGCTTTTAACAATATAGTTGCTATGGTATATACTTCCGTTGTTATTGTGATACAGGGGCATAAATGATGGTTTTCGTTCAGGTCTATTTACTACCAAGTTAAGGCAAAAATAAACCCTCCAAACCAATATATATATATATATATATATATATATATATATATATATATATGTGTGTGTGTGTGTGTGAGAGAGAGAGAGCGAGAGAGAGAGAGAGAGAGAGAGAGAGAGAGAGAGAGAGGAAATTGACAAGGTAAATGGAGTTAAAAGTCTGACCTAGGCTGTGTGCGTTTCACTTCATGATATTTCCCTAAAGAAATGCTTGAATCTATTCCCTCCCGCTCACAACAATTAATAAATTTTACTCTTGAAGAAAGAAAAAAAATCTTATTTCAAAGAGTCAGTACTCTACTAATATATATATATATATATATATATATATAATTTTGTCTTGATAATGTTCTAGACACTTAGCAAGAAACTTGAAAGGATTTTAATAAAATAATATAGACAAAATATGCCTTTATTATTAAATCAAACATGTTTAATGAAAGACTGCTGCTAAATTACACACATACAAACGCACGTGCACACGCACACAAACATATATATATATATATATATATATCATCATCATCATGTCGTGCCGCCAGCACGGATATCCCTGACCCTCTCTCGCCACTTCTCCCTATCACTTTCGCCTCCGGCAGGTCTTCAGGGTTACATCCCGTGTCCTCACATAGTTGCTGTATGTAAGTTCGAGCTAGTCGTCCTGCTTTTGCACGGCTATAAGTGGGGGTCCATAGGAGTACATCACTTATGAGCTCGTCTTTGCTTCTCCAGCAGTGTCCCGCGTGTCTGATTATATATATATATATATATATATATATATATATATATATATATATATATATCTATTAGTACAAGTTGATAGAGACTCAAATTCGGCTAAGTCGTCATAATAAATTTATTTCGGCGTAGAATATTACTATACTCTTCGTCTCGTCAGATGACTATTTACATGCTTCTCTCTCGTCGCCGTGTAGCAAATGTGGAGTTACAGTTCGTATTCAGAAGATAAAATAAAGGAATTAAAAAAAAAAAATTAAATTAGAAAATGAAAATAAAAAAATAGAAAAATAAAAAACAAAAATAAGAATAAAAATAAGCATACAAATAAGAACAAAAGTGGAAATCAAATTACAAAATATTTCATTCATAGGCGTGGGCAGAGGGCGTCAAAATGTTATGTGTTAGAACTATTAAGAAACAGGAGTGGAATCAATCTACCGGTCAATCCCTTCCTGTTTTGCTACAGGCAGTTTTTGAGTGCATATGTTTTGATCCTTCCGAATCGTCGTATAGATTTTTGATCTCCGGCTGGTATTGGCTAATAAATATTCCCTATTTAACTGGTTTCCTAGTAACTTGTAACAGTTGTTATATTACAATTTATAAATAAAACTTACAACAATAGAAATAAAACGCTGTATTGTACTTTTGCAATATACACCCGCCCCTGATGATGGCCCAAGAGGGGTAAGAAAATTCTTGGAAACCAGTTAAACATGGAAAATGTAGAAGCCAATTCCAGATGGATATCAAAACAACTATATGGCGATTTGAAAAGATCGAAACAAAAATATGCAGAAAAACAATTATATATTTATATTTAATCGGATATGCCTTAACTAGGAAATCCTACCCAAATACACACACGGATATATATGTTGAAATGATACAGTGTGGTGAATCTGACAAGATGATAGAAAAATGTCATACGTTTGTGGAAATCCCTTTCCAGACCACTTTTTTCCCTATTTCTTCCCCATTAGCTCACTAAAACTATTTCTACTTCCATACGATCAAATTTTTAACATAAAACCTGATACATTTGACTCTAAACCCTCTCCCTCTTCCCGCGACACCTTTATCATCGGCGTCATTTTATCATGTTCCTCTCATCAGTTTGAGAAAATTCTTAAAAATTAAAATGAAATAAAAGAACGAAATATCGCGCCTCTAAACAAGTTTTAAGTGTTTGATTGATCAAACCTTCCACATATTTCTATCACACACACACGGACACACAGATATATATATATATATATATATATATATATATATAGAGAGAGAGAGAGAGAGAGAGAGAGAGAGAGTGAGTGAGAGAGTGTCATTCAATAAATAAAGGGATTTTTTCTAAGCAAAATATGTTTTCTACATCTTTAAATGTTAAATTTAAGTCCTAATTATTTGGAATGAGTTGGCAGCAGTTCTATTTTAATCGAAGAAAATTATCCGTGTTAGGACTATTCAAAATGTGGAAAATCATAAGAATGCGTCATGTGTACGGAGAAACATATTTTAGTCAAAAATCTTTACCTATGGACAAGACATATGTTAGTCCCAACGTGCTTCAGTCGAATATAAAAGCACTGGGAGTGGTTACACGCTGACTCTTCGGTAAGGAAAAAAAGTTTCAGGCACAGAGGTCAGTACTTTTTTAAAAGTAAGACCATGCTTACAGTGTTTTTGGACATGAAAGGATATGTCACTATAAATTTCCTTTTAAAACAGTGCTTCCTATTGCTAAGTCCTTAGGCAGAATTCACCTTACGGACCGCACCTCTCTCTCTCTCTCTATATATATATATATATATATATATAAACGCAGGTTTGTGTGTGTGTGTGTGTGTGTGTGTGTGTGTGTGTGTGTGTGTGTTTATGATTTGCAAGTGATTTGATTTTTTTACGTATGTCGGAATATTTTTTAAATCAAAATTGGACAGTCGGTCGTGGTATGTAACACCTAGAATAATCGATGTCCACTCTCTCTCCTCCTACACTGGGGCATTAATATTAGTTGACTCTTGAGAATTAGTAGGTGAAAAAGAATGAAGTCGGAGAAAATAAATATGAATGAATTCCTCACATATGCAAAATACCCATTTTCAACATAAGAAATCGAGATAGAATGGTGGAGGAGCAAGAAAATAAATTATATATATATATATATATATATATATATATACATGTGTGTGTGTGTGTGTGTGTGTGTGTGTGTGTGTCGCACACTAAATTGCAAACAAAGGTTGATATGGCATAAAACACAACCAAAGTAAACCAATGCTAAACAAACGCGTAGAGTGTTCACCAATGGTCCAGGAGATGCCGCCTTGCCTAACACTCAGGAAGGTACGGATCAAGGTTAAACTGGAGCAAATCAAGGGAATGAACAACTGCACTCCCCTATACCTCGGCGTGGTTGTAATTGAAAAGAGAGCCTTTGGGTCACCCTCGATTAAGGTCGCCAACTTTACTTTTTTTAGTCATAGACGACATTTCCGTCGATGATGTCTAATTTGCGAATGGAGGAAGAGAAAAATTTAAAAAAAAAACAAAAACAATTCGCCTCAAGCGTCAGGACTTGTTTTATTTTCTCCGTTCAGTTTCTGAAGCCGTGCCAGCATGTAGAAATAGAAAGTGGACACAATGCTCATAGTAAGTTCCTTCATTTTCTTTGGAACTGACTCTTCTATCGTTGATCGTTTTCTATTTCTCTGTCGGCATGCATATTTCTCTTCTCGAACTCCAGCTATCTAAAGAATGTAAATAAAGAAATCACTTGTCTTATAATGGGGTTTACTTGCATTTATACCTCAAGAGAATGACATCGTCTGGTCATCAACATCCCCTGATTACACGGCCAATTGCTGAATGACCTTAGCAAGGACACGTTCAGTAGCGATAAATCAAATCATATCTTCTTATAGCGTACTAGATGAGATGTGGAACTTTGTCAACACTACTTTCCTCCAGCTGCTCGTTTTATCGCTAAATTATCTATTCATACCACTTCATCATCTGATTACGTAAATCATTTTTAGACCAAACATTACTTACAAACGCTCAATGATCACTCTTCCACGGAATGAAATCACTCGACTGTTACTTTGCAAACCTCAATCGGATCATTATATATATATATATATATATATATATATATATATTTTCATTAATCAGATTAATTTGACGATTGGCCTAATGAGTACAGTGTTGCCCAATGACCCGGGAGACCGGAGTTCAATCCCAGATCGAGTCATACCAAAGACTTAAATGTGATGCCGCCTTGCGTAACACTCAGTATTAAAAGGTACAGATTCATGGTTAAGTTGAGCAATAGGTGAAGTAGCTTTTCAATAAGGAGCTTTCAGGCCACTCTCGACTAAGATCACCAAATTAAGATATACCTTCCACCCTATATGGAATTCATCAGTTTATTTAAACAATAATTCATTTAAAAAAAACGTACTGAGCTTTCATTGAAACCTTGTAAGAGGCTGTCATGTCAGCGTAATTAGGCACAGAGATTTTCAATCACATTTTAAAATTTTGTAAAGGTTGGCATTTCTGAATTTGTTAACAACTTCGAAGACGGTTTCAATATTCCTCAGTTTACTTTTCTGTTTCTTCCCCAAATCATCTAAAAGACAAAAAAAAAAAATCATGGAAACCAAAATGTTCTAATAAATAAATGAATAATGGGGAATTAAACCAGATCACACTGAGAGACGGCGAGCGTGGGGAGAGAAAAGATTAATTTCAAACATTATTGTAATAAGATTATTTTATCTAAAATAGAGTCGTCACCAAACGTCCGAGGGATAAGAAACCCGGGCAAAATCTCTCGTTACAAAAGAGGTTTTTATTTTACTTTTCTGTGTTTCCTTTGAATTACGTCAAAACAAAAAATAGACTACCTTTCACCGTATTAAGTAAAGAATTTTGGTAATCTCTCGTGCTTATTCTACAAAGCATCTAAGTCGAAGTTACTGTCTGACATTTTTAAATGTAGTAATCTGAAATATGAAACGTTTTCATAAATACTAAACCTATCATTGCGATTACTTTTAAGTCCATTCTGACCCAGAGTGCTTTTACTTCTCAGGGTTTGATCTACAGGCCAAATAGAGCTGTTTTTGCTAATGTTAACATGAAGTGTTTATCTGCTTATAAGATTGTGGACAACATTATAAAATTTACTTTTAAAACATTGATATTTCAACTAATTATGAAGTGTTAACCTGTTTAGAATCTTTTGAAATACTTGTTTTTTCTACTGAAAATAATGGTGAAGCATAATTTTTAAATTGAATTTAGCAAGAAATAACTTAACAAAGGCTGACACCCAAAAAGGAAGAACAATAACAAACAGAAAGCAACCACCCAAACAACCTTTCCTTTCACCCATTAATACTTTTTAGAATTGTTCAAGTAACGCAACACTAGTCTAATTACATATGTACAACCATTAACATCTACGCGTTTATTTAAGTTTGTCAACCATAAAAATGAGAGAATCATCGGCTTAAAACCACCTTGTCAATTATTTCCTCTAAAAGCAACCGTACTTCACCGGCTCCGCTCACCTAGATTACATTTTTGATAAGTGACATGTGATAAATAACTACAAATTATTCAAATAATTTCTCAACGTGCAGATTCTTATAATTGACTGTCATGTTGTAAATCCCGAACTAATGGAATTTTCAGCGTTATTTCTAAAAGCTCTTGTTGGAAACACATTTATGTTTCTGTAATGGCATTTAATTTTGTTTTATTTGTGAACACTTGTTTAGCCTTTGTTTCTGGATAGTTTCTTTGTTTTTATGGTTATAAATACTCCCTTTATATTTCTGTGTAAATGCGTGTGGTACATTTTTACAACTTAATGGGAAGCAATTGAATGTAAAAAAACAACAGAAAAAGTTTCTACATAATCGAAAAGTCTATACGGTTTGCACAAGAGATTTGTGTGACGGACGCGAAATGGAAAAGGTCTAAATATAAGGTCATATGTTTTTTACGTTCAAATGTATTGGCACAACTAACCACAACCATCACTAGAAAAGACGATTTTGTTACTCATGTAATAAATAAATGTTAACAAATATCAACTATTTAGTCGCCAGTAAGAGTTAGTGTGGCTAGCTTAATGTAACTCTGGTGTGACACCTTTAAGAGTATTTTAACAGAATATCGGTGACCTTCTCCTGTGTTGACAATGCAGATGTGACAAGTGTCCTGCATTATTATTGTAGTACTGGTGAACACATGATTGTTTTCGCTCAGCTTCCTTTACTCCAACAATAAGAAAAAGATCCACGAAAACACACACACACACACACGCAAACACACACACACACACACACACACATATATATATCCATATATATATATATATATTTTCAAATATTTGAAATAAATATTTCAAAAGATTCTAAACAGGTTAACACTTCATAATTAGTTGAAATATCAATGTTTTAAAAGTAAATTTTATAATGTAGTCCAAAATCTTATAAGTATATATATATATATATATATATGAATTGTCTGAACTTATTAAGCGAATCTCATAGATTTGAATAATTCTAATTTGACTTGAAACAATTGTCAGAATTTAAACAATCATTTTAGATGTCAATACAAAGCTTACATTTTAATTTCAGGCAGTATCTATGTGCTAGAATAAAGTTATTGAAGTTATTAGACGCATTCTTAAAAAAAAACCTTCTCGGTGAAGTTGTAAAACAATTTACCTCAATTAAAAAAGATAAACATCATAAATTGATTAACTCCATTATACTTGAACAAATAAACATATGATAAATCTTTGAATCTTTTGTATTTTGATATAGTGACCCTTCTCTGTAACAACCAGTAATCTATTATCCATTGATTTTGTTTACTTTTTGGTTCAGCAGGTTCAATTTCCGAACTGGTAGTTTTAATTGTGACCTATAGTTTTGCTTTGTAGCTATTTGTCATCTTCATATAATTTATTCTTCTCAACTGATCATAGATTTTCGATCGGATTCAGATCAGAATTTGATGGTTGCCATCCTGCTATGCTCTCCTTTGTAATTCATTAATGCACAAAAATCCACGGGGAAGATAAGTTGCAAGAGGAGAAGTTATGTCATGCATACATACACACTTTGCTTCGAAACCCCGAATTTGGGATGAGTATGATACAAAATCATGGTCATGGTAATCTTTCTATGGCTGCGTTTTATTCTCATCAATAGAATCCACCCTAATAGGTGAGCAGCAATAGTTCTCTGATCAAACTATTTGATCCTGGTCGTTGTCCAGTTAGATCCGTCCACCCAGCAGCTGGTTAGGCGTACTCATGCAGAGAAGTAAGGACGAACTCATAATCGATGTACTCCTATGGACCCTTTCACATGGACGATCAAACGTAGGACGACCAGCCAGAAGTTATACATAACGACTCCGTGGTGATACAGGATTTAGCTTGGAAGACATCTCGGGAGCGATGGATCATAGAGACGGGTGTTGAGCGACCGTCAGGGAGATCCATGCTAGCAGCGCGACATGATGACGATGACGATGCGAAAAGACCTTGAACATAGAATTGCAATAGTTAGCATTGTTCAGTTGAAATATTTCATCGACTTTGAATGGTTCATGTCTCTCTTGGCCAAATTTTGACCCTTTAAGTATTTTATAATTAGTCAGAGGAGTTTGCTTTGGTGATTTTTAACTCACTCAATCTGACTCACGAGTGAGTTCGAGTCTCATTGGATGCCCCATTTCCAGCTTTCCCAAAGCTCTGGGCGAAGTTCAAAAGTATTTTTTGCTATAACTCCCTTTAGTTTACGTTTATCTCATGGAAGCAAACTCTTAAAACCTTTTTCTTCACTTCATGTTCTCAACTTAGTTACATTGTAAACAGCCTTCTTTGACGTTCGATAATCTCTGCAAATTTCATCACAATATAACTTTATTATCTGTTTTTTCAGCAGCTGTTAGATTCTCCCTTTTACCTATGTTTTAACATATCTCATTGATGAAATCTTTTTTTATTAGATTTCTAAGAAATGCATATTAAATTTCAATGATACTAACCTAATAATCAGCACATTCATTAAGTTACTTTTTTGTAAATTATTAAGAGACCGAAAACAAAAAATTGAAAACAGTAATATATTTTTTTATAAAGGTGGAAATATATGAGTTTAAATTTGACAAATGTTGGTACAGAATTCTGTAAGTTGAGGTTTATTTTATTTGCATAATAATTTTTGCAGGCCACACACACACACGCACACACTTGTATATAATGATAGATAGATAGATAGATAGATAGATAGATAGACGTAAAATGACATAGAGTAAAAAGGTGGATATCATAAAAAATCATTTGTGCAGTGAACATGACATTATTCTCAAAGTTGGAGTCTTTCAAAGATATTACTTAAATGAAAATAGCATCATCATAATGGCGAATCGTTTTTTTGCTTGGCTAAAGTAAAAGATATCAACAGTAATAACATGAATTTTATTGATATATACATGTTACCTCAGTTGAGTCAGAAGATTCGTATTTTCATGTTATTGAATGTCTAACCAAAATCATTAATTTCTTCACTGAAAATCAATATAGTTGGTGAAAATATAAAACAGTAAAGAATTGGTGGGTTGAATAAAAGGTATCCTGAATCCAAGTAAGTTATAAGCAAGAGGACTAAGAACATAAAAAGCAGTAATTTTCTCGAACTTACTTAAAAAAGAAAAAAAAAGAAAAAACGGGTGCCTTATGAAAGTTTCATCACGATGCTACTCATTTTATTGAAAAACTTCTGAGCAGTCCCTTTTATTCGACAAAAGAATGCAAAAATTCCAAGTAAAAAGAGAATATGTTCAAATCCTCAATGGGGTGAAGACTTAGATGATGATTAGAAAGATGCTGAAGAAACTAGTAGTAACTAGGGGCATTCATGAAGATCTGAGTGGCAGTTTGTCTCCTGAACTCTCCTGTACTTTCTTAACTAACTCTAGTGGATGCCACCAGGGTCTTGGTCTCAGTTGGTCATCGAATCTCTATTTACCGAAGTCTGTTTTCCAGTTTCTTTATGTTTAGTTTAGGTTGGGTTATGTAATTTTAATGGCACATCAAACCTTAATTATTATTTAATTTCAAATCCTGTTTGTATATATTTTTAAGCGAATAGTTTGTAGGTAACATTTTTTAAACGAGCCAAAGCTCATTTGTTTGCACACAATTAAATAGTTTCTAGTATTTCTATCTAATACTAATAATTCAATCCATCATCCGTAAACGGGTGTATTTAACCCATAGATTGCACCCTAAAAAGTACTACCACTCTGAGTCGGATGCAGCTGAGATTAATTGCCTAAGGGGCACCCAAGCATCCGCAGATCTCCAGAACTGAAAACTCACCATCTAATGGTCTAGTTTCATATTTAAGCCACTTTTTAGTTGGGGTGTTACTCCTCTGAAAAAATGCAGTTGGTGTATTCTTCCGGTCCAGTTGGTGTATTCTTCCTTTTTTATTTTTGTTCAAAGGCTAAGACTGTGATCTGCATTACTTCTCTTGCCAGATATATATAGTTCATCAACTATTTACTCTGTTTTCTATTTTCGCTGAAGACCGTTGGAACAATGAAGAGTACTTGTTTATGAGTTTTTTTCTTGTCACTATTGGGTTAATGATAGTGTGATGCAAGCAAAATGCATGATCAGAAACAACAAAATATGTGAAAAGTCCTCAATGATACCAATAATTTAATCAGAACTGTCTGAAGAGTCTTTTTTTTTTTCTCAAAGACAAAATAAATAAGAAAAAAATCTTATTGAAAAAAAGAATGAGTTGACAAATTAATGTCCAATTTCCGATAAATGGAGAAAGAGAATAAAAGACAAAATAGTTGAAGATATTCTTGCTTTAACATAATGAAAAAATGAAAATGAAAGCTGCCGAACAATGGAATAAAAAGCGATACAAATTTCAAGAAAGCAAATGGAATAGAAAAAAAACCCTCAATAATGAAGGAAAGGGCTGAAAAATAGGTAAAATTAATTAAAAGTTAAAATCATTGTAAAACAAATATAAAAAAGCAAAAAGAAAACAAAAAACAAAAAACACCTTATCAAATAGACGCATTGCGACAACCAGATTGTATCAACCATTAATACATATCACATAGAATGTATTTACTAAACACAGATGTGACACAAAGCAATAAGTATGGGACACTCAGTGAGAATAAAATCCAGCTGATCAATACTGCTAACTGTTACACTAACTGATTTCACTAAGTCTTCCATTAATTTGTACTCCGAAAGCATTTTAATCTAATGAACAACCAGACGTTCTTTCTGTAGTAAAAGCAATTTAGTTATTGATTAGACATATTTTACACGTGGCTTGAAGGTACTTTTATAAGGCATCAAAAAGCAAACGAATTTTGCTAACCAAACTCTCCAGTTATTTCACCACCTGATTGATTGATTGATAGATTGATTTTAATTGCGTGTCAAACTGTCTAGTGTTAGTTTATGATTATATGTTTGGGGATCATATTTACAGTACATTTATTCTATCGGAAGTTTTTGTTTTCATGCTGAAAGTTATATGATATCAAGTAATCTTCTCTAATACAAATAATTTGCGCACAATTGTATTGATTTATTATTCACAAATCTTAGATTATCTTTATCAATTCATGCTGACAGCACGGGGTTTCCTGTCTCTCTCTAGCCATCCGTCCCTATTTTCAATTATTCCTGATAGGTCTTCCAGGTTGCGTCTTGTCTCTTTGCACTTTACTTACTTAAGTCATTTTTATCTGTCAACACAGGTTCGGTATGAGTTGGCCCTTATTTTTCAGCTGTGCTTTGCATGCTTTGTACATCTTATTTCAGAAGTTTTTGAGATGTCAGGCAGGTGGCCCTACAGCTGCTATTTTGTGGAGTGTTGATTCTAGGAATTCTTCAATATAGGACGTAATATTCTTGTAAGGTTTCAATTTAACTTTTTCTCTGTGCGTTTAGTTAGCGTCCATGTCGTGGACATAGATTCGGCTACAGCTTGGAAATGTTGCACATTGACCTCCGACTCGGCCAACCTGTCAAATGAGAAATGCACCTGTGTAAATAACAGGTATATCCGGTGTAAGAGATCAGGGGATAACCTTGACTGTCGACGGGTTGAATTGAGTGGACGTAAAACAAGGATATAACCCGGGTGAGACAGGCAGTTGGAGTTCAGAGCTTGAAGTCAGTGTTCCAGGTCGGGCTGTGGGAACCAGCTCTCAGCAGACAGGTTGGGTCCCAGGTACCCGGTTGAGCAGCCCAGGAGAACGAAAAAGATGCACTGTTGTGGCCGGTGGAGCTGGGGGGGTCAATATGTTGCAGTCTTTGTTCAGTCTCCTACTCACCTCTCACACACAACCCTTTCAATAAAGTGAGATGTATATTTTTCTAAAGAACTGTGTCCACTCGTTGTTATTGCGTCGTTATGTTTCTGCATGTATTTGAGTATGTATAGTTGGTTGTGACTATACAACAGAAGAAATCCAGTTTTACTTTATTGGAGAGATTAGATTTAATAGCCTGTCAATAGCGTTCCATGACTTCACTAGGCCTATAGCGACGTAGCTGTTGGTAGATGAGATGTTTCCGCCTATGTGTGGGAACAGGTGCACAAATTTTAAAACTCATGTACTCAGTTTCATTTGCATTTATGTAAAGGCCAATGGCTACTGCTCTAAACATTTCCTAGGGATTCTGTTTGGGCAGGTATATTTGCAATAGATGCTAAGTTAGCACCATATTTTGCGTTTGTCATTTTTTTCGAAATATCGTCTGGTTGTTGCCTTTATCTATATGAAACCATTTTCTTTTTATTAGATATATATATGTGAAAAGTTCATTTTCAGGGCTGAGTATAAAAAATATGGTGTTCATGTATCTCCTTACAAGACTCCAAAGAGAAGTCGATATCTCTTTTAGGTGAGTGAGTCATTGCATCAGTGCCTATGAAAAGTATTATTAAAGCGATAGCAATTTCTTTGGAAAGACCATATACGAGTAGTATTTGCTCCATATTTCTTCTGTGCATGGAAATGAATACATTGGAGAAATCTACAAAAAGCTGTGTAACCTTGAGATTATTTACTCATACTCCGTTCATGATTCGACTGTTAGTCGGAAACTGTAAGGTTGTATCGCCATTTCTTAAGGAGCTATTTTGATATTTTGTTAGAATTTTCTCGATTTCATATCAGATTAGTAAATTATTTTTTATCTTAGTATCTACAGTGCAGTTCTTACTGATTCCATTGACAATTCGGAGAGAATGCAAGGATGGAACCTTTCGTCAATTCATCTATTGAATTTGTATTTAGAGAATACTGTCGACATATTGGCTTGTGCTCTAAAATAAGTGTGTATTTCGTAGTGGCAAGCTCATTTTCTGTTTTTAATTTTTCAATACAGTGTCACACTCTTCCTCTGTAAACTCTTCTTATTGTATGTCTACTTTCTCATTCACAATCTTTTGGATAGATTTATCAGGTGACATTATGAGCATATTCTGAAATGTTCTTTCCACCTAAAAAGTATTTCTTTTTGGCTGACAGCTTTTCGTTCTGCTTTCAAGGTGCTATCCATTCGCTAACTTCATCTACCATCTGTAATCCTATTCGTTATGGTCTATCTTTTAAGGGATTTCCAATTTAATCGATTTGGCCTTGAATGTAATCGAATTGATCTTTCTGGTACGTGTTGGATTGGTCTTTCTTGGCTTTCTAAAGATTCTGCGCATTGGCTTTTGTTAGGTTCCTTTTTTTTTTTTTGAGTAGTGATACTTTATTTCAGTTATTTTTCACCTTCCTAACAACAAGAGATTCCGATTGGACTCAACATTTGGCTCTTGGCTTTGTTAATATATACACTGCTTCGACTTCCAGGTACGTGATAACAATTTTTTCATATTCCTTATTCTGTGTACCTGTTTCTGATGTTTTCTGAAGCGCTTAAAATTTTGTTTTAACAATTAATTATATATTTATTGATACTACCTCTGTTGGTTTGTGAAGACCAGTCGTAACGTGATTTTCACTGTTACTTATTTCTGTGTAGATTCAGGCTTATCTTTGTCAAGCCAGTTTAGAGTGCTATTTATCCAATGAATATTTAATCTATCTATGCTTTGGCGTTATTTAGGTATGCGTAGGTTAATTGTTTTTTCCACCACTTTTTCGAATTTATTGGTTTAGTATTCTATACTGTTCCCTAGTAAAACATCGGTTATATATTCGTTATTTGTATTTGACAAGTCATGTAAGCAAAAAATGTTTTTTCATCTCTGTCAATTATAATATTTATATCTCCAACTATGACAAGACGTTATATTTGGGGGACGTATCAAGATAGCCAGCAGTAGAAAGTTGTGATGCCCGATTCATCACCGGCATTGTCGGGACTGTAGCAAAAAACGATATTTTTTACAGGGGTTGCCATTAAATGTAGCACACATAATTGCAGGTTGGGTTTTCTTCCTGCAATTTTGTGATTTTAAGGTATATAGACTGTGAAGAATTCCTACACCTCCTATTAGATTAGATGTAGAGAAAAATATCCACCCATTACCGGTATTATAATATTCAATTCTAGTTCTATATAGTAATATGTATGTTATTGCAATTACATATGGTCTATAATGGGCTTAACTGCTGACCCTTAATGCTCAGCAAGTTAGTTTAATCTGACTAAAGTCCTACCGTTGAAAATTGCAATATTTTGCATGTAAGTAATTTTTCCTGGGCCAATTTTATATCTTATATCAATATTAGTATGGATTTAAAAATAGTCATTTTTAATAATAATCATTTGATTACATATGGTTATATAATTTCAAGTAACTAATAATTAGTAATCAATAATTGCTTCAAATTACTATTCTAAGTACAAATAATTTACAAAGACATATATGCTATCGAGAATTTTATGGAAGAATAATTTTCAAACCTATCTATTTGATTCATACAGCTCAATTAAAATATACTCCTCAGTCCCAATATCCCTAGAGCTGGAGCCTCACTATCAGATAAACTTTAATGTTATACCAAGGGCATTAACTTTGAGGATCTCATCCCTCTTCTCGATAGAGTTTTACACTACTTGAGGATTTCTCGTGTGATATTTTTGAAAATACTGAATAATATTGAAGGTATTTGATGTCTGCAGATAATACTTTGCTTAGGAAGTTCTAATTATGGATATAGCCAAGTCAACTACTCTCTCATTGGTGACATGTGGCGTTTTAAGCTCTTGGAATGCTGACTGCTGCTCTCTTTAATAATGCGAGGAAGCTGTCGTATTTGTTATGGCTATTGCCAAGTGGGCGTATCTTCTGCAATAATCCTATGATTAATGCTTGCTTTTTTATTGTTTATTCGATGGTACAGGTGTGTTTAAAAGCATAATTTAGAAGTTGATCTCTGGCATTTTGAATACCATGCTGCGTCGTAATGTAAGTCAGTCACAGGTTTGTTCCATTTGGTCTAATGTATGCTAGCTGAAAATTTAATCTCGTTAATCAAAAAAAGCGGAGCTTCGATAAATTCGGATGGATGTCGGCCCTATTGGCGGTCAACTAGAGACAGGAACCTGAAAGAGGCACTTTGAACTTGCTTTATAAAGAACAATGATACGTGCCGAAATCATCATTGTCGTAATCATCATCAAGAAAGTCGTGCTGATCTTACGTGTTCCCTTGACTCACCTATTATCGTCAATTACTCTTGCAAGGTCTCACAAGAAATTCCGTATCTCTACAGAAGTGATAAACTTAATTTTTTGCCTTTCACACAACACTGGTTTCTCCGTTTGTAGGAGTCCGTAGGACATCATCCTTATTTGTTCGTCCTTATTTCTTCATCAGTACTAAGTATGTCTTGCTCGTCTTACTTGGATGGTTTTTTTTAAACTGTAGGTAAAGTAAAGTTGGCGACCATAGTCGAGGGTAACCCGAAGGCTCCCTTTTCGATAGCTACTACACCAATGTGTAGGGGAGGGCGCTACTCCTTCCATGGATTGCTCTACTTTACCCTTGATCCGTACCTTATAATGCTGAGTGTTAAGCAAGGAGGCATCAAGTACCATTTTTTGAGTCTTTGGTATGACTCGACCTGGGATTGAACCCAGGTCTCCCGGGCCATTGGCGAACACTCTAACCCCTAGGCCAATGTCCGGTATTTGAAGGTAAGTGGCCATTAACTTGCTGTTTTGTGAGATGCTGCTTCCAGGATCTTTTTTCGAAGCGCCAAGCATTATCTTTGGTATGTATTAAAAACAATGTCTACAGGAATACAAAATACATATCACACTCTGGATTTCAAGTGAATATACCCAGTTAGATTTTTATCATCTTTTCAAGGTATCTTTCTACACGAATGCGAAATGTCATATATTTTACATAGTTCTTGTTTCACTTTTATTGTGATGGGATAACTTGTAAGATCAGCTAAACTCCTTATGACTACACAAGTTAATCAGAAGTCAGATGAACTCCTTTACATGTCATGATTTCTTTAATAATGGCATAGCTGCTGCTGCTGCATACTCAAAGTCTTATATTTCACCAGCTCTCCAATAATAGCGACTATATATTTGCAACTTTAAATGAAGGAGATTATTCTGACAGACTTAATATATTGTTTATTATTTGTAGCTGTTCTCTTGCTTATAGTGGCTAGCATTTTTCTTGCTATAATTTTGGCGGTTCGTTCGGCCACCAATATTTACAAGGATGTTTGTTATTTCAGAACAAACATGAATATCTCTGTCTCTGTCTCTGTCGCTCACTCTCCTCTTTTTTTCTGATTAACTCTTTTCGGCGCAAAGTTATTTCCCCCCGAATCCTCTTTTTTTTCTTCTCTCTCTTTTTTCTTTTGCACGCTTATCTTGTAATTCTTTATTCCATAACTAGTCGCATTTCTCATTGAGAATGAAATAGCTTACTGATGTTCGCTTTCTCGTTGACTTTGTTCTTCATATTTCACATTTTCCGTTCATCAAATTCAAGTTAGAATTACATTACTATTAGAGTTAGATTTATATTACATAGGAATACTTGAACGGGAGAATGTTTGCTGTTAAATACCAATACTTCAAGCGAATTAACATTGTGCGAACAAAATATCAATATTAGATTGAACTGATATTAAATTGGCATATTAGATAAAGTTTAACTGAGAGTAAACTAATGAGATCTGACAACTCCCTTGAGTACTTTCGAACGATTTACTTAAAAGTGTTACATGGGTCTAGTGGGTAGAGTGTTCGCTTATGGTCCGGGAAACCTGGGTTCACTCCCAGGTCGCGTCATACCAAAGAATTCAAAAATAGTATTTGATACACCTTGCTTAGCACTCAGCAATATAAATACGTATGAAGGGTAAAATGGAGCAATCCAGGGAAAGTAGTAGCGCCTTCCCTAAGCCTCGGTGTAGTAGCTATTGAAAAAGGAGCCTTCTGGTCACCTTCGACTACGGTCGCCAACTATACTTACTTTTATATATATATATATATATATATATATGTGTGTGTGTGTGTGTGTGTGTGTGTGTGTGTGTGTGTGTGTGTGTATATGTGTGTATGTTTGTGTGTGAGTATATATATATATATATATATATAAACATGATTTGGCATTGCTTAATCTACAAGGGTTGATACTCAATAAAAAACAAACAAACAAACAACCAACAAACAATCCAATACAGCATAAATTTGAGATACTAATGCTCTTGTTAGAAAGCACAAAAGAGAAGAACGTTCATAGAACGTTCATTTTCTCCAAAATATTCCTTTTTTCCATTCAGCCCAATTATTCCATCAATTTGTTTTGTTACTTTTTTCTATTGCCAGATGCATATCTGTTTAATCTATTTTAATATTGCGTGAAGATGGGCTGTCAGGTTTCTTGAGATGCCATAAGTAAGTAAGTAAAGTTGGCGACCAAAGTCGAGGGTAATCCGAAGGCTCCCTTTTCGATAGCTACTACACCAAGGTGTAGGGGAGGGCGCTACTCCATAGCCATCAAATATTCATCATCATCATCATCATCATGCTGTGCAGCCAGCACGGATATCCCTGACCTTCTCTAGCAACTTCTCCCTATCGCTCATCACCTCTGGCAGGTCTTCGGGGCTATATCCCGTATCCTCACATAGCTGCTGTATGCATGTTCGAGCTGGTCGTACTGCTTTTGCCCGGCCATATGTGGGAGTCCAAAGGGGTACATCACTTATGAGCCGGTTCCTTCTTCTCCAGCAGTGTCCTGCGTATCTTGTTCGTCTAACTTGAATGGTTTTCGTGATGGGGGGGGTAGGTGGCTGTATAGTTGGTGTTTTGTGGGGTGTTGCCACCAAGATTTGTTCAATATTGCTCGCAGCATTCTTGTGTAGTTGAAATCTAGATTTTTCTCCAGCCGTTTTGTTAGCCTCCAAGTAGTGCATCCTTTTAGCAGTAACGATACGACCGCTGCTTGGAAGAAACTGCGTTTAATTTTATTGGTCAGGTCTGACTTCCATATGATCGATAGCTTAGTAATATCTGTCCATGTCTTTGTTAGACGCGTGTCGATGTCTTTTTCGGTTGATGAGACACTGCTTCCTAGGTAGGCGAACTTGTCTACCAGTTTCAGTGAGGTTCCGTCTTGTGTGGAAATGTCACCCGTTTGATTAAAGCACATATATTCAGTTTTGTGTGCATTGACATGGTGGTTTGTTCCAAACTATGCAGTAGTGTTTTGGCTTGGTTGGGTGTATTTGCCAGAATCGCTATGTCAACGGCGTAGTCGGCGTCGGTTATTGTTTTCGCGGGGTACCTTCTCCTTTTTTTCTTTGTCAGCTCGAAGCCGTTTTCTTTGATTTTAACAACCGATGGTCTAAGCACGTAGTCTAGATAGACGATAAAGAGGTATGGGGCTAGTGTGTCCCCTTGTGGTACTCCTGCTACAATGTCAAAGTATTCTCTGTCTCCATCTAGTGAAAGTACTTTCACATTGTCGTTTCTATAGAAAATCCTTATTGTTGTGACGGTCTCCTTTGGCATGCCGTATGCTAGTGGGATTTGTTCCATGTTCCCTCTGTGAATGGAATCAAAGGCCTTGGTAAAGTCGACAATTCGTAATGTCATCTGTAGGTTTTTTGCCCGTACGCCTTCAAGGATTCTACTGATAGTCGATATTTGTGAGGTTGTGAATTTACATGTTCGGAAGCCATTTGGGTTTTTCTTAAGGATGTTGTTGATTTTGCATTCTATGCAGTTTCGTAGTAGGGCATTATAAATTTTGGCGGCTATGGATGTAAGTGTTATACCACGGTAGTTCTTGGCTAATCCGAGGTCACCCTTTTAGGGAAGGGGGGGATGCATCCCTTCTTCCATGCGTCTATCAGATTTTGATTATAGACTGCGTTGCATTGTCGGAACAGTAAGTTGTCGAATTGTCTGGTCTTTCATACTTCTTGGGGAAACTCGTCAAGCCCTGCTGCTTTCCTATTTTTGATTTTTCTAAGAACTGAGTCGAGTTTTTCTTGAGTGAACTCTCCTTGTTTAATGTCCAATTGCTTACTAATAATTCTGATGATGGGTTCTTGTGTAACTTTCGGTGGGCTTCCTTGTAGATTTTCGAAATGCTGTTTCCACAGTTTTATCCTGTCTTGTTGGTTTCTAGCTTTCAATTTAGCTTTGGCTGTGCTCTTCCTTCTACTCACTTCGTTTACCGTTTGCCAGGCTATCCTAGATTGTCTATTTTCTATTGAGTCTCTAATCTTATTCATCTGATTTTGATCGTATTCTGTCAGTTCTTTTAGATATATGCTTGCTAATTAATTTTTTTAGTTTTAGGACATTTGCGTTTGTTCTTCCTCTAGCTTTTGGAGGCAATTTTCACGTTTTTCCCTAACCGCTAACGTTTCCCATAGGACTTTTGTTGAAATATAAATCGCTGCTGCCTCGAGGTGAGCGTTGACGAAATTCTCATATTTGTCATTTGTGGTACCTTTTCCTGTATTCTCCTGTTGGGTCTAGAATCTGTTTCTGAATTCTAATACATATTTTTCTCTAATATCTCTGTTGCTAAGAAGGGCCCAGTTATAGTGTTTGGTGGTCGCTATTCGTCTGACGTTTTTTCGTAGACTTAGTCGTATTTTTGCCGTGAATAATCGGTGATCGGAGGACACACCCTCGAATGAGGAGTAAGCCTCGCAATTCATTGCACAATTTTTCCATTTCTTGTTCAAAAAGACGTAGTCTATCTGTGCTTTTTTATTGTTCGCGTATGTGTTGGTCCATAATTTTCCCTCCCTTTTTTTGATAGTTTGTATTGGGGTATGTGAGTCTATTTTCCATCATGAAATCTGTTAGATGTTGTCCATTCCGATTTGACGTTTTGTGTTGGCTGTATTTGTTGTTTCCGTTTTGTCCTGATTTAGGCATTCATGTCTCCGCCAATGATTAGGACGTTGTGTTTCGGAATACAACGCAGTAGAGAGGATAGCTCATCGTAGAAGGCGACTTGTTCAGTTTCTTTACTATTGGTAGGGCTGTAACAGGAGATGACTGTTGCTCTGGGATTGCCATTAAAAGTATCTACCATTCATTCTAGGTTGTATTCTCTCAATGCTATTAAGTTATTTTAACGCTCTTGGTCCTATAAGTATGCCTACACCTCCTACCGTAGTATTGACAGAGTTTCTCCATGTTGATACAGTGGCTAGCGTCCATCCATTGACAGTATCGTGATATTTGATACCCTCGTTGTGCGTGTATCTGTGTTCTTGTATGCATATTATATCTATTTTATGTTCTACGGCCGATGCAGTCAGCTTGGGTAGTTAACCTATTCTATTTAAGGTTCTAACGTTAAATATGACTCTTGTCCCCCTCCCCAAGTAGTAAACCTACCCAAATTTTATTTAAATTCATTAATGACTAAACGATAGAGGACAACGGCGGAGATGAAGATCTAAGATGTGCCACCAGAAACCACTGGGTCCAAAAACTAGTCAGTATAATGTCCTTTCGTCCTAATAATTTAAAATGCAAAAGATTTTGCAAAACTGTATTCTGTTTTCTTTGTAAAATGCCGGTTATTCAGTGTGTTTTAAAAGTAAAGACACTTTTATCATAAATCCAAATTGAATATATGACCCTGCTCGGTACATGGGAGAGTCTTTTCTAAAAGATTAGAATGCCCACCGAACAACCCCACCCCATTGTAGTTTAGAAGGAAAAAAAACAGCCTAAGTAAAGAAAGTACCAATGCCCACTTCCAAGAAAAAACCAAAACAAACCCCAAAAATAACGAAATGACTCTTGCCCCCCTCCCCAAGTAGTTTACATACCCAAATTTTATTTGAATTCGTTAATGACTAAACGATAGAGGACAACGGCTTCAAATATTACACTATATATATATATATATATATATATATATATATATATATATAATTATTAAAAACTTAATATTAATTTAATTAAAAAAACAGGAAAAAATCACATGTAAGCCACTTCGGAACAGAATACTATAAACATCTATTGCACATTCCTATTGTCAGGTAAAAATGATGATTCACTCATCAGTTACTGTGAGTTGATGAGTTTATTGAAAGACAAATCCAAGGATGTAGTTTTAAAAAAACTTGCTGGAAGTGATGG
This sequence comes from Sepioteuthis lessoniana, assembly GCA_963585895.1. Lineage (NCBI taxonomy): Eukaryota > Metazoa > Mollusca > Cephalopoda > Myopsida > Loliginidae > Sepioteuthis > Sepioteuthis lessoniana. The sequence continues at coordinate 49,481,340 of OY757910.1, read as the reverse complement.
AAGATGAGGACAAATAGCGAAAGAGAGAGGGAGAGAGCGAAAGCAAGTCAGGGAAGTCCATGCCACTAGCGTGATAATATATATATATATATATATATATATATATATATATATATATATATAGGAAAAGCTGAAAATAAATGTAACGATATAAGAGTGCGCAGAGGTTAAAAAGCGCAAGGTTTTCAGATTATGATCTTATTTGTAGAATATTTGCCAGCCTTAAACGTTTCAGTTCTTTGGCCTTTATCAGGTATGGTAAGTTATTAAATGAAACGAAAGATATGAAATAGTTTTAGAAATTACACTTTCACAAGAAACGCTCTGTCTCGAATATGTATGAACAAACTAGCGTTCTTAAAGGAATTAAAAAATATCCATACCCTCTAAGGATATATATTGTTGTATCTATTAGTTTATTAATCTGTATACGTTAATGTTTAAATTATTTAGTTCGTATTTATTTATTATTAACATTCCGGCATCCACATGACCAAACATATATATATCAGCGTATATAAAACATTCATGAATACAAATACGATTATATTTAAAGATATATATTTTATGTGTGTTTTCATGCTGGAGTTTATATGTACATATAGGCAATTGTTATTTTCGTTGAAGTTTCGGCTTTAAAATCATCAGTTCAGTGGCTTGTATCTCATGGAAACATATAACAATAAGTTTTTTGAGACAAAGAACATACAGAAGACCGTAAGGATGAAATACACTAATAATGAAATTCATCGCCATTTTATTATTTACGTAAAATTTAAAATTTATTTGACGGGAATAAGGTTTCTATTCATCTATTATCATATATATATATATATATATATATATATATATATATATATACCTGACCTCCGCTCGGGCAGGATATGGCACAAGGCCAATTTTTCTAAGCGGAGTTAACAGGTTTGAATTCAGAGTTTTCCTTCTCCTGGACTAGTTGCCTCACCAAGGCTGAAGAAATCAGTCTGCCCTATTATTTACCCATAGCTGGAGGGAGAATAATCTGATTCATACGTTTCCCAAGGGTATTAGTGTTATGTGAAGTGCAATCAATCTCGTCCAGGATTTGAACTCGTGTCGCCGAGTCCATTTCCTACGACGATAACCATTACACCACGGGCACCGATGATATAATTGTATATATAATAAATTTGAAAACAAAATACACCTGCTTGTTAGATATGATCGTGTATTATAAAATAAACGTAGTATTTAATTATCGTATATCTTATAATTTCGAACATATTGAACCAAGCACACCACCACGGGCTGTGTTAAACATAAGGTATATATATATAAGTGGAATAGAGCTGGTTTCAATTAAGGCATTTTCTTCTAGATAGTTCTAGATAGTCAGACCTTCTAATATCTCCGAGCCGGGAAAAAGATAGACCTAATCTAGCCTTTTGATACGTTATTAGTGTAAAGGCAAGCACTAATAGCCAGGTTAATTATTTGAACTCGGGTCATTGTTTCCATTTATTAAGACGAAACCGTATCAATGCAACCGAATGTTACATACCAAATATTATTTGAATATAAGAAGACGCACAACCCTGAAGTGGAATATATGTTTCCTGTATTATCTTATTAGCCCATTGGAATGGTAGACGGAGTTATTAAACTTCATGGGTGATAGTGGTTAAAAGCTAAAAACATAGAATTTCCTATGTTTCCAAGTCAACAGACACGAACCGAAATATTTGACAATCGAGATAATCAATATTTAATTCATTCATTAGCAATGCCTAGTAGACTAGTGGTAATGTAAATTTTGATATTTCAAAGTATACATGCTGCTGATTAACAGCGGAAATTACATTGCCGGAAAGAAGAGCAATAAATCATATTCAAGCTGAAAGGGATCCACTGTTATCAATTATATTTTCTGTGGTCGAAGCTGAGTAAAAACGCCCTCCTAGTATCCACAATGGCAAATTAGTATTCTTTGGTTAATAATATATCAAACTTTGTCGTTTATTGCCAAATATATCCCGGTAGAAGAGAATTTGAGGTATCATTTTATCCTTTGCCGGAGAGGAGTAATGTGTTAATACCATTTCCACGGACGAACATTATAGCACGACTGGTGCTCGAATTCGCTTATTTGCCATAACTCCAGAAAGACTACACCTGGTAAAAGAGATAGTCGTAATACAATATTTACAGTTCTATGGTATGACAATATTAGTTTGGTTTAGTTATTGTTTAATGGCAGGAAAACCTATGCGGTTATTAAATGCTAAATATCCGTTTATATATGATTTGTAAACGTTTAGTTTGTCGGTAAATACATATGTTTTTAAACCAGTTGTTAGAGTGTGAAACATGAATAGACAGTTTTCCTTCACACACATATGTTTTGTAGATGGTATGGTTTCGTAGGTGTATATATCATGTTTACATATGAATCAACTCGAACGTTTGTAATTATCTTTTCTAATTCAGTATCCATATTTTCTAGATCAAAGAATCTATCTATGGCTATGTTTCAACCTTGGGAGTTGCATTATTTTTTGTTTCTTTGTATGTTCTTGTTTAATAGTTTGATGATGATTTTATTCTTCATATGGCGGGATCTCAGGGTACAGATAATAAGAGTGGTTAGTCAGCCATGATTTATTTTGGATTCCTGAGAAGATTCTACAATGTCTAGAGGAGGTAGAATATGATTTATTTTCATTGAGTTATTTTTTTTTCAGTATGAACTAACTTGAAATCTACCTTATAAGAGGATTTTCAGTTACTCCATAATAGAAAATCTTTTATTCTGTTTGCCTCTTTCTGCTTTCAAATGAGCTGAAACATTGCACATATATATATATATATAATCTCTCTCTCTCTCTCTCTCTCTCTCTCTCGCTCTCTCTCTCTCTCTCTCTGTGCGTATGTGTACTGCTGCTGAAAATTCTCCAAAAAGCTCGATTTCAAGTTAGTTCCAACAAAAATCTTGTATGGAATCTTGCCTCTAAAAAAGAATATAAGTGATCCAAGAAAACCAGTAATTAAAGAAAGACAAAACTTTATTACGAAAACATAACTTAAAACTTCAACAAATATTATCTTTTCTATTTGCATTTTTTTGTGAAAACGATTAAATATAGTTAACATTAACCAACTGAAACTATTTATTAACACAAATATATTTGAAAGAAAAATGATTAGTACTTATTGTCGAAAAAATATTTACAGAAAATATGAGAGATGTGGAGATTTTTTCCGCTAGTTGCCAATAATTAGGACATATATTCAGACAACCAAATTTAGCTATTCATGTAAAGCTCCAAGTTTATCTATCTGGAGAAATTTATACTTCCTTTATACGTCCAGGAACCATACTCACAGGAAATTTAGCATAAATGCTGATATACTTATAAAATTATTTGAATTTTTATTTTATTTTAAATTCAAATGTCTCTAAAACGTAACTTTCATATATTTGATTTCCATAATCTAAAAATTTTAAACAAAGTATTTTTTCTTCATTTATATTTTTGCCCTGAGGTGTATATAAGCACACTCGCAAGCACACACACACACACACACACACAGACAAACACACATACACACACACATGCGCACACACACACACACACACACATATATATATATATATATAAATTTCGTTGACCATAATAGACATTTTCTGTCTACATATTTTCTTGTAGATCCGTTCATATGGCCGTATTGCTTTTATAGTATCCGGCAGGAATTGATTGATGTATTTTCTATAATTGTATATATCCCGAGTACTTTCTGCCCGACTTTGGACCATCATCAAGGGAGGATCTATAACAAAAGTGATGTAACTTTTGTTTTTGTATTACTACTATGTAAGAGCGTCTTTACCGTTGTGGTGTGTAGCGTCTGCTTTTAAATATGTTTCTATAAATAGTGTCAGTAGCTAAAGACATTTAAGTACATTAGCAAAAGTTTGTAAATTAATTCTCTTAAGTGACGGTTGCATGTTTCTAATATGTAGTGCTTCGAGAATCTATAGTTTTTGTTTCTAATTTTGATGTTATAATATTGTTGTGTTGTCGGTGAGAATTTTTCGTAATTCTGTTGTTGGGCATGAATGTTAGGCATGAATGCTTTTTAAATGCATTTAAAAAACATTCATGCCCAACACTTACAAAGTAGTAATGCAAAAACAAGGTTACATCACTTTTTTAATAGATCCTCCCCTGATGAAGGCCCAAAGTCTGACAGAAAGTACTTGGGATATATACAATTATGGAGAATACATCAATCAATTCCCGCCGAATACGATAAAAGCAATACAGAAATATGAACGGATCAATTACAAATTATGTAGACAGAAAATGTCTCTTATGTTCAACGAAATTATATATATATATATATATATATATATATATATATATATATATATATATATATAGTAGCGTCCAAAACTAAAGGACACAATTTTAAAACCTACCTAATATTTGTTAGAAATAACAACTGTGAAAAGCTGAAATTTTGACAACTGGTCGTCGTTATCATTCATAATAACATACTAAAATTTGAATTATTTGCAAAGGATAAAAAAAGAATTATAACAATTATTTATTTATTTTCAAATTTGGAACGTCCAAAAGTAAGGGACAAAATTGAGAAAAACAATGCAAACAGCCAAAAAACAATAAGAATACATGAACAATCAATATTTAGTAAATAAGCCCTTGCTCTCAATGACAGCTGCACATAATCGTCTACAAGAACGAATCAGTTCTTAACAATCCTCGATACTAATTTTAGACCATTCTTCTTGAAGCTTCACCCACAAATCGTCCGGGTTAGTGGGATTTCTTCCCATAACTTTCACTCCTTAGGTCTTCCAAAAATTTTCTATTGGATTTAAGTCAGGACTTTGCGGTGGCCAATCCATTATTTAGAAATCTTGCTCGCTAAGGTAACTCATTACCACTTTTGCCTTGTGACATGGGGCATTATCTTGCATAAAGTTAGCCCTATCGAAACCTGAATTCTGTATGATTGGCACAACATTATCGTGAACAATGTTTTTATAGATCTGCTCGTTTACACGAGCTTGTAACCGGACAAGGGGCGTTGTACCTAGGCTGGAAAACATTCCAAATACCATGACGCTTCCGCCCACAAACTTGACAGTTTTCTTAGTACACTTTGCACTTAATCTTTCACAAATACGTCTCTTTTCATTGTTTTTTCCATCATTTCCAAATAAATTAAACTTGCTTTCATCACTGAAAAATACTTTTGCCCAATTTTCATTTGTCCAAATTACATATCTGTTTGCAAACTCTAATCTCTTCTTCTTATTCTTCGAACTAACAAGTGGTTTCTTCCTTGGGGTTCGATTAAACAGCCCTATTTCTTGCAGTCGTCTAGAAACAGTCTGTCTTGACACATTAACACATGAGGCACTATTCATAACCCTTTTAATTTCTGTGCAAGACTTAAAACGTTCCTTTAATGACATACGCTGCATTATTCGATCTTCTCTTGTTGAAGTTTTGCGGTGTCTGCCGGTTTTAAAAGCACTAACTATTTTGCCAGTATCATTGTAAGATTTAACAACCCTGCCTACAACACCCTTGGAACTTTTCACTTTCTCTGAAATCTCTCTAATGGTGTGCTTTTCCTTGTGTAGCTTCACAGTAGCTTGTCTCACAGAGTAATCAAGTTTTTGGCGTTTCGCCATGGTGCCGGCTGATGCAACGTTTACAAATGACTAAGTAAGACTTATTCTTTAGAGGAAATTTTTAAAAAAAATTGAATATAGCATACTGTTTACATTGTTTTTCTCAATTTTGTCCCTTATTTTTGGACGATCCTATTTTGAAAAAAAAAATAATTGTTATAATTCTTTTTCTATCCTTTGCAAATGATTCAAATTTTAATATGTTATTATGAATGATAACGACGACCAGTTGTCAAAATCCAGCTTTTCAAACTTGTTATTTCTAACAAATATTAGGTTTTAAAATTGTATCCCTTAGTTTTGGACGCTATTGTATATATATAATATTATTGCCCATAGTTGTATGTATAATTTGTCTCTTCACGAGATCACGTCTGTATTCCAAAGTGCTTTTATGTTTATGAGCTGCAGGATCATGGAGTTAAAAAATATGTATATTTAGGCAGCATTTCTTCGTTGTTGCAAATTTTATTAAACATAATAGACATTTTATGTCTATATATTTTCTTCTGGATCCGTTCGAATTCCCGTATTACTTTTATCGTATTCGGGGGGAATTGATTTGTGTTTTGTCCATAGTTGCATGTATAATTTGTCTCTTCACGAGATTACGACTGTATTCCAAAGTGCTGTTATGTTTATGAGCTGCAAGATCATGGAGTTTAAAATATGTATATTTTTTATATAATATTATATATATATATATATATATATATATATATATATATATATGAATATGTATACATATGAGTATATATATATATATATATATATATGTGTGTGTGTATATACATAACAAACATGTATTCTTACATATGTATAAACCTTTATTCATTAAAATATGGATATGCAAACAAGCACACACGCACACACACACAAACACGCGCGTGCGCGTGTGTGTGTTTTTGAGTGCGTGTGTACTAGTTTTGCACGTAATTAATTAGGTTGTAACACCTACGGTCAACAGATTTGGGACGATGTAAATGCATGACACAATTTTCCTATTACATGAATTCATTATAATCCACTAATTAAAAAAAAATCCGTCTGTCGATCGGTTCTATCAAACAATACCAAATAATCATTATAATGTTTTCATATGGAATTCGCTGTCGGCAGTAATAAGTTTCTTCCTTGGAATATATTGGATAAAGTCTTTATGCCATACTTTCAAATCAGTTTCCATATTTACTTAACATCATCTATACGGACTTTGTAATACTAGAATATCGCCTGAAAAAAAATGCTTATGTGTGTTTGATTTAAAACGTGCATCCAATCACCATGAATATTTTTATATGACTATTGAATATGTTAGTATATTTTAGAAAGCCCTATATCATTTTCCATAAAATGTGACGAAAAGTGTAAACCTTCAAAGACGGTTACATTTGAAATTATTTGAAATATTTTTAACCCAGGTTTAATTGATTTCTTATTACCTCAAATGAATAAGTTCATATTGTCAAGAGAGACATGTTTACACAATTATGGATTGTAAATGAAAAAGAACTTAAAATGCATTTTGGAAGGATGATGAATTTATGCGAAAATATATCAATGAATCCATCAAAATTGCGATCCGTATGTAGAATTGCACGCTATAAGGATTGAAGTTAAAACAATATATATATATATATATATATATATATATATATATATATATATATATATATATATATATATATATATCTGTGTGTGTGTGTGTGTGTGTGCTAATTCTAACGTAAAGTTGGGCAGGATTCGATCACAGCTGGAAGCGTCCTATGTGTCTAGCCACACTGAAAAGTTTTGATACAACGAAACTTTCAGTGGATGACTATATATATATATATATATATATATATATATATATATATATTGTCATAACAAATTTCTTTTTCAAAGTGCCAAAAGATCTATGAAGTCTAATAATAGTTTTTAAAAGAAAACTCAAAGAAAGTAATTACGATTTTCGTTCATTTCCCTTTAATCAAAATATCATGAATTGTGAGCTCTGCCCTTTGAACTGAAAAACACCCAATGACCTTGAAAGAGAAATTTGATTAAAGCAGATTTTATATTTTTTCAAACGGGAAGATTTCTTTGAAGGCAGACGAGAAATATTCTCTGCAGAGATAAATGAGAAGGATTTTTGAAGAGAGTTGGATCAGGAAAATATACCAAGACACTATTGCATATTCAAGCGGTCCATATTTAGTGGTTAAAGAAAATATTAGTATTTTTAGTTGTCTTCCTCTTAACAGAAAAAAAATTATCTGGTATCAAATGTTTAGTTATTTCTTTGTGTTCTTTGTATGCGTTTAAAAAACAACACAATTGTAAGCCGATATAATAAAAAGCTGGATTCTTTCTGATGAAGAAGGGAATACTATTTACCGGAACATTTTACTGACTTTTGTTGTAGTTGCTTTTTTTACGTTTTTCACCTGTGCAATAATAAATCATTTAATGAAATAATTATTTCAACTTATCTTGTCTTCTTAATTTTCACTAGTTTTAATATATATTGAAATTAAACTTTCAATAAACGAAGTCCTTTCTTTTCAAATCATATTATATATTCCAAGATATTCTTAAACGAATAGTTTGCTGCCTTTTTTCTTATTTGCTGTCGAAAGATCACTCCATGAAGAAAAGGTTTAATTTTGTTATTATTTGAAGTTCCGGGATGAAACACCTTATAACAATATACATATACACATGTACATATATAAAAGGAGGAAAACTTAGCGGATAGTTTCTAATTCCTGAGCAGACGTGGGTAAACAGATGGGTGAGCAGTATGATACTAAGACAAACGTAAAGTTAGGAAGGTTTTGATCCCAGCTTAAAGGGTCCTACGTGTCTAGCCACACTGAAGAGTTGAGATACAACGAAGCAGTCTGTCTGTGGGTGACAATATGTATATATATATATATATATATAGAGAGAGAGAGAGAGAGAGAGAGACTCACACACACAAAGAGAGAGAGAGAGAGAGAGAGAGAGAGAGAGAGAGAGAGAGAGAGAGAGAGATTTCTACAGTCATTTGCCTTGTGTTAAAGATGCGCAGTTTAGCTGCCGGGACGGGAGTTGCGGTATGATCAATGCCAACTGGGTCATTTGGGCAAGGGGGTCTGATTTTGCAAGACCCGAAACCCCCTGTGAACCCAAAGGAAACATCACTGATGACCCATCCCGATGCTTCAATACGGATGTATTATATAAATAGGTGGGTAAAATTTTAAATGAAATCCTTGGGTGAAAGAAAAAAAAGATAGTATAGAAATTCCAATTCGGATAATTTATTTGAAACGTCGATATATGAGAATAGATTTCATTATACGACGAAAGAAAACTCTAATAACAATAAGGTTTTCAGCATTTAAAACGAAATTTTCTTTTAGCAGAAGCAGATGAAAGGTAAAAAAAAATGTTAAGGTCTATAATCTCCAGAAGACAAATTGTATGTATTAACGTTGTTTTGCTTTAACTATGTGGAAAAAAATTCAAGTTTAATTTGGTTATTTGCTTTTTCTCCTGGTCACTAATTTTTGCTACTTAAAACAAAAGATGAAAATAATGTTAACTTTGCATACGAAGCAGAAAGTTAGAGTCGGTTGAGTAGAAGACTTGTAAGCTCTATATTAAATATGAAAAATAGGAAAGAGACAAAAAGGAAAACAAATTATTATCAGTTCAGCAACTTTCAGAATAATAGTAAAGAGGTGTCTATCGTACAAAACTGAATTTTGTTTAAGCAACAGTAGACGAGAGGCAAAAAAAAGAAATAAATGTGAAGGTCTACTATGACCAAAAGACTTGACAAAGTGTACGTATTAACTTAAACTTTTCTTATGGTTTAACTATCTACAAAAAAAGCTGTGTTTACCTTTTTTGTTTTGTTTTTTACATTTGTCTCTATGTTTTCGCTGTTCAGATTTTTATAAGGGCATGTACAGTCAATTGAATGTTTAACATGTTTCTGTTAAATCCAAATTTCACTATGAAATGATATGGAAAAGATATATGTTGTAACTTGCAGCACCTAATTGCTCTTGGGCTAAACCAAAAAAAAAAAGTGATTAGCTGGACTTTAACTAACTTAACCAATAAAAAAAAGTGGGGGAAGATTCATATTCACCCAACCCCTCCGCTCGGGCAGGATATGACACAAGATCCATTTTTAAGCGAAGTTTAACTGGTTTGAATTCAGAGTTTTCCTTCTTCTAGACTAGTTGCCTCATCAAGGCTGAAGAACCCAGTCTCCCCTACTATTTACCCATAGCTGGAGGGAGAATAATTGGATTCATACCTTTCCCAAGGGTATTAGTGCTATGTGAAAATGCAATCAGTCTCGTCCAGGATTTGAACTCGTGTCGCCGTGTCCATTTCCTACGACGATAACCATTCCACCACGGGGAAGATTGAAAAAGAAAAGATTCACTGAATACACATCACAAGAAGCAAAGGGATGATGCGTTGCAGATGTGAAATAAGACGGATGAATCCTTTGTAGCGTCAGCGGTAAGCCTCACCAGATGGTTGATTGCAGAATTTCATAGTTCAACGGCAAGGTTCAAATAGTTAAGTCAAGAAATTACTGCGACACATCGATAAGTGTGGCATTTTTATATACGTCTTTGAGAACCGCTTATAAGTTCTCTCGTCGAAAGAGTGAAAGTTGCGCAGATTTAAACAACCCATGGATCTGGTATAGCCACAACATACTACCGAGGATAAATGTCAAATCAAAACAAAACACAATATCGCAGCCAGGCAACAGGTCTAGCTATCATAATCAGCTGGTTTTGCCCTGATTGCCAATATAGGGGACGACAGACATCCTGCGAATTTTGACTATTCTTTTTTCAGGTACACACACGACGACCTCAGTAACCACACAAACGTGATACACCACTACATGAACTGGACTAGAGAAGACAACAAAGTTGCGCTTCACTATTCGTTTATGGGCAATCTAACAAAACGTGTGTATAGAAAAAGAATGGTTTAACTCTGGGAAGGATGTGTTTATTTGAGATTGCTAGCCAAAGAATCTCTGACCAAGTTTGCGCAATTATAAAGAAAGGGTGGTTTACTGACATTGAATTATTAGAAATACATGTAAAAATAAATAAACAGGGAATCAAAACAGCAAGATCCGAATACAATAACAGACACACCAAATAATGGAAGACAAAAAAAAAACTCTAAGCGAAATAAACCTCAAAATAATAATAATGAAAATATCGCACACTCAAACGCCACAGAACAAACACTAACACAAATAAAAAAGAAGATTAACGAATAAATAAAATGTGAATAGAATTATGTCTGAAAATAAGAGTAGAGTACCATCGCTAAGAAATGAAGACTGTAGAACAATCAAGGTCGAAACTAAACAAATAAACGAATTATTTACAAATATCTCAACCAACAACATCACAGAATCAAACGAACTAATATATTCTGGAGCGAAATGAGTATTTTAACCAATTGGTGCTCCCCTAAAGAACATGAATAGAAACTCAAAACCTTGATGGGAAATCGACTGGAAACGCAGATAACAAATCTACAAGCCAAATTGATAAAACAGAGTAAAATCGCTGGTACATGTTGGAATAAACAATAAATAGCAATGCAAATAAAACAAACAACTCGATGAAATAAACCAGAAAGTAATGGCGAAAGAAGGAAGACCAAAAAGATATCGAAACAGGATAAATCAATACATGACAAAATAAAAAAAGGAAAAAATTCAACTAGCAGGTAGGATGGATAATACAAGAACACATACCTACAACCGGGTGTCAAGGAAACAAATCAATTTTTGAGCAATATGGGGACGATGGGAATATAACAGAAAAGTCGAGTGAATAAACAACATGGAAAATATATGGAAGTATTCAAAGAAGGACCAAAAGCGAAAATACACCTCAATTCACTGAGAGCAAAAGTCAAAAATGTACCAAACTGGGAAACGCCTGGCCATGAATACTAGTTTCAAAAGTTCTTTTCATTTAACGACAAACTGGCAATCGAAATGAATAGATGTTTACAAGAAACAGATATACATGAATTGATAACAAAAAGAAAGACAGCCCTAATCAAAAAAGACCCGGAGAAGAACTGCCCCCAACAATTCGAGATCTTTAACATGCCTACCGATGATGGGAAAAATATTAACAGCACAAATTTGGGAGATTTTCGATTTGCTAACAAGCCGCAGATTGTTCCCTGAGGAACAGAACGGATGCCGCAAGTGGACCAGAGGTACAGGAAAACTACTATACATTGAACAACACATCCTCAGATAGAGCCAAACAACACGAAAGAAATTAGCTATGGCCTGTTTGACTACAACAATGATATAATACCACAAAACTGGATAATGTGCAAGATGTCCGGGGAAGTCATAAAGATTATCGAAAATGAAATGAAAACCTGTAATGTCGAAATGACAGCGTGAGGAAAACGCTTAACTAAGGTGAAAATGTAGTAAGAGATATTCCAGGGAGATGCACTATCACTATTACTATTTATAATAACCATGTTGCCACTCACTCAAATACTTAGGAAATGCACCGGAGGATACAAGCTTCATGAATTGCAAGAAACAATCGATCACCTTATATTCATGGACGACATCAGATTGTGAATCAGAAATGAAAAAGTAATGGAAGCCCTATTACAGGCAGTAAGGATATATAGTGAAGATACAGAGTGGAAATCAGCATATAAAATGTGTCATGCTGAAAATGAAGGCCGAAAAAACAGCAAATGACGGAAGAAATATAACTACCAAATCAAGAAAAAACAACAAAAGAACGAGAGAACATGAAAACTCATTAACATGCATAAGGCCTTACATTCCAGATATGACGAAGACAGGCTATATATATCAAGAAAAGAAAGTGAAAGAAGACTTTCCAGCATTCAAGTTAGCGTCGATTCATCCATACAACGACTAGATTACATCATAAAAAACATGGAGGTTGGCTGATTACCGCCATCCGAAAGAATACAGACATTACAAACCTCAACAGAACAAAAAATAGCCAGGAAACAACAATAGGAGGAAAACAATTGAATCGACATTTCAAGCGATGCACAGTTAAATCTCACTCGATAAAACTTGCACATGACTAATAAAGGGAAACATTATGAGAGAAACTTAATCTCAACTACTAGCAGCACAAAACAACGCCATTAGGACTATGTCAAAGCAATACTAGACAAAGCGCAAAAAATGGTAGATATTTGGTGACATAGATGAAACGATCAATCAAATGATAAAAGAATGCAGTAAATTAGTACACAGAGAATACAAGATGGGACACTAATGGATTGAGGATAATATTCACTTGGAATTGTTCAAGAAGTTTAATTTGACTATACACAGAAATGGTATATGCACAACCCAGAATCCGTCCTAGAAGCTGAGACGCACAAACTTCTTTGGAATACTGAGATACAAACGGCTCCCCTGATTTATGCTAAACGACCAGACCTAGTGTAATGCGACAAAAGAAAAAAAAAAAGAAAAAAAAAGGGAACCTGCTGAATAGTGGACTTTGCCGTTCTGGCAGACCCCAATATAGAAAACGAAACCAGAGATAGGTACCTAGACTTTGCTAGAGAACTGAAAAAATATACAACATGAAAGTAACGATGATACCAATTGAGATTGGTTCACTCGCTATAGTCATCAAAGAATTGTTACAGGTACAAGAGGACTTAGAAATTAAAGAACGAATGCAGATCATCCAAAATGCATAATTTTTAAGATCAGACATAATAATGAGAAGTGTCCTGGAGAAAAATGATGACTTGCTTTAACTCAAACTCCAGTGAGTAACCATCAGATAATGCTTGTTTGAAAAACACTCAAATGATTCAAATAAAAGGAATCATAATAAACAAGTGAATCGTGTCAAATATTTATTTATTATTTCCCCGAATATGTTTTCGTTCTTTACGACTTTATGTGTCCGACATTCTTTCTGTATTGATTTGGAAATGGGAAGGAAGAACTATCATTTTCCAATGAACCCTGTCCGGCAAGGACATACGACGCAGTGGATAAGACGTTTTGTTGGAAAGTGTCTCGAAGTGAAATCTTCTTGAGGTTCCAGTTTCAATACCATCTTCGGGTAAGAATAACAAGGAATATTTACAATAACTTAACATTTATACCCTAACATATTTAACAGAATAAGAACAGTCTATCCCTGTGGATTAGATAAAGAGTTCAGTTCAATGTTCTGTGTAGACTTCCACGTTCGACATGAAACACCCGAAGAAGGACGAAGGACCTATTTGCGGAAACGTTATGAGTATAATAATAAAGATGAGGTCAATTGTCCAAATATTCAAAGTTATAAAAATTATCAATCTTTATCAGAGAAATTTAGACTAATAATGAATTTATTGTCTTGCCACTATTACACCCACGAAGCAAGTGTGAGTGTGCGTGTTTTTCTAAACAATTCGCCAAGTACAGGTTGTGACATGAGATCAATTCAAAGCGAAGTAAAGTTGGTTTGAATAAACAGATACCCGGCCAAGACAAAATGAATTCAGTCTGTCCTACTATAATCCTATAGTTTTGGGGAAAACATGGATTCATACCTTTCACAAAGACATTAACGTGATTCTAAATGAAAACAGCCTTTTCCAAGATTCGATCTCCAATTTCATACGACGATAACCGTTACACTGAATGCGACTCCACCTTATGGTTACAGTCTCTGCGTGTGTATATGCTTCCACGTGTGTGAGTATGTGTTTGCGTGCATGTGTCTTTGTCACAGACAATCTTAAAGAATAAAGCAAGCTCCTGTCTAATTACGAAGTGAACAACAGTTACAAATGTGTCCCAAAATGATTGATTGTACATTAAATCGTAATCGTAAAATAATCAGTAGAACAAATATAATTTTGATGTGGCTTGGTTTATTTTTTAACGGCGTATCAACTGCTAATTTTTTTTTTAATACAAACATTTGATTCATTATTAAATATTTGATCATCATCATAAGTATTTATTTTCAATTTTATATTGATATTTTTTCTTGGTCCATTTTATTTGTTTCTTCGCAAGTGTTTTATATTTAGTAGTATACTTATCAAAACAATTAAACGTTTTCAGAAATCTAAGTAATCATATGATTTCAAGTAACTATTCCTTTTTTAAAAAAAATAAAATGCTCATACAGGAAGCGTTAATTAATACTAAAATCTATGCTCAGATGTAACCTGGAAGTATTGACAGCAAAGTGATACTCTACAGTTTTCAGTGCACTAGAAAAAAATTTCAACAACACTTGCAGTTTAGAGCATCACACACACACACACACACACACACATATATATATATATATATAGAGAGAGAGAGAGGGAGAGAGAGAGGGATGTCGGAAGCATAGTCGCAACACTATCATCTTGGGAAATCGAATCTGTGATTTATGTAAAATTCTTGGTCAAGGCTATTTGCTTTTTAGGGTCGTATTCATGCTCTTGTTAAAGTTATGGATTCCATTATTTTTCATCACACGTACGAGTAAAAGACTTGGACAGCCAGTATAAGGGAACGAAAGTAACCCCCCAAATTCCTGAATTCTAAACCAAACAGCATAGTCTATCACCTACACTCCATAAAAATACCCTTGCTACAAAACCAGAGCACCATCATAGATTTGGTATCGCTAGTGGCCTTGCTCCTTAAGTGAAAGTGTAATTTTTAAGAGAGGCGGTTATAGCAACGTCATTATATTATATAGAATATAGTCACACGTGTGTAATGGAAAGGAAAGAAAATAATTTTTTTTTCAAGTCAAAAAAGTACATGCACTATGAACCAATCTCTTAACTCCAGTATGTATTCCTATTTTAGATTCATTATCACGTATCTTTCTTGAGAAAATGAGAAAATTGTGCCTTTTTAAAGGAAACGGAGGCAGAGGAACTTTAGAAAAATGCATATCTCATCTAATTTGAGCTCGTTATTATTTGCAGACGATAAATGGGCGAGTGGAATTCGAGATAGCACACACGTTATTTTGCTTCAGTAATAAAAATGAAGTAAATCAAAACTGATCTATCAGACAAAAAAAAAAAAATACAATGGCGTTTGTCGTTTATTGATGATTTTTTTTCCATTTGCGTTGTTTTCCTCATGACATTTCACTTATGTAGAGGTTTGTTAATCTATCTCTACTAGTTTGTCTCTTATGGATATATTTTACATTCTTGCATGACGGTTGTCTCCTGATATGGCTGCCTGTGCATTTATGAATATTCACGGTTTTATTTGAGATAATGATTAGTCAAGAAACAAGAGGAATTGATCTGAACTTAGGCCTTTTGTACCGGGAAACGAACATTGTCTCTAAAATAAAAATGATTAGTGAGATCTGCCAAATATAAACTGCTTATTTGCTTCAAATTAACTGAAGACTAATTATACTGTATAGAAAGCCTGGTCATTGAGAATATTAGTAATTAGTTTAATCTTTATTAAGTATTGAATACAAATTGCTAATTAAAAAGACCAATGCCAGAAATATTTATAACTGAAGAATGGTCATATTATATGAAGAATGATCATATTATATGACCATTCTTCTTGAATTTTATTATTACAAAATCAATAAATTACTACTTAATTGCTACTTACATATAGTCTGTATGTATGTATATCTGTCAATATCTTACATAAACTCATTTTTAAAATTGCTGATTATGTTTAAATATGACAGATTCCCTAAGTGTACGGCAAATAAACTCATACTCGTTCGATATGAAAAAGAAAAAAATAGTAGTCATCGATAAGCTGACATCATGTAAAATGTCATATTCCTTTCTGTGCCAATGAAAAAATGTATAGGAATTATAAGGAGTGTTGCGTTATTTTATAGCACAAATCACGTTGTTATATTATATTTCGCCCACTATATTCAAATTCGTTTATTTCCTTTACATTAATTGTTAAGTTATACATACATCGATACTGTGTAGATATCAAAATTCAGTATTTATTTCATACAAGCGCATTTATTCATTCCGATTATGAAAACCACTCACACACTTGCTCTAGTCTGCGGGTTGTTTGGGGTTTTTGGCAAATCATCTCTAGTAGGTTATTTAGTGCAATATATATATATATATATATATATATATATATATATATATATATATATATATATATATATAAAAAGATAGCATATATATTGTCATCCACAGACAGACTATTTCGATGTATCACAACTGTTCAGTGTGGCCACACACACGCACACACACACACACACATACACACACACACACACACACACACACACACACACACACACACACACACACACACACACACATACATATATATATATATATATATATATATATATAAGAATTGGAAGTGAATTGTTTGTAGGTAGAGCTCGTTAGTTTACAAACAGATACAAAGGTTTGAAGTATTACTATCAAAAACTAATAAAACTATTTAATATTAATCATTTGTTTCCACACAGGTTAACGGTTTACGATTGTAATTTAACATGAGTGATTAAGTATTACAAATATTTTGCATACTAATGTATGGTCTCAAATGACTTATAATGATAATAATAATAAACAGTATCAATGATTCGGCTCATGCATTTGACTCTAACAGGTTCAACTAATCCAGATCAAAGATTTCGTGGGATAAATGGCAGTGAAAGCGTTCTTTACATTCCGTAATGTTCCAGGTCTAGAGCCGCACCATCCAATGTAGTTAACTGTCATAACAGGGTACTCACTTGACTTATTTGCTGAAAAATGTTCCATTATTGATTATACGAGCTTTTTCTAACTCAATTGGTTTTGAAAGATTTAAAATATTTATCTTGATGTTCGTCATTTGTTAATGCCTTTCATATTTTTACCCCTAAACTTTGCGTTAAGATATTAAATTATTTATATATATATATATATATATATATATATATATATATATATATATATATATGGTTCAGATTCTTTGTTTGACGGGATATTAACTTCGTGTGTCATTTAACGTGAAAGCTATCCTTGTAAAAGAACAATAGTGGTAGTATTTTACACATAGCTTGGGGTAAGTAAATGGGTTCATGCCTCTCCCAATGGTCACTATCCAGTCAGCTTGCTCTTACATCATAAAAAAAACCCTCTTTTAACTTTCTCACACACTCTCTCTCTCTTTCTCTCTCTCTCTCTCTATATATATATATATCAGGAGAGCATCGACATACAATAATTAGTGCTTGGTACGAGTCAGTTATATCTCTATGCGTTCATCAGACTAAGTGTTTTGGGAGTTTTGTTGGTGTCTTTTTAGATATGGAATGCTGGGAGAGTGAAGGCTTGTCTAGTTTTGGGGCTTCCGGTAATATATTTCCTATCTATACCGCTAAATAGTAATGCCATTTAGGTTTGTTAATTTGTCTACTTTACGTTTAATTTACGGTTCCTTTTATTAGATTGATAACACCATCATTGATGAATTTATCACGTTCCAGCCATTATTAGTTTATTGCTTCTATTTTATATTTTATTTGAATAGTTTTGTCTTGACTCACTGTTTGTTTCCCATTCATTTTAACACTTTCTAATTTTGTTTATTTTCTTCATTTTGAAATATCTTTATTTTATTTATTCATCTGCTTATTAGTTTATTTTTTGGTATTATTTTACTTTTTATTGTCCTTGCTGACGTTTGTTTTCAGGTTAATTAGTAGAAATTTATTTCTATGTTTGCATTTGAATCCTTTTGTTGGTTGGTTTCATTATTTATGACTCACCGATATTCTTGTAGAAGACTAGTAGAGATAATACCAAGCAAATAGCAGGCAGGATAAGGTGGTTCATACTTTTCGAAAGTGAAAGTCAATGTGCAACTGAAGTTCAAATACGTTTTCTTCGAGGCTGAAGTCCGCCTTTTCAGCAAATACGCTAACCTAGACTCACCCAAAGCATTTTGATGAGTTCTCCTCTTTTATTTAAGAAGTTGTTTTCTTCCGGTAATGCTATTTTTCTCTTGGCAAAGTTTTCAACGTTTTGAGGTGTTGTTATTTGTTGGGGCTAATTTTCCTAGCTTTCCAGGTTAACTGGTGTGTTTTGGTTTGATTTTTGTTTGGTCTCAAATGTCTTGAAATTTGTGTGCTGTATTCGTATGTTTTACAATTAAATTATTTTTTTTTTAAATGATATTTTTTATACAATTTCCTGAGGCCATCTCTCACACCTACATATGTTTTTTTTTTCTTTCTGTGTTTTCTTTAGATTATACAAAGTTTGTATATCGGTGAGCTCCACTTGGGGATATATCGGTATTATTTAACAGTTGCAGGTGTTTTTTCTCTTTGTTGTATGCTGTGTATTATAGATTTCATTGCTGTACTTACTTTCGTATTTTGAATACATTTTATAAATTTTCAGTGCTACTGTATCTAAGTTTTAGTTTATAAACATGTAATATTTTCTGTAGATTTTTAATGTGAGAAAGGATTTTTCTCTCTTTTTTAAGAATATTTTCCTAAGTTTATATATATATATATATATATATATATATATATATATATATATATATATATATACGTGGTGCATTCAATAAATTTCCAGAATTTTTTATACAGGTATTTAAATTTGTCGTAGACTCTTCAAAATTCAGTGTGTTTTTGCAATATATCTTACGAGATGACTGAACAATATTTATGATTTCAGGTTAAAAGGAACAGCTACAGCAGGAATTGGAATACACCATACTGAGAGAGGACTGCTATGGGGCCTTCCAGAAGTTGTTGGAACGGTACAAAGAGTGCATTGGAGCTGGAGGAGATTACTTCAAAGGGGACTAGATGTTCATGTGTGTACTATCAGAAAATGTGCTCATGCGAAAAAAGTCTGGAAACTAATTTAATGATTCTCGTATATATATATATATATATATATATATATATATATATATATATATATATATATATATATATATGTGTGTGTGTGTGTGTGTGTGTGTGTGTGTGTGTGTGTGTGTGTGTGTGTGTGTGTGTGTTAAACTCTCATTAACTCATCAGTTACTATTAGCTTCATGCATACAATAACAATGAAAAAACAGTTAAGTTATATACAGGGTGCGGAAGAAAAATAAGTAATTTTCCAGTATGATTCTATTATAAAACAGGTTTAATTTTACACTTTAAAAAAAGCCAACAAAATAAGAAGATAGAAACAAAATAATAAATCTACTCACTATGGCAACCTTTTTTTTTTTCAATTATTGTATCAAAACATCTTCGAAACGATTTACGTACCATCAAAATTATTTATTCGGTTATTTTATTCCATTCCTCCTCCCTAGCTGTTTTAAGTGAAATATTTGGATAAGAGGTTGCATTTTATTTTATAAAACGCCCCATATAGCGAAATCAAGAGGCTTAAGGTCTGGGCTCAAATCTTGTTTAATAGCTATCTTCACAGTTTTCTCGTGAACTTTCAATTAATTAGCGTTTTTTCGTATTGACGTCGTGGGGTCCTATGCAAGAGCAGTTAAAAAACATATTTTCTCATTTGTTCAATCGTTCACTTCCTCTTTTCCATAAAAGCTATTTTTCTTATAAAATTTCATTGTTTTGTATATGGCTGACAAAGAAATTTTGGCTTGGTTTCAGCCTCAAGCAACTCATAGATTCTTTCTCGTTTTTTTCTTGCTCACTCATATTGGATTGAATTTTAAATAAAAATGTGCTTGAATAATGGAGCTAATCATGAACATTTAGATTTGTTGCGTTTTTTTTTTCTCAAAAGATTCACTAATAAGACTAAAAAAAGTTTTAATTTTTTTTCTCAATATTTTGCTTCTGCATGAGCGTAAAATTCGTCAAACAATTTTTAGGGCACCATGCATATTGTTTTTGCTTCAAAAATCATGATTATTTTCTGTCCTTTTCAAATGGGTGAAACTAATAGAATCTGTACGAAAGAATCTGAGTAAATAATTATTTTCTTCGTGTGCAGCTTACAGGCTGACGAGCACTTCATTCATACATCCTTCTTAAATGATTTGTTAACATATTATCCTTTTTCTCATATATTTAAAACCTGAAATTGCTATTGACGCAATAGAGGGAAATACGGCGTGTAGCACTCGAAGTAGGCTCGGCCTATCACAGTTTGGTGCAATTCGTCATATTTATAGCTTATCAAAAACCTATGGAATCGGCAAATTTATGCCTCAAATTGCACAAACATTGCAAAACTTTGACATACACAAGAACTTCTTATTTTTTTCAAGACATTGTATTCAATAAATTTATCATTTACATAAAAAGATTATATATACACACAGTGATACACACACACACACACACACACACACTCACACATATCAATATATATATATATATATATATATATATATATAATTTTTATTTTCATACCTATTCTATATATACTCTATATATATTTTAATGTGTGTGCAAACGAACATGTTTGTGCGCGTGTGTGTGAGTGTGTGTAAAAATGAGGGCGTGTCTAACTTAAGATAATTTAGAAACTGAGTAAATGGCGATTGGTGACTGCCAGTATCTCATCATTATGATCGTCGAATAAAGCAATTGCCTAGAAACTGAAAGTGACTGAGTACTGTTAAATCAGGGTCCATACAATGCTAAAAGATATTCATATGCACTTAGACATATATCAAGATTTATTTTATTTGTCAGTAGACCAAATTAAGTGATATATATATATATATATATATATATATATATATATATATATATATATATATATATATATATATAATATATATATACGTGGTTTATTCAATAAGTTTCCATACTTTTTTGTACCGGCATTTACAATAGTCGCAGACCCTTGGAAATTCAGTAAGTTATTGCTAGACATCGTATAAGATGACTGGCCAATTTTTATGATTTCAGGTTCAAATGAACACCTACAGTAGGAATTTGAATACACCCTACTAAATCCTGATTGTCACAGCTGGTGAATTTCAACAATGCGATCTGGACGTGAGGACTCTTTAGAAGAACGATATGCAACTAAATTATGTTTTTAACTTGGAAAAAATGCCAGAGAAACGTATGGAATGCTTCAGACTGCTTTTGGACCTTCTCACATGAATCGAGCATCAGGTTTTTGAGTGGAATAAGAGATGCAAGTAAGACAGGGAGTCTGTAAGGGAGGATGAAATCTGTGGGAGGAGTAAGGAAATCAATACACCAGAGTTGATTAGCCAATGTGTTAAGGTTAGGGTTACTATGTTGAGGTTTTAAGGGAGTTCAGGAAGAGATTCCGTCGGAAGAGACCAGCACTCTATAAATAAGGTCAGTGGCATTTCCACCAGTACAATGCACCAGTCCCCAACTCCATCGTTATCACAGACTATTTGACCAAGATGGACATTAAGACAGTTCCTCACCCTCCCTATAGACCAGATCTTGCACCCTGTGGCTTTTGTTTAATCCCTAAGCTTAGAGGCTGTCTTTATGAGACAACGGAGGAGAGGAAAGCGGATGTGACGACGGTCAATGACTCGCTCACACAAGAGGACCTCTATGGGGCCATCCAGAAGTTTTTGGAACGGTACAACAAGTGCATTGTAGCTGGAGGAGATTACTTCGAAGGGGACTAGATGTTCATGTGTGTACTATCAGTAAAAGTGCGCATACGCAAAAAACTCTGGAAATTTATGTAATGATCCTCGTATAATATTGGTTCTCTAAACTATGTCCCTGTAAATTTCGAGCACCTCTATAAGATTTGTATATATATATATATATATATATATATATATATATATATATATATGTATATATATATTGTTGGTTCTCTAAACTATGTCCCTGTAAATTTCGAGCACCTTTATAAGATTTGTATATATATATATATATATATATATATATATATATATATATACAAACAAATCGTATAAATTGTCCGAAATGTACAAAGACATAGTTTAGAGAACCAAATATATATATATATATAATATATATATATATATATATATATATATATATATATATATATTATCGAACATTGTATATTTTTATTGCATGATTTATTTTCTGTATTTATTCATCTATTTTTCTGTTGTCTATTCACACTGATCACATTCAGCTCAGTTTAATATTTGTTCCCTTATGCATCGAAATTATTTTTTGCTTTACAGGTTTTGACATTTACAAAAAACTTCAACCATTTCATTCTCCCTGATGTTGATCGAAAAATTATATCGCCATAAATACATAAAGTTAAATATTTTACCTGTTGCAGAGTTATAAATCCGCACTGTGCTTTAGGGTCTTGGAATCCTAGACTACACATAGGATTGAAAGATTAATCAATTTTTATTTACTAGACAGTAAACGTTTACGCCACAAGCCGAGTTCTGCCTTTTAAATGTTCTTTCCGGGTTTAGATTTTTGTAAGTTTTTCTTCTTTCCACGATTTATCATTGATTACTTAAGTAAAGTCTGGGTAAGTGTATGCTTATTTGTTTTCACGAAAATTGTACAATGTATAAATACTTTGGTGTGTGTATAACGGTTTCTGTATTTGTAATTGCGTCTGCTTGCGCTTGTTCAGAAATGTATTTGGATACTGATTTAGTAATCTTCTTTTTTTGTTAATATATTGTCCCTATGTTTAACCTTTTGGTTCATCCTATATGCAAAGAAATTTCGAATTTCCATCCGAAAATCTTCCTTGTTTGGACAGCAAACTTTTTAGTTGCTTATTTTAATGAATAAATGAAAATTTAACATCAAACAATGTACCTTACATGGGACAAACATTATGGAAATAACAAAATAACCGAAGTTAAGGTAGGAGAAATTCCACTCATTATTTTGATAGGTGACTACGACGTAAGATCATGGTACTGTAAAACACACTGCCGTTTCATCTATGCTTATAACCCCTCAGAGTTGATCAGAACTTCCCAAATAAGTACTTATCCACCGCTCTTCTAGTAGCAAGGTGCAGCATAAGGTTAATTTATAAGCGGAAAGAAGCTGCCTAGAAATCAGTTTTCTTTATGCTTGACATGGTGCCTTAACAAATCTAAAGAACTCGGTTCGACTCACAGTATCCCCATAGCTAGTGGTAAAATAGCTAGATTCATGCCTTTTCGAAAGGCATTCGCGCAGAATGGAATGCATACAACCTGTACTTGGTTTACCACCATGGTTATCGATTCCATTTACTACTATAATGACCATTACGAGAAGAGTACTTCCGAAATATTTGACATCAAAATGTATCTAATTGTGAGGCTCGACTTTTAAAATTCTTGTTCGTGTGGAATAAACTCACGATCCGACTTGGTAGTATAATTGTCAGATTGGATTACTTAAAACTATATAATTCTGTGAAAACAAATGATTTTCAAATAGTAATAGTTTTTTAAAAACGTTTCCATGAATTAATAAAATTAAGGATAGAAGCTGATTTATTCATTTTAATCGTATGTCAATCCGTTTAGGGTTACGTTAAGCGTAGATCTTGGTGAGAAGCTTTCGTTTACGTTCATGTTTATCATTTCTGTGCCAGTATTTCTGAAGTGTATTTTGTGCATATCAAGCAAGTATGCTTATATAATACAAAAATATTGCGCGAAGGTCTATAGTTTCAATTATTACTTTCAAATGCTAAAAATTTATAAAAGCATATAAGGAACCAAGTAATAAGTTTTGTTTAATAGAAAGCATTGGTTTGCACATAGTTATATGGTTTCAAATTATAAATAACATTAATAATTCTAAGTTAATAAATATGGTTTTAAGTAAATATTTTAGTTTTATAAATTTACACTTATATACTAAGTGTTATACGTAACACTGAAATTTTTAAACAGTTTTATTCGTCTTACATATGACTAACAGGTATGAGCATTCTGGGTCAGAAGGTATCTGGGAGTAATTGCTATATAGTTGCACTCCATGCTTCCTAGATTTCCTAATCTGTATCATCACAATCAGATGTGGTTTAGGATCAAAACCAGCATAAACTTGCGTTTGTTATTGTGTGATGGGTGTCTGACGCCTAAGTAGATAATGTAGTCAATGTATTCTAAGCTCTACTAACAGGGTAACTGTTATTTTTTTAATTAAATATCATTATTATTAGTGATTTTTTAATTGCTTGAAAAAGACTTACTTCGTTATTAAAAAGCGTAACAAAATTTGAGATGACGTAAATCTAACAAATGAATCGAAAGGCACCTAAGTTCCGAGTGCCAGATTTCCCATGTCATGAAAAATCTCTTACCCTCAAGTCACGCTGAAAGAACCGATTCTCGTTAGATCACTTAAGCAATAATTATCAAGGTCAATAGATATTTGACAAATCAGTGACAGCAGGTACTCTACGTTGGTTTCAATTGGTTTGATAACATATCAACCATTGTGGATTACTTAATTCTGAATCATATATATATATATATATATTATATATATATATATATATATATATATATATATATATATATTAAATATATGGTTTCTAAACATACTTTGTTGATAACATTTTTAAACAAGCATAAGCTATTTTTTGGGCATACAGGTTAATGATTTTACTTATTTTTGTATAATACGAATAATTCTATTCACGGTTCATCATTAGTTTGCATACAGTTAAGTGGTTCCATGGACGGCTCTGTGTCACTAACAATTCAATTAAACGTTCATTTGTTTAAACTCAGTTAAATGTTAAACATTTCGATTTCAAACAATTCAGTTTAGCATCAGTCATTTGTTTGTACTCTGTTTAAATGTCAGTGTACACATTTTAAGTCAATCAGTTCT
The DNA here is from genome assembly GCA_963585895.1 of Sepioteuthis lessoniana. Classification (NCBI taxonomy): domain Eukaryota; kingdom Metazoa; phylum Mollusca; class Cephalopoda; order Myopsida; family Loliginidae; genus Sepioteuthis; species Sepioteuthis lessoniana. Next base: position 49,455,807 of record OY757910.1, on the reverse strand, counting down.
ATTTGACGCTTAGGTAGGACCCCTATCAGGTATAAACACTCCGGGCCAGAGTGATCCTAGGGGCGTTCCTCAAAGCTGCAAAATTACTGAAGCCTCACCATCAGATTGTTTCGTGTCCTATGAAGACAATGGTTGATGGAGTCTTACTCCTCAGCAGAGATGCAGTCGGTATATTTCTGTAGCCCCAGCCGACTTGACCAGGTACAATAAGTAAGTAATCAAAGGATGGTATGTTAGCAAAAGTAAAAGCTTTTTAAATCAAAATTACTTTATTTTCTTAAAAATATGGCTTAGAATAACTTTAGTATTTCCTTTTTCTAATGCAAATAAACGTATAGTGTTTTTAAGTATGCCCATTTACTTGTCATGATAACAAAACATCGGAAATGGAATCGACAATCCGAGTTAGAATCCAAGACGACGTTTGTGTTTCCCTTTGGCCCTTTGAAATCCATTTATTCCCTCCACAACTATAAACAAATAGTTAGGCATGCAATATTTTTAGCATCGATTAGGAAGCAAGTCAAGAAATAATACCTGTATTCAAACCAGTTGATTCAAAATTACTTTGTCACATGGTGTCCGTGATAAAGAGATTGGGAGAATACATACTTGTCATGAAAACTCATTTCCCTTCAAAAGTCCTTTAAAGAAAATACTGGACTTGTGGTTCAGATAATTGCTTATTTCCGGCGTCAACACACAGGAAATAAGCAATTATCTGTTTAAATTCATTGATCTCTTAAAATGGGAATTTTCAATGCAGCAATGCAACATGACAACAGTAATGCAATACAACATTTTCTTTTTTTTTTCTTTAACCTTTTTGCTCTGTAGCGTGTTCAACTAAAATAAATAATCTTGGTGGATCCCTTGAAATCACAAATATCTTGACAACTAATTCTGTCCATTATGTCAAGTTTTTGATTTCTTTTCACACTTTGCCTGTATCTGTCCATCTTTTTTTCTTTTAAATGTCACAAACTTCTTTTCTCGTCAAGTTTTATGCAAGCGCTTCGTTCACGTGACAAAGGGTTTGATAGATATCTGTAACTGCATTTTCTGTTGATATATCAGTTATTGTATCAATGTATAATGTATTTTAATGTTCCGACAGTTTTTACGTATTTCAATCCTGCACTACGTTACCAGCAGGCTTTCTGTGATATCCAGTGAAAACCTTGTCTAACCATTTTTCTTTCCACTATGTTCAGTGCACAGAGGTACTGAAGATAAAGAAATACTATTTATGTTCAGTTGTTTCTAAATTGTCAAGATAAAATTGTATTAATTCATTTCTCATATATATATATATATATATAAGAGACAGACAGACAGACAGACAGAGACAGACAGACAGATTGATAAACTAGGTAATCCACAAAAATAATTCAATATGAGAGAAAGTCAGTCAACGCTATAACGTTTCAGTTCAAAGAACCATCATCACGACTGCCAAGGAAGATATCAAGTGTTGTTGAATCACCAATGGATGTTCAATAAGATACAAAAATAAGGAGTTAATACAATACATACATAGAAAGGTGTAACTGTTTAATCAATAAATCAGCGTCATATTTATGTCACAAGACTCTTTAGGAATATTTTGTAGAATGTGTTATATTTGTTCAATGCTCACGGTATATCACTTGCTTCTGTTTTTTCTTGTTTCCTCCTCCTTCCTTACCTCTTTTTCTTTTTCCACCTATCTCTTTCTGATTCAAAATCTTTCTTGGTAAACAAATAGTACAAATAAATTCTACAAAATTATTCCTAAAATGTTATGCAACATATTCTAAACATGACAGTGATTTGATTATCACACGGTTACCCCTTTCTCTGTATATATAGTATGTCCTTCTTATTTTTGCATCTTATGAAACATCCATCGATGTTTCAACATCACTATATATCCACCTTCCTAGTCTTAATGAAGTTTAATTTCAACCAAAACGTTATAGTGCTGATTGACATTCTTTCACATGAAATCATTATTTTTTGTATTACCTTGTTTAATAATTTTTCTCTATATTGTCGGATTTATTTCTAGCAAACTGTCTCAATATATATATATATATATATATATATATATATATATATATATATATATATATAATTAGATAAGGTAAAGCATTTTCGAAAAGGAATTCTTAAACATTTTAATAAGAATTTCAATGTTGAAAATATATCTTTTCAGGATAAACTTGTGGTTCTGTACATTTGGTTTAAGTGATTCAAGCCGTATTATACGACTATCTTTATGAGATTCTAGACCTTAGTTATTTTTGCTATTGACCTTCTGATTATAATATGTATATCATCTCTGCTAAATTTCGGGTAATCATGCAAATCTACGAGCACATGTTTGTTATAACACGACTTTTCGATTCTTTCTTAATAGTTATTTATTTAAATATGGAGGTGCAGTTTACATTGCTCAATAAAATATTAGATCTCGTGTATATTCTAATATATATATATATATATATATATATATATATATATATATATATATATATATATGTGTGTGTGTGTGTGTGTGTGTGTGTGTGTGTGTGTGTGTGTGTATATAAAGTATTTTTCAATGTATATGGGGAATCAGTAAAGAGGAAACACTCTTCATAGTTGCTCATTCTAAACGAAAATCAAGCAAACAGAGGCCAAACCGTATTTATCCCATTTGTAAGCGTTGTTTATTTCTTTAAGTAAATCTTCCTTCTTCCTAAACATTACATTTTTTTTTTTAAATTTTATATGGTTTGCAGTTCTCAGCAGCCAAGAATTAGATAATCAACCTGTTTGCTCCTGAATATTTCTATATGATTAGCCACTATATTGCATAGTGTAAAAACAAATATCATTTTGAGATTAAAATGTCTTTTTTGTTTGAACCAATTCCAAACAATACAGAGTGAATAAATTTCTCTCTAAACAAAATTCACTTATTTTATAAACTTCTCTCTCTCTCTCTCTCTCTCTCTCTCTATATATATATATATATATATATATATATATATATATATATACATAAGTGGCAGTACGCAGCCGTTTACCTTCTATCACGTAAACTATCCAAGTTAGGAGAACCAGACATGCAGGACACAGCTGGAAATGTCGGGACGAACTCATAAGAAGTGACGTACTCCTGTGGACTCATTCACATGGACATGCAAAGGCAGGACGTCCAGCTAGGAACTACATACAACAGCTCTGTGCTGATACAGGATGTAGCCTTGAAGAACAAACGGAAGCAATGGACAATAGAGACGGGTGGCGAGAGAGGGCCAGGAAGATCCATGCTGATGGTGTGACATGATTATGGTGATGATGATAATAATCATTTATATTTATATTATATCCATTACAAATAGAAGAATCAGTATGATTCGCTTTTTTTTTGTTTCACAAAATATTATGCATTACTCATGAATTTATCATTACCACCGAGTCACATTTTCTGGTCGTCAGATCATTATACAATTCAAAGTTCATGACGAATATAAATATTATGTTAATCTCATTTTTTTGTTCATATTTTCATGCTTTTTATTTTGAGCTTTCACAGTCACTTTCCATCGCGTATTTTACAATTTCTACCGGCTTGATTTTCTCTATCTTCTCTAAGAGAAAGTAAAAATGAATTCAGGTGAGTACCGATACTACATTGATTGTAGTTAGCCAGACTTAAATGTGTTACAACTAAACAATTTTAATAACTATAACTTGTATTGTATTTGGAGGTGCCCATGGTGTAATGGTTAGCGTCGTAGGAATTGGACACGACGATACGAGTTCAAATCCTGGACGAGACTGATTGCATTTCACATAGCACTAATACCCTTGGGAAAGGTATGAATCCAATTATTCTCCCTCCAGCTATGGGTAAATAGTAGGACAGATTAGGTTGTTCAGCCTTGGTTCGGCACTAGTCTAGGAGAAGGAAAACTCTGAATTCAAACCTGTTAAACTCCGCTTAAAAATTGACCTTGTGTCATATCCTGCCCGAGCGGAGGGGTTGGTAAAGATGATAACTTGTATTCGCCAGTCGGTCAAAAGTATCGATTTTTCTTTTTTACTTAAATCAAGTTTATTAGAAGAATAAAAAAATATACTAAAATAAACACAGACAATTTAGTGGCGCCAGTCTATTCTCCGGAATAGTCTCTGTTCTTATAAAACCTAGTATTTGACCTTTGAACGAGATAATGTATACCTGCTGGTATATGTTTCTTCACTCTTTTGAAATTCACTCCTTTCACCTCATTATCATTGAAGAATCACTGTCATGTGTGTGCTTCCTCCTTGGGTCTAAATTTAAAGGAGAGGATTCCAGGTCAGAAATGTAATTTAGATTTGGCAAGGCTGTCCAGCCAAACGCTATAATTGCTTGTTTAGGCATGAAGTTGCTTGGAATCATTGTATTCGCATATTGCACTCTCATAATTTTATACGGATGGTAGCATTAAAGAGGGGATCAAAGGAACGCCGTTCTATCATGATAATAAGGGGAAAGAGGCCGCTGACACTTATGTATGGAACCAGTCAAGAATTTCGATGAGTCGATTATGCATGCTTTCATTTAAGGGTTGAATAAAAGTTTTAAGATTGAAGTAATATAGTTTATATGTTATTTAAGAATAAAGTAATTAATAAGGAGGATCCGAATCCCGGGACTTTTACATTCATTCTAAATTGTTTGTGTAATGCTAATCTGTTGCAGCGGCGCTCGCGTCGTAATGGTTGTAATGGTAGAAAATAAATTTGGTGACAAGAGTTCAAAAAACTTAAAGAGGCTATCTGAATTCCACATCATGCTGACACCCTTGGCAAAGACGTGAATTCAACTATTTCCCCTCCAGTTATGATTGAGTAGTAGGCCCTACTTGGCTCTTCAAACCTGGTATGGCGACTGGTCTAGGAGAAGGAAATCACTGAATTCAAAACAGCTGTATTCCACTTAAAAATTGACCACGTCTCCTAGCCACCTCTTGGTGGATGCACGGCTTAGTAAATACATACTGATTTCATATTATCTTTAAGAAAGAACTTATCAGTGTGATTTTGAACCTTGACACTTTTGTATTCATTTTCACATTGTCTTTAATATCATTTCTTTTGTAATACAAGATGAACAAGAATTGTTTTTTGATCAACTCATGTTTAAATTAAGACTACAATATAAGCCTACAAAAATCATTTCGTATATAAACAACTCCTTCCTTTAATCTCATTTTTGTCGTAGTCAGGCTTTCTTCTATGAAATCCTGTTACTAATATTTCTATGAATTTTTGAGTGACAAATATTATACAAAGCATACAGATGAGAAATGTGTCCTAGTTTATTCTCAACGGAAAGTGTGCAAGTTTATCTCACCTATAAATTCTAAATCTACAAAGTTAAATAAGACGAGATATTCAATTAATGTTGTATCGATGCAATAAGCTCAAATAAAAAGTTGACAGACAAAATAACTTCCAAAATAAAATCAAAATGACCTGAAAATAGATCGAATTATAAAGATCTTCAATTCATTCAGATGAGCACGTTCATTTTTATATGATTTGCAAACTGAGCTGAAGTCAAATTAATGAAGAAAAATGAATGTAGAAAAAACGTTATTTAGAAGCTGCTAATATTATTGAGCGTTTTGATGATCTTATTTTTCAACTGTCCATAAGAAATGAATAAAAATATCATGGCAGTAACCCATGTCCACGGTGACGTCATGAAACATAAAAGTTTGATTATATAACGAAGGTGTGGATTAAACTAAATCTCTGGCGTTGTGTCACCAGTTGCGACAATCTCAAGATTGTAGTAACTGGCGCCATGCAGGATAAAATGGGATTTTTCTAAAAATCAATCAACATTTGGAAACGATAAAAATAAAATGAAATAACTATATTCAACACAATTTGATGTTTAAAAATGCATTTATCATCTCCCCATCCCTTTCTTTCTCTTTCTCACTTACTTACTCACTCTCAAGATAAAATGCATATGTTGAACTATGTACGTCAAAGGGACTCCAAACATTTGTAAATAGTAAAAAGTAATATATATATATATATATATATATATATATATATATATATATATAGATAGATAGATAGATAGATAGATATGTATGTGTAGGCCTAACGAGATGAATGTAAATAACTTAAAAAGAAAAGACGCGCAAATGATTTCATTATTGGTGCGTAGTTTCTTGTTTTTTAATTTTATTTCGTATATTTATATATTTGCGCAGCACACTTTTTGGATATTCCAATCCTCTGCAGGGCGATTGAACTTCAGTCAGTTATGAATATATTCAACATAAAGCCAATAATTCAATAGTCTGCAGAAGAATTGAATGTTCAAACTAAGTACCGTATACTCATACTGAATGATAGCAAAAAAAAATCTGAATACCAATTTTGAAATCATTTGTAAAATGTTTATTATATATATATATATATATATATATATATATATATATATATATATATATATATATATAAAATAATTAAAATCTTACAAATGACTTCAAAATTGGTATCCAGGTTTTCTTTTGGTATTATTCTGTATGAGTAAATATTTCTACGACACCGTGTTTGGACATTCAATTCCTCTGCAGATAATGGAAATATTGGCTTGATGCAGAATATATTGATAATTGACAGAGGTTCAATCACCAGCAGAGAATTGGAATATCCGAAATGTGTTCTGCGCTAATATATATATATATATATATATATATATATATATATATATATATATATATTAGATAACAATTTTACAAATACCTAAAGATATCCAAGTGCAACTTAGAATGCAAATAAAAACGTCTGGAAAGACTAAATTGTACCTTGTCTTTCTCAGTTATAATGTATACCTACAACGAGAATTCAGGAAAATGTAAATTATCATAGGAAAGAAAAGCAATAAAACGTATTGAATTATCGAAGGAAAAATGAGCGATGAAACGTTCTGAAACAGTTGAATAAAAGATCGGATTTGATAGGTAAATTTTCGCCGGGAAATTAAATTTCATAATTGAGTAATGAGAATAAGTTTATCAACCATGTTATAATCCCCATGAATATTTTTTTTCTTTTGTATCAGAAAAAAAAGTAGAACATTCTGAATTCACATCTTTGATGAGTATCGACAATAATGTTTTTATAATTCATTTTTTTTGTTATCCTATGTTATTCATAATTTTTTTTCAAGTCCGAATTCTACGACAAAGGCTCAAATGAAAATATGCATATGTGAATGTTTCTGAGAACTAATAACTTTCATCATTCAAAGATATATGAAACATGTACGCATCTTGTATATCAAAATATTCTTCGCTAAAACCAATTCATATTGACGATATAAAAGATAAATCCCAATGCAAAATTATAGAGACCAAAAGTGAAAGTAAGAAGGGAAAAACATAATATAAATTTAGAAGTAAAGATGAGATACATTGCAAACTTGGAATCGCCAAGAATTACGAGAAATAACCCTTACTAACTGTAATTGTCTCTCTCTCTCTCTCTCTATATATATATATATATATATATATATATATATAGAGAGAGAGAGAGAGAGAACTATATATATATATATATATATATATATATATATATATATATATATATATATATATATATATATATATATATAGTTAAATTAACAATGTAAAATAAAAAATAATATTTTCTACGGAAGATTAAATACAGCTTTCATATTTCTTTGTACATTTCTCAACGGCAGAGATGGAGCTAATATAATTTTGAACACAAACCCATGATTAAAATCAATTTTAAAGAAAAATAAAGGAAGTAATAAAAAGTGAATAAATAGATAAATCATCATTCGTCACAGTCCCTCTAGCATTACTGTCAGTTTCACGATAAAAGATCATTGGTCAGTATTCGATTTCTTTCTTAAACAAAGCAAAAAAAAAAGACATTTCTTAGTTTCAGATATTTACTCATAAACGTAAAGTCTACATTATTTGGTTTCTAGATAAAATTCTCTAAATCTAACAAAAATATTTGTTTTAGAGTTATTTAAACTGTTGACATATCAAACTAGCTTGAATAGAGATCTGTCATCAATATTTTGATGGTTGAAAAGCCCATATTCTGTGATGTATATTTCAGTAAAAACAAATTTTTCATATAGTGAATAAATATTCATACTAAATTAAAAAAAAAAGATTTTTAAAGATTTTTCTTAAGTTGGTAGCATATGAAATTTAATGGATATCCTTATGGCAACTCAAAACCTAACATCCAACATGAAGGGTCTAAATGCATATATATATATATATATATATATATAAAGAGAGAGAGAGAGAGAGAGAGAGAGAGAGAGAGTTATAACGCAGCGAGTGCCCATACGCTGCACCGACGCTCTACGGATTATAACAAAACACATAGGGGGAGAAACAGATCTTCCCTAAAATTCAGAATGGACTAGATGTTCTGGTAAATAACTTACAATCTTTTTACGTCTGACTCTATTTGGTATATTGTTTTTCTCTCCCTCACATTGTTGCTCTTAGTCGCCTCCCGTCTCATTTCTCATCATCTTGCCTGTTTTACGAGTCGTAGTTTTCTAGTCATCATTGGTTGTGACTACTCTCTGTTTCCTGTTCTTAGGGAGATCATCAGGAAGACTGCGTCTTCTTTTGTGCAAATAATTCATTATTATCAACTTCATACAGACATTACAATTTTCCCGAACACAATGACACAGAGATGGAAACCATATAACCTTACTCTTCGTGGTTTCCTTGCGACTAAGATTTCGACCAATAATTTCCAAGTTTTTAGAATTTTGATCATATCCAATAACTGCCATGTTCTCAAATGATCTTGGGGACTTAACCAGTCAGTTACACTTATTTGACCTAACAGTGTCCGCAGAGATTTTAAATCTTTCAAACTATCTATACACCAGACAAAATAAAAATTTCAGCCAACCTATTATTAAAGGTGAGTATTTCAGTAAGATTGGCTGAAATCTAACAAAAACATTGTAATGGGTGGATATTTCATAAATCGTAATAAATTAGGCTCCCATTTATAGGAAGTGGTTATTATTTTTCTTAAATATTTAAGACAGAATTTAAAAAAAGATGGTAAATTTACATATGGAGAATAAAAAAGAAGCTAAATAAAATACCACACCCAATAACTGGGAATTTATTGTGGTAATATTATTGCTTGGAAACAATCTCAAATCATTGACCTAATAGAATCATTAGCTAAGCGCAGACTAACTTTGCATATAATCCGACATAAGGTGTGAGAATTGAAATCAATAGCAATGGTCTACTTCCTTATGTCGCTGACCATTGTAAAGCGGCATAGTAACTAATGTGCTGGATGGTGACATTATATAAAGTGAGTTTAACTCCAGTCACACTATTCATCTGTCATTATACAAAGAAATCAAACTATCGTTCCAGATTTCTTCTCTTCTCTTCTCTTCCCTTCTAAAGAAGATTCGCCTCTTTGTGATTAATGTATCAGCGCAATAAAATCCCCGACAAATATACAAAATCATAGATAATAGAGTTTATTAAGTAGAAATATAGCAATTTTTACCAGAAACATTGCTCATTCCACCGACGATAATTTTCTCCCTGTATTAGTTTCCTTTGAAATGAATATGTGACTTTAGCTTTAGGGAAATCTATGTGAGTGTTTTGTCATATATATATATATATATATATATATATATATAAATTTTTGTTGTAGGTCCAAAGAGAGATTTATTTTTGGTAAGTAGGTCCACGAAGAGATTTGTATTTTTTAATATATTTATATATTTGTTCTTATATACGTGTATGTTTCAAGCTTGTTGCTTTCGTCAGAGAACTTATATGACACACAGCCTTGTAAACGGAGTACTCAATGAGACTTGAACTCATTCGTGTTTGCAGTTCAAATACTTTTAAATTGGTTATAGGTTTATATAGATGTCTTCCTCTCTTTTTCAGAGTGTGTGGTTACCTTAGTCTGATTTACCCCTCAGTTATATTTGATATATTTTTGTCGTTGTGTGTGTGTGCGTGCGTTGGAGTGGATTTGAATTTGACTAACAGTTATTTTTCCGCTGTGTGTGTGTGAGTGTCTGCCTTGGGGATTTTTTTGTGTGCATATCGTTTTAAATTTACAGGTAACTTTTTTCCAAATAGTATTTGTCGGTATATATATATATATATATATATATATATATATATATATATATATATATATATATATATATACTATCTATCGGATTTTAATTATAAACTAAGTAACAGTGTCGGAGTAGTAAGTCGTCGAATTGTCTGGTCTTCCATACTTCTGGGGGAATTTCATAAAGCCTTCCAGCTTTCCTATTTTTAATTTTTCTAAGAACTGAGTCGATTTCTTCTAGAGTAAACGGTCATAGTTTTAATGTGTAATTGCTTACAAATAATTCTCATGTTTGGCTCATGTGTAACTTTCGGTGGGTTTCCCAGTAGATTCTCGAAATGCTGTTTCCACAGCTTAATTCATTCTTGTTGGTTGTAGCTATCAGTTTAGTTTTGGCTGTGCTCTTCCTTCTGTTCACTTCGTTTATCGTTTGCTAAGCTATCCTAGATTGTTTATCTTCCATTGAATCTCTAAAAAAAATTACAATCCGATAGACAGATGAATGAAGGGATGCATCCTCCCTTTTCTTCAGAAGGGTGACCTTGGATTAGCCAAGTACTACCGAGGTATAACACTTACATCCATAGCAGACAAAATATACAATGTCCTACTACGATACCGCATAGAACCCAAAATTGACAACATTCTTAGGAAAAACCACAATGGCTTCCGAAGAAATAGATCCATGACCTCACAAATATGAATCATCCGTAGAATCCTTGATGCTATAAGGGCAAAAAAACCTACAGGCGACAATACTATTTGTCGACTTTACCGAGGCCTTTTATTCCATTCACAGAGGGAAGACGGAACAAATTATACTAGCATACGGCATACCAAAAGAGACCGTCACAGCCATAATGATTCTCTATTGAAACACCAAAGTGAAAGAAAGTTGTCCGGATAGAGTCACAGACAACTTCGACACTGTAGCCAGAGTACTACAAGGGGACACATAGGCCACATACATCTTCATCATCTGTTTGGACAACGTGCTTAGAACATCGATTGATAAAATCAAAGAAAACGGCTTCGAGCTGACAAAGAAAAGAAGCAGAAAGTACCCCGCAAAACCAATTACCGACGCCGACTACGCCGATGACATTGCGATTCTGGCAAATGCATCCGCCCAAGCCAAAACCCTACTGCATGGTTTCAAACGAGCCGCCGCAGGAATTGGCCTCCATATCAATGCACACAAAACGGAATGCATATGCTTTTATCAAACAGGTGACATTCCCACACTAGGCGCTCGCTCACTGAAACTAGTGGACAAGTTCGCCTACCTGGGAAGCAGTGTCTCATCAACCGAAAAAGACATCGACACGTGACTAGCAAAGGCATGGACAGCTATTAATAGACTATCGGTCATATGGAAGTCAGACCTGACCGATAAAATGAAACAGTTTCTTCCAAGCAGCGGTCGTATCGATACTGCTATATGGATGCACTACATGGACGCTAACTAAACGGATGGAGAAAGAGCTTGACAGCAACTACATTAGAATGCTTCGAGCATTTTTAACAAGTCCTGGAGGCAACACCACACAAAGCTGCAGCCATAAGGCCACCTAACTCCCATCACGATAACTATCCAAGTTAGACGAACTATACATGCAGGACACTGCTGGAGAAGTAGGGACGAGCTCATAAGTGATCTCCTCCTATGGCCGTGTAAAAGCAGGGTTACCAGCTCAAACCTACGAACAGTAGCTCTGTAGGGACAGCTGATGTAGCCCGGAGGACCTGCCAGAAGCGATGAATGCTAGAGAGGAGTGGCGAGAGAGGGTCAAGAATATTCATGCTGGCGGCACGACATGATGATGATTACACACACAAACACACACGCGCGCGTGTGCGAGTGTGTGTGTTTTCAGAGGGATGTTATCGTCAGATAACAAATCTGCCACAAGGTCTTGTTATTGGAGTATGCAATGTGATTGAACTTAACTTGTGTTTGTAGTGTGAATTATTTTTACTTCTTTACGTTTTCTTGCTGAATGTTGGTCCTTTTTCTTAAAGAGTGTTTCTCTTAGCCGACTTTAACCCGATTTTATTTTGATAATTGATACATTTCGTGCGCGCGCGCGTGTGTATGTGTGGTGGAGTCGTTTCCAATTTTCCTTATAGTTATTATTTCTCTGTGTGTGTGAATGTATTTCCTGAGATTTTGTGTTTATATATATATATATATATATATATATGTGTGTGTGTGTGTGTGTGTGTGTGTGTGTGTGTGTGTGTGTTTATTTCCATTTGTGTTTGTTTACGATTCATGTTTTATTCCACTTTGGTTTAAATTTATCTATAAAATGTTTGTCCTTTATTTGAAGTAGCTTCTAGCCGTTGGTTTGATATAGTGGCATGATTTTAAATTTACCTTGACTACAATGGTATAGATCTCTCAAAACATATTATGTTTTCTTCTTCCAAATAGAAGAAACAAAATTAAATATTTTGAAATGATTGAAAATTTCTCTTGAAACCATATTGATTTTTCCCTAATACATTATCTTCCTACTATCTAAACAAAGGTCACTATGATTCCAAATGTCTCACTGGCAGATTTATTTTGTCTTTATCACCACATCGTCTTTTTATATTCAAGCACTACTTAAACACAAAGGTTTAGTCATGTGCACAAAATGATGCAACGTTAAATAATAATTCGAATAATGTCAGCAATTTGAGTGTATTCGGAGAAATATCTAAGCTTGCCTTTTTTTGTGTGTGTGTCTCAGATAGCTTACTGTACCTAATTTTCTTAGCTATACTTTCATCTATGTTCTTACAAAGCTCACTGTAACTTAATTTCGATTATTTTGCGGTAAATAGAGTTTGAAGTCTCTTGTGACCTCGAATCTCTAATTAAAGATAAAAGAAACGAACAAGGATAAAATTGAGCGTCATGGTTAGGCCACGTAGTCTACTATTTAGAAGTACTTAGATCAAATTACTAAATTGTAACAATATCACCAAGTTTAAAGGCCTAAATACCTATCATAATTAAGTGTAATGTAGTGGGCAGCTCCCAAATCGAGTTACCCTGTTACCACACAAATAGTCTATGACAAAAAGCCAAACATTTGGTGTGAGAGAAGATTACATTCAAGTGATTAACTTTTTGAAAAAGGTCTGTTAGTTAAGGGGAGAGTGAAGAGTAATAACTTAAATCACGGGACTAGCAAAACCACCACCACACTCCAGTGAGGTTAGTTATGATTTGCCAAAATATACACATCCTTGATCGACCAGAAAATAGCACTTCATGTCTTCCTTGGTTTTACTCCGATCCAATAGGAATAACCTTAGTGGGATTTTGCAGTGACCACATGTCTGACATTTTCTTTCCCAATCTCATCTCGTCATCAACTACTATTCTCGTCTTTGTCTCTTCGAGTCAAGTTAGATTTGGCTTATGTTCGCAAGACTGAGGCAATTAGAAAAGATGGATTACCCAACTAAGAAGCAAATAATTTACGAGACTATATTTTTGAAATAATACTTGATAATGACGTTCTCTTAAATTTAAAGCAAGGATAAGGTTAACAAAGCTGCTTGTGCGGAGCTGTTTGACGAAGAGTCATTAGCAAATTATCTTGTAGTCTTGCTTGCTAACAATTATACCACGATCAAATACTTAAAAAAATAAGTATAGCTAAATTTGGCTGCAGACAAGTACGAGATCCAAGTGAAGATAATTTCATGTCTCAGTATCGGCTGATATGCGATTCTTGCTTGGAAATGATTATACTATGACGGGATCACCATAAAAAATAAGAATAGCTTACTGTATGCAGAATCCGTTAGTATGAGGCACTTAATGAGAATATAACTCTTCACTAATTGGGCAGCTTGAAAGTTTGTTGGCACTTTACCTGAGGATCTTGTGCGCATCAAACTGATTCTTTAAGGGTTTGTTTCTTCATTTTATTTATTTATTTTATTGTTTTATTTAATCAAATTGTTCGTGATATTTAGTTGGAGGAATCGCATGAGTCTAGACATTGTGATGGGATTTACCCCATTCCATCACGGAGGAAGGAATCGATATAGGATCAGTTTTATTTGGTTTCCTCACCCAGTGGGTGATTTCTAGTGTGTATAACTGCAAAATCTTTCCTAGGCTATCGATATTCCACATTTAAGGGGACCCACAGGTGGCTTGTAAAAGAACTAATCTTGGCTCTTTTAGACATTAGAAGTAATTTCTTCCTAGTGCGTTATTCCGCTTTGAGGGCGAAACGATGCTCAGGCAGAACTAGCTGATTTGAGGCATTCAATCCTCATGTAATTTGTCATTGCGTACATCTCTTTTATATCTGTTTTTTAGCCATCTGTATTTGTTAAAAACGTATAAGATTTATCTTATCATAATGTAATTGTTTGGAAACAAATCTCTCTGAACCATGCCTAAGACTATCCATCAAAATGTTTCATGCATTTGTGCCAAATGTAAGCTATGATTAGAAGTACTATTGAACTATGAATTCAGATGCTTTAATATTGCAGTACTGCTTTCTTGAGTTATTCTACCCCCATTAAGCAACTCCCAGCCCAAAAGAAGTCAGGCAATTATCGAAATCCTTTAATAAAATGTCCCGGGAATGACTCTAACTTGAATAGATGAATTAATAACGAGAAAACAAAACAGCGTAAGGAAAGACAAGCAGAAGAAACTTCAGAATCACGTCCGGTAAGCTAACTTAATTATCAATACATGCTCGATCTATCATCTCGAAATGAAAATAATAGTTAACAGATGCATGCCAAAGTCTTTAGATGACATATGCCATCTTAGTGTTGGTAGAGCGCCAGAAAAAAAACTGTTTCTTTGGTGGCTCGGGGCACGAGGACACAGGTAATTGTGTGGACTTAGACTGATTGGGTCATTCACATATACCAGTCGTGCTGGTTTCTAATAGAAATAAGTATTTACCCAGCATGCTGTGTCATTTATCTATTTTAGCATACTTCCACGACTTTAGAAACTGACTATAAGGAAAAAAATAACAGAGTTACAAAATGTGTGTTAAATTGAATTTTTGTGTTTCTTCCCTTCGACAAACGATCAGCTATCATCGAGAAAATAATCATATGTGACGATGCTACAGTACCTCTTTGTTGCTATTACCCCTAAGTTAACTCTTATCGGAGTGGTAAGACCTGTTTAGGTCACATTCTTGAGTCAAATAGATCGGTTTCTAAATTATCTGTGTTGTACATTGATACGTTGAATCATATATCTGTGTACAAAAAAGTTTTATGATTAAGCAGAAATCGTTGTTGTAACTATAAAATGTTACTTAAATTATGAGTATCAAATTTCTACTGTAAATTGTCCATATGGTTTTAGTATGCCGTTAAAGGTTAAATGCAAAATTAAGCCGTTGTTATAGGAATATTCATGAGCATATCTGCCAGATTAACTCGTGAAACGACTTGCATGCATCGTTGCAAAAGTTTTTACCTGTCTGCTCTGTTTAAGATGATTTTGATTTACGTGATTAGAATTTTCTGAATAAAAGAAATATGAGTTGTCATAGATAGCGAATGACAAAGAAGACAGTGAGTCTGGCGTGAACGTTCTCTTTGTCAAGAGATAATGCAGAGAACATTTATAATATTGTTGGGAAATTTATTGTCATTCTTTTTCATACTGTTTTTGCAATAGTTTCAGCGAAATATATCAATCATTTTTTTCATGAATAAACATTCCAAGTCTTGTGTTTAGAGTGGGCCATTAAGGTTCGTGTCCGTTTATAATATTTAAAAGTGTATTTGAACACAGCTTTTATGTTTAATATTTTGAGGCACAAATTTCCCTTTTCGCTATATTTTTGGCTATGTCTCTGTGTGGTGTAATTATTAATTCATACATCGATTTGGGACGGTTATTTATGCATTGGTAGCGAGGTCTTTATTCAAGACTACTCTGTGGCGTTATAAAGTAAAAGTAAAGTTAGCGACCATAGTCGAGGGTGACCCGAAGGCTCCCTTTTCGATAGCTACTACACCAAGGTGTAGGGGAGGGCGCTACTCCATTCCCAGGATTGCTCCACTTTACCCTTGAACCGTACCTTATAATGCTGAGTGTTAAGCAAGGTGGTATCAAGTACCATTTTTAAAGTCTTTGGTATGACTCGACCTGGGATTGAACCCAGGTCTCCCGGGCCATTGGCGAACACTCTAACCGCTGGGCCAATGTCCTCACTCCGTTCCTATATACTTGCTATCTACGTTATTATTGATGCGTCTCTTTTGAAATAAGTGAAGGAGTAAAGTTAATATTTCATAGATACATCAATTAGATCGTGAATTTATTAAAGATATTACGTTATCTTGACTCTAGAATATGATCATTCGGTGACAGATTGGATTGGAAATAACTTTCTTTATGGATTTGGGATATATTAATATTAGTAAAGAACATTGAATCATAAAAAAAAAAACAGTCTTTCTATAATGTACCGTTGTTCCTGGACAAAAATTACACACACACACACACACATATATATATATGTTTATATTTAATAATCTAATATCTACCAGCATTCACGGTGCCAGAAAAAAAAAACGAAAAAAAAAACCCGTCAGGAACAAGAGATAAAAGTATCTCGAATCACTGCCCGGGGGAAAAAGAAAAAACAATTATAGGTCAAAAAGAAAGAAAAGCCAACCCCGTCCGAGCCCTTGAAAAAAATCAACGGATACGCAGTCAGATGTTTATATATATATATATATATATATATATATATATATATATATATATATATATAGTTTATATATATATATATAGTTTATATATATATATATATATATATATATATATATATATATATATATATATATATTTATATATAGGAGTTGTTAACCATAGTAAAGATAGCGTTAATTTTTGTACTAAAATAGGCCCGAGAAGCTGTAATCATCTCATCTTTATTATTACATTTGTTGACAAACCACCAACTTCGTTTGAGACACTACGTTTTAAAAAATTCTTTCAGATGACTGGCATATAATATTTGGCATTTCCTCGTAAATTTTGAATGTTCTGAACATAAGTTAAATTTAGTAATCTTTTCTCGCCACGATTGTTAAAAATAATTTTTCTTAAGCAAGATAATCAGAGATAAATCAGTTAACTTTTTATCGTATTGGGAGCCTATTTAAATTTCATGATTTAAACGCTAAAATAGATAAAGCTTCAGGGATATAGATTTGTTTGCAATTCTATTCAAAACTTTCCTCTTAATTACTCTTTTGTGAAAAGTTAGCATTCTCTTTTTTTAAGAATGTATTTTATCTCAACATGGTTTAATTATGTTTCACAATTGAAAATATTTTATATTCGACAAAATACGGTTACAACTATATTATTCCCTACCACTGATAATCAATAATTTTACAATTTATATTAGTGCATAATTTACTTTCAGCCTATATAGTGACACTTTCACAAACTTCTTTTACACATGCAAAACATATCCTGGATTTGAAATAATGACAAGTGTTATAAGCTTTCATCTTGTTGATAGAATATTTGGTCTATTATCGCTTTTTATAAAAACAAAATACACTGTTACATTTTTTGCCTATGAATTATAAAGGAATGAAATTTATTGAATCTGTTGAACTGTTTTTCATTTAATCATTTACTCATTTTTCTCATATATATATATATATATATATATATATATATATATATCATCATCATGACGTGCCGCCAGCACGGATATCCCTGACCCTCTCTCGCCAGTTCTCCCTATCATTCATCGCCTCCGGCAGGTCTTCATAGTTACATCCAGTGTCCTCACATAGTTGCTGTATGTAAGTTCGAGTTGGTCGTCCTGCTTTTGCACGGCCATATGTGGGGGTCCATAGGAGTACATCGCTTATGAGCTCGTCCTTGCTTCTCCAGCAGTGTTCCGCGGTCTGGTTCGTCTAACTTGTATAGTTTTCGTGATGGGGGACAAGTGTCCGTATAGCTGGTGTCTCGTGGGGTGTTGTCACCAGGACTTGTTCAATACTGCTCTCAACATTCTTGTGTAACTTTCGTCTATTTTTATCTCCATCCCGTTTAGTTAACGTCCATGTAGTGCATCCATATAGCAGTATCGACACAACCACTGCCTGGAAGAAACTGCGTTTCATTTTATCGGTTAGGTCTGATTGCCATATGATCGAGAGCCTATCGATAGCCGTCCATGCCTTCGTCAGTTGTGTGTCGATGTCTTTTTCGGATGATGAGACGCTAATTCCTAGGTAGGTGAATTTGTCTACTAGTTTCAGAGAGGCTCCGTCTAGTGTGGCAATGTTGCCCGTTTGGTTGTTACACATATATTCAGTTTTGTGTGCATTGGCAAGGAGGCCAATGCCAGCTGTGGCTCTTTCCAGACTATGCAATAGTGTCTCTGCTTGATTAGGCGTATTCGCCAGTAACGCCAAGTCATCAGCGTAGTCGGCGTCCGTGATTGTTTTTGCGGGGTATCTTTTGCTTCTTCTCTTAGTCAACTCGAAGCCATTTTATCTGATTTTGTCGATCGAAGATCTAAGCACCTAGTCTAGACAGATGATAAAGTGCGTGTCTCCTTGTAGTACTCTTGCAACAATGTTGAAGTATTCCGTGTCTCCATCTGGTTAACGTACTTTCACTTTAGTGTTTCTGTAGAGAATCATTATCGCTGCTACGGTTTCTTTTGGTAGGCCGTATGCTAGTAGGATTTGCTCCATCTTCCCTCTGTGTATGGAATCGAAGGCCTTGTTAAAGTCGACAAATAGTAATGTCGCCTGAAGGTTTTTTGCCCGAATGCCTTCAAGGATTCTACGGATGGTCAGTATTTGTGAGGTTGTGGATCTATATCTCCGGAAGCCATTTTGATTTTTCCTAAGGATGTTGTCTATTTTGGGTTCTATGCGGTTTCGTAGTAGGGCATTGTAAATTTTGGCCGCTATGGATGTAAGTGTTATCTCTCGGTAGTTCTTGGCTAGTCCGAGATCGCCTTTTTTAGGGAAAGGAAGGATGCATCCCTTCGTTCATCTTTCTATCCTATTTTGACTATAGACTGCGTTGCATTGCCGGAGCAGTATATCGTCGAATTGTCTAGTGTTTCATACATCTGGGGGGATCTCGTCTATATATATATATATATATAAAGCAGGATAAAATCACATGACTCAGATTTTTACAGTTACGAAATGAATATCTTCTATTTTGAAAATTATTAAAACCCAGATAATTTATAGTTGACTATTTTTCCTCCAAGAACAATTTGCAATTTCTCGAACCCCTATTACAAGCTCATTTTTTTTTAAAAAGATAAACCACTGAAACTCCAGGTTTTTTGCAATGTATTTCTTTATTGTCCCAAATCCACTTAGGTAGTCTTCTGCTATTTCCCTAAGGATCAGTGATGACTCGAGAACCAATTGCCTTAGTACAATTTCTCATGCATTTATCGTCTATACATTGACTTCAAAATTAATAGAATATTTTCCTTGAATATGAGGGTACAACGATCGAAATATGGTGACTATAACGACAAACTAAATGAGAATACGAGTTCGAATATTTATTCCAAACGAACTTAAAGAAAGTGTTATGATGATATCTGAAAAGGTTTTAAACTATATTGAGTTAACTGTAATATAATGACCGTGGGATTTCGTTTTATATATCTTGCTTTTGGGTTTAGTTAGGCTGAGAACCTTTCGGCTGAGCACATGGGTTAGTTAGGTGCAAATTTGAGTACAGGTGTTGACGCGCGCGGGGAGGATTTGTCGTTCACAGATGTCAAAATAAAAGTCCCAGAAGAGGATGTGACCAGGGATGTGAATGACGTCATGCACCAGAAGCGTGTGCGGAGGATTTTGTGAGATTTGAAAAAGTCAGTCGAGTTGAGTCTGGGCGGTCCGAAGAAGTAGGTTGACTTTCGCTAGCTCGCCAGTGGCCTTGTGGCGAGTGCCACACGTGTTGTGGGGGCAGATGGAAAAGCCAGCATAGAAAGATTTTACCTCTCACCTTATGTCGAAAAACCTTTTGACTCAAAGGTAATAAAAAGTTTCGTACCTGAACTAAGAAGTCGTAAGTGTTTTTCGAGTTTCAGGATTCCTATGTTCTATGTATATATGTTATGAACATTCTATGCACCTTTCCCATATCTATATCTAGCGATGGTACATAACATTACCTCCTGATTTATTCTCTCCACCACGCAAAAAAAAAAGAAAAACAAACAAAAAGAGAATTTCTCATGTCAATAAAATTATTAGTCATCTCAAGGTAACGCCCTGATTTTTAACGGATTCATTAGGTTATATTGAATGACATAGAAACCTTAATTGATTAATTAAAGCCGACCCTATATAAAAACAGCAGTGGTTCCGTTTAATTCATAGCATCAGAGGTCTTCACGCTGAAGATAAGTTGTGTTTTTATATTTTTCCCTTCCGATTCAACGATTAGCTAGCAACAATATTCTAATCGTCGGTGTCTACGCTACACATTTGAAAAACTGTGTAGATTGATTTACTCTGAATAGAAATTATCTTAACGCAAGGTATTCAATTAACATCAATTCCAACTTGTAACATTGTAAGCAAGTGGTACCGGGGCGTGAATAGATAGCTTATCATAAAAGCTACATCATATATGACAATACCCTTTACCCTCAGCATCTTTACGTTGTTAAGCATTGACGATAAAATCTGTTCTATTTTTTCTCTCTAGTTTTCTTCGTTGAAAACCAGTTCGTAATTATAATTTATCACCCCTGGGATTCAGAAGTTTGTCTGTTGTGTGTGAAATGATAGTCAAAATGAAAAGAAAACGAAGCAAGTTGTAAAGATTGGACACAGCACAGTGCGTGACTAAATAATACGGAACAATAGACGGACCAAAATGTGATAGAAAAACCATAATCAATAGTCTAAATAATACAATTGGATAACATTTTATAACGTGTGTAAAAGAAATTCCTCTAAACCTCCTGTGAGCGTACCACCCTAATTGCAAGAATGCGTAGGTATTTGACTTTTTTTTTTTTTCCATTTACACTTATTTTTCATGATTTTTTTTCCATCTTACCAGTCATTGTGTATACGTGTACAAATACACAAAGTTAGAAACTTCTAAATCCAACCAAGAATCTTCTAGCTTGATAAAGTAAATGTCGTATTACAACATTACAATGCTTCATTTGAAATTACTCACGCTGTTTCAGGTGTAGAGATCCTTATATATATATAGACGGCAGCAGAGTACCATTAGTAGTCGTCAGTCAAATAACTCACTTTCAGCAATTGTATTTATTGTCAAGGTCATCGGTCATGTCGAAAATGCGTCAACGCTCCATTTTGAGGAGTATAAATGTCTACAGTCCATCTACTATTTATAGTGTGTACCAAAAGGCAAAATTATAATCGGAGTTTAATTTTACAGTTTTTCTTAGTCTGGTTGCTAAACCAAGGCAAAAACCAAGTCTGACCAACTATTTACCCATACCTTGGCATGGAAACGGAAACTGTATCATCCAGTATTTGAAATAGGGTCAGCGACTACTGTGTAAATAATTGTGCGTGAAAAAGAAGTAGCGTATCTATATTTGTTTCACTACTTATTAAACGTAGCATGAAAAATTCAAGTGTTCGGCACATTGAAGCGAACACGAAATAAATAATGATTTACATGACATAATGCTAACGGCCCAATTTAGTGAGAGTTTTCCTATTGTCACATACATACACTCGTTCAATCTACTATTTTACATGCATGTAAGTATGGATTTCTATTCCTGGTCTTGTAGGTGAATATGGGATATCATAAGATATTTTTTTCACATCATTCTAATTGTGTATTCTTGGAGCCTGAAAACATAACGACACTATTCGCAGCAAAAGGAGTTTAAATCTTATGAAGACTTTGCTCTGAGCAAGACAGAAAAATAATCCATCGGCAAAGATCCAACTCTAGGGCTCCTGGGTATGTAAATTCACTTGGTTGTTGCCATTACTCCGAGTTCTACTCCGATCCACACTGGTAATACTTGTTAAACTCTACTTAATACATACGAATTGTAACATTAAACTTTGATCGTTTAAAAGCGTTTAATATTTTATTAGTTGGGTGTTTTCTCACCAGTTAACGCTGTTGTTCTGTCACTGGAGTTTGAATGACTACAAGTCTCCTTTGATTTCCAGGATTCTTCTGGGTATCCTGGCTGATTTAAATAATTAAATAGTCTGGATCATTTCGATTCTCCCTCTGATTCCCAGTTGTTCTAATCCACTTTCCAAGCGCACCAATTACAACAGGTATCAGCGTCACTCTCATATTGAACAGCTTGTTTAGTACTTTGTCCAGGTGGGTTTATTTGTCAAGTATTTCTCTTTCTTAAATTTTTACACTATTGACCGCTGGAACTGCAAAATGAACCAGGCTTCATATGATGTTTTTGTAAATTAGGATTTTGATCTGGTCTTCTGGCTGTGATCCGTTTGGATCTTGAAATCCTAAAGAATATCATGCATTTCATTCTTGACGATAGATTCTTGTTTGTATAGTCAAATTTCGATCTGGTGTATAACTTTTAGTGAAAGACCTTTCACATCGAATCTGTAGGAGAAATATTGTATTTAGGGTATTTTTGGACCCCTGATAATTTAACGTTAATTTTGATATTTAGGTAAAAAGGCATAGTATTTATACTTCCCCACAAGTTTAATGTTGAGGTTTGATATAGAGTGTTTAGTTTAGAATAAAGGTGGAATTGGGCATAATATAGACATAATATAGGCATAATATAATATGGGCACATGGATAAAGTAGTAACTGAAGGAAGCCAATGAATGAAGAATATGCAACAAAATGAGTAAAAGATATGAAACAAATAAAAGTTGTAAAACGGCGCGGACAAAAATGAACATCTAAAACAAGGCGACGAACAAAAACAAATTTATATTCTACAACAATAAAACTTACATTGATACATAAAAGAAATTACTAACTCTACTAACAAAATAATAGTGTGTGTATATGTGTGAGTGTGAGTGTGTGTGTTTGTGTCTAACACAACTAAGCTACAAAAGAATTACATGTTAAAATGTCCTTTTTTTATGGTTAGAAACGGGCAGTTTCACTGAGACTGGAAAGCGTCTCATAGTCATTGTATATGAATGTCTGCGAGGCCCATCCATGGTGTTGCTTTTCTCTCCTGTATTCACGCTGAAGGGAGTGTGTTGCTGCTGCTAAGAAATTTTGGTAAAAGAGCGTGTTGCCGCTGCGAAGAAATTTCGTAAAAAGAACAAAGGTGTTTGAAGACGACGTATTTATAGAAAATACGCGTCTTGTTGGTGGCTCAAAAACGCAGGACTTGAATTTACGCGCCGACGTAGTTTTAAGCATGTCACTTGGTCCTCCTGGCCAATGGTTTCCCGAGACTGAATATTGAGCGTCCGTCATCTTTGTGGGAACAAGTGGCATACCACCCAAAATAATTTATAGGAGTGTAAAGTCCTATAAATCAATATCTACTCATTAACTTCTCTTGCCCAGGTTTGCTACATTTGCTGATAACGTGGTTCACCACCTTATTTCTTTCTCCACGTGAGTTACACTTGCTATTGGGAATTTTGCTGCGTATTATATATTTTCGTTGATGGAGGTACCCGTGGTGTAAGTGTTATCGTCGTAGGAAATGGACACGGCGACACGATTTCAAATCCTAGACGAGACTGATTGCATTTCACATTGCACTATTACCCTTGGGAAAGGTATGAATCCAATTATTCTCCCTCCTGCTAAAAATAAATTGTATGGCAGATTAGGTTCTTCAGCCTTGGTGAGGCAACTAGTCTAGAAGGAAAACTCTGAATTCAAACCTGTTAAAACTCCGCTTAGAAAACTGACCTTGTTTCATATCCTGCCCGAACGGAGGGGTTGGTAAATATGATTATTTATTTTTGTTGTCGGCAATTAAACAAGACTGCTGCGAACAATATTGAACAAGTCCTTACAAAGTAGCAGCAGTACGGTCACCTAAAACCAATCATGAAAACTATCCAAGTTAAACGAACCAGATATGTGGGACACTGCTGGAGAAGTAGGGAGGAACTCATAAGCGACATACTACTTAGGACCGCTTCACATGGACGAGCAAGCGCAGGACGACCAGCAAGAACCAACGTACAACAGCTCTGTGCGATACAGGATGTAGCCTTGAAGAACAACAGGGAGTGATAGACGGTAGAGACGGGCGGCGAGAGAGGGTCAGGGAGATCCATGCTGGCGGCTTGACATGATGATGATAATTAAATAGATTTAGCTTCTCCCAAGTTGTTTCGCTTTCTTAACCATGTCCAAATTTTCTCGGGATCAACCATTCCAGTTTATCCCTTTAAATGCCAATACAGTTGTTTTTTGTCTTATTTCTGTTTCCCAGTATTTATTCCTTTACTCTTTGTTTTTATATTCTTCATGGTGTTACTAACTTCTATAATTAGTATTTCCTTGTTTATTTTAAGGGAGTCATCAAGTCTTTGTATTAAAGCATATAAGCAAGCCCCAATGCACACGAGTCCTCTGCCTCTTTCTTATCTTGATGCATACAGTATGCCTATGTTATCCATGAGATATAAAGCCTTATGCAGTTTCTTTGAATTTCTTGTCCTTTTGTACATTTGTCTGAGATCCCTCTTGTCTTTTTTTAAAGAATAGTCAAGTGTAGGCATTTATCAACTCCTCCGCGTGGATGTGACACAAGGTCAATATTTTAGCAGAGTTTAAGAGGTTTGTATTCCGAGACTTCCTTCGCAAGGCATAAGAAACAAAATTGCCTAAATACCTCTAAAGAGCTTTGTTTCAAAAATATTTCTCGTTCTTTTGAATCGCTCTTTTTTATTTGTTTATTTAGTTTTATTCAATTCTTGTTTGATGAAGTCCACTGGAAATATTTCTAAATACTTGTGGTTTTCCTTCCCTTCCAGCATTTCGATGCTTTTTTGATTTGGCAGTTCCTTAAAAGGTTTCTTTTTCTCTCGTGTTAGTCTGGCCGTTCGCTGGAGTCTAAGTGACATCAACAATCATCAGATCTCCATAACTAATTCAGAGAATTTTAGCCGATATCAAGAATCCTATGGTCGAGATAATCTCGATTATTCCTCTGATATCCGATTTACCATTCTTTTATTTCTGTTTGGAGTCTGTTCCAAGCATAGAGACTACAATTATTTTCACCGCCTCACTCATATTCCACGTTTTTTTTTAAATTAGTTTTTTTTTTTAATTTCTGTAGCAAGAAACAAACATTTGTTCAACTTTTCGTTTTCTTTAACGTTCCCTCAGTGGTCTACCGGAACAGCAAAATTCACGAAACGCGATATTTTTTTTACTAGTTATCTAATATTTCGTTTGTCCTGATGGCCCAGGAAAAGTGATCAGTTTGAGTGTCAAAATCAGAATGATTATTAATGTAACAATATGGCCGTCATGATCACCAATACCAGCGCCAAATGCAATACCATAGTGCTCGCCAACATTTGTTGTACAAAATGTAATATTACAGGTGTCACGTACTTTACTTCGACCCAGGCTCCTTAACAATCACATGCGTTTCCGAGGAGCTTGTTTATCAATCCCCTGTACCCACGTTGAGTTTTAAAGATCCACAGACAGGTAATAACATAATCCATCCACAACTTCATCTAACGGTCATGGTGGTGCGTTGGCTCAAGTTGCCAGGAAACTGGCAACTCAAAGACAACAAGAATTTTCGTTTAATAATTAACAATTATTGATTGGAATGTATTGTTGTAACAATAATATATCCAATATATTTAGAGAAATTGTCGCTGAATTATCCAAATATGCGGTTCGTCTTTATGTAAATATCGAAGCACAGAGAGAGAGAGAGAAAGAGAGAGAGAGAGAGAGAAAGAGAGAGAGAGAGAGAGAGAGTGAGAGAGAGAGAGAGAGAGAGCTTGTAAGGTTCCATAAACAGAGACACATTTGCCACTACACAGAGTCACTACCATTCGTCACTTCTCGACAAACACCCAAGTCCCAAGCGACTACTGCCTCAACTGACGACTTGTTCAATATTCACAAATTTTAATAAATCAGGAATTAGGGTATCGTTAATGTGATGTCATCTTACAAAGTTATTGCGTCATTTCACTTGTGTCCCCAATTTTTCACCGTCTTTTTCATTTCCTCCGTCAAACTGATGACAAGACATTAATCTATTTTGTTTTCATTCAGTCTTCCTGTGTAGAGATGTCAGGTGTCCCTTATACCACTCACGGTTCCACGTGCTTGAACTTTCCAATTCAATTTACATTCCCACTTCAAGATTTATTAGCTAACTGAAGAACTTGCGGCCTGACCAATATAGGTTATGAAATGATTAATACAATCAAACATTGCAGTAATTAGCTCATATTATGTGTCCCCCTGTTCGCCAATGGTCCGGCAGACCGTGGGTCAATCTCAGGTCGAGTCATACCAAAGACTCAAAAATGGTACATGATGGCGTCTTGTTTGGCACTCGGCGCTATAATGTAATAATCATGTTGAGCAATCGAGGGAATGGAGTAGTGTCCTCCTCTACACCTCGGTGTAGTTGCTATTAAGAAGGGAGCTTTCGGGTTACCCACGACTAAAGTCGCCAACTCTACTTTTTTATGCGTCTCATTCTCTTGGACGGGTTCTGATTCTAATTATCACTTGATTTTCCGCCATATTTTCGGTTCCTTACAATTCTCTTCAGGGTCTTTACCAACGACTAAAGCTAAAAAGCTATTTTACGTACTCTATGTACTTATATTTTTTTCTCCCTCTTTTCTGTGATATTTTTTCAGTCACATTGATAGTACTCTACAAAGGAGATAAACAGTTTCGCAGCGGCAAGATATCTTGTTAATATGCTTTGTTTTCTCCTTTTTCTATAATACTCAGAGCTCCCTCTATTACAGGCGCCCAGATGATTTTAAATTGCCATATATTTTCTTTTTGTATTACCAAGTCTTTGCATTTACTTATTATTATACTTGTTACTAGTTTTCACCCTAGCGTTTCAGCGAATCTCCTCCGGTATGCTAGATTCTTTTCAGTATACTAGCCGATTGAAACATTACCGTAATTTGAATGGTCAAATTCATCCTTCAATTTCCAACTTTTCCAGCACCCTATCCAAACACTGAAGACATTTCGAAGCGCGTAATTTACAACTAGTATCACCGTCATTCTCAGATTCCACAGCTTTCTTAGTTTTCTAACAAGGCCCAAACCCTCGCTTAACGTTTCCGTTCTTTTGATTTTAGCTCGGCAGTCGGCTGAGACGGAAAATTCATTATCCAGCATGTTCTCTTTTTCTTAATAAGGATTCGGTCTTGTATTCTGACCGAGATTAGGCAGTCTGTTTTAACTTCAAAATCTCTGGGAATTTTTTGCGTCTCATAATCCACAACGGATTCTGGATTCTACGTATGCCATTTGTTCGTATCGTCAAATTGAAAGTTCTTGCACAATCACCTCAGATCATCTTCCCCACTCAGTTAAGTCTAGTCTTATACTCGCTTTGCTCTAGTATGCTGCTTTCGTTTATTTTGTGATTAATCGTTTCTTCTATGTCATTTACACTTGCTCTTCTGTTGTTCCTTATCTATTTTTGAGCAAACATAGTTGGTATTTACGATATTTTTTTCTGCTATTAGTTTGTTGGGTATCACCCACCTTTTTCCACACAATGAACTAGTCCGTCTGCCATATATAGCAGTAGCTACTAATACCAGAGCAGACTTGAAGGTGAAGAGCAGCTTCTCAGAGGAATAATATTAGAGCGTTGGAGACTGGAGATCGCACTAGATCCCCTTACTTGCTACCGTAATAACTGAAGCCAATATCGTTGGACAATATCTTTATTCTGTATTCACTAATCCTATGCTCTTGTCTACTGATAGTCTCTCTATTGTATATACTTTTTCCTGAGAATATATCTCTACTTCCTCTCATATCATGGCTTGTCCCTTATTTAATATTACAAGCGTTCACTAACCAGAACGCAACATAGTTATTCATTTTTCACTTAAATATCCCCTTACTTAGCCATATCTACGTCCTTTAGTCTAAAGCTTCATCAGGTTGTCTCATGAAATATTCACACAGTTGTTTTTCTTCCCATTTATTTTTCAAGTTATTGCTATTCTATTTATATTTATGATTTTTCTGTCATTTTAATTCATGCGAATTTCCTGTGTTAGTTGTGGGTATTTCTCAGGAGTCTGAATGGCAATTGATGTGATACTTATAATTTGCAAATATTTTATGAATTCGAGTAATTCTTTCCATACAATCATAGTGACTTTTCTATGGTATGGTTTCAAGTAAATACTACTACTAGGTGACAATTATACCATTTGTAATTGGTGCGTTTGGAACAGTAACTAAAGGATTACTAAAGGGACTAGAAGACTTGGAAGTTGGCGGACGAGTGGAGACCATCCAAACTACTACATTATTGAGAACGGCCATAATACTGAGAAGAGTCCTGGAGGCTTGAGTAGACTTACTGTCACTCAGACTCCAGTTAAAAACCATTTGCAAATGCTGATGTGAAAAACTCTTATGAGTAAATAATAATAATAATAATAATAATAATAATGATAATGAAAATAATAATAATAAGCCTCAGTAAACAATTATGGCTTTAAGTAACTAAATCTTAAGATAATCAATTTTTTCTGATCTTCTCCATACGTGTAATGAAACATTATTGTGTACATAATAATTTTCAAATGTTTATTAGTATTATTTGATAGAAACCTTATCATTGCTTAAAAAAGGAGGATAATAAAATCAACAAGTCACACTTAATTTTTTGAAAAGTACCGAACTACAGTATATTCTCTCCTCCATTTAGTATAATTAGGTAAACTTGGAGAATAATTCTTAACTGGTGAACAATTACATAAAAAGTAATTATTTTCCAACAAAAAAATTCCTCATGTAATATTCTTTCTTCCGAATTTCATTGATAAACATTTGCTTTCATAAAACTATATTAAATAATTTTAAGAATTCAAAAAATGCAAAACTCCTGAGTATAATACGATAGATGATATTTATTGAGAGTCAGTGCAGTCCACCGTCTTTAATTACATCAATATAATATCTCGTCGTGGAAATTCAATGTATCCAAATTTGCACATTCAGTTTAGTGCAAGTTTTCGGAATTAAAAAATAGGGCAATTGTAATGCTTTACTATTTCAGCGTAAACTTCACAGCCTACTTGAGAGCAACTATGAATTTCTCTCACCTTGTAACTAGTAGAATCGTGGTTTCTACGCTGTTCTAAGATATTGTTGTTATTGATCACAGTATATATATATATATATATATATATATATATATATATATATATATATATGCTTGTATGTGTGGTTTGGTTGAGAGTGGTTACTTTGTTTAATATAATACGTCATCTCGTCGGTTATTTAATGTTAAAGTCATCTTTTTAAAAGAACATTTGTTGAACTATTTAAACTATAATTAAAGGGATAGGAGAGTTCATATATTTAACAAGTTATTAATATGAAACATAATAGCTCTACTTGAGTTTCAAATTGCTTACTATGATGTCGAATTTGAGCAGGTTTGCCATTACATCATTGAAATTATACTAAATATAACTTAATTATATATTCATATCTATCTATCTATCTGTCTATCTATAGGTGGATAGATCTGGAAATTTGAAACTATGATAAACCGGTTCCAGAGAAATGCCCGAAGAAGCAGGAAAAAAGTTTTGTTCTCTTTAGGAAGAAGTCACACAGTTGAGGACAGTACAGTGGACAGACAATTTCAGAACGGTTATTTTTTTCCTTCGATTGAATTACGGTTGCGTGAATCTTCTTTATCTGTTTATTTTCTATATCTTCCTATTTCTAACTCCATTAATTGACGAATCCTCACATGATGATTATTTTTATAATTGATTAGAATTCCAGTTTTATTAGACAGGCTAAACTCCATTTTCCCCATAATTCCTGGTAATTATTTCTTCTATTAAAATTCAATTTATACAATGGTGGACATTTTAGGTTTCTTTAGCTCGTGCATTCTGGCATTTAATTGACTTCATCGATTATTTAAATTTGATTCAGATATTTGGAAATTTGATCAGTTATATGAAATATGCTACCTTGTTTTACATCCTCATCATCATTAACATCAACATAAACAAGAAAGAGAAATGTTACCATCGTCATCATTGGTCACCATCCTCATCATGATGTGCATTAGAACAAATTTGATTGACTCTGTCTCGTCAACTGTGGCTATCGGTCTTCCCTCTTATCAATCCCTCTAGACGACATGCTGTATCACCAAAAAGCTGATGAATGTAAAGTTTTAAAGATAAGCCAAAACTGGTATTTCCATTCTAGAACTTCGCTTACGAGTTCCTCCTTACTTCTGCAACATTTCCCAGTTCGTCTTGTTTCGATTATTTTTATGGCTTTTGAGATAGTTGATAAGTAGCCCTACGATTGTTGTTTTGTTAGGTTGTGCAGAAAGTATTATTTAAGAACAGCACACATTCTCCTCCTGTAATTCTTATCTGGTTTCTTCTCCAGATGTTTCGTTATGTTCACGTGGCCCAAACCATTACTGATGCTGACTACGAATATTTGCTTCATATCCTGGAGCACACAGTAAGATGCATTAGTGTCAACGTGTACTCAGATAAAACAGAATTCATTTTTTTTTTTATCAAGATGCCACCATCTTATGAAATGGCTAGCCTCGGAAATTTGTAGATCAGTTTACATATCCCCTAAGCAATCACTTATATACGAAGAACGATTGCAATATACCCGTAGGCAAGGCACAAACTGATGAGGAGAGATTTGCGAATGTGAAGAAATCTGATCCATCAGATAAAATAAAACAGGAATTTTATTTTCATCGTATGAGTGGAAATATATAATCGATGGGATGCCCGCTACCTAACACAGTTTAACAATCAAGGCGTGAAGATGTTTAATGTTTGGAATTTGCTTTTCAATAAATTTCATATATCTTTGTTGCTTAGTCGTAATGATATAGTAATGATCTTGATAACTTTTATCCAGAATCAAAGTGGAAATAAATGTTTTATATATATGTAAATGATAGATGATATTTTTACCGACATTTTTTTTCAGAATAGAATTATTTGAAAACTTAGTAATAACATGATATTTGAAATTACCTTAAACATGCCCTGTAATCTAGTTTGTTTGTATACTTTCTACTCATGCAGAGTGTCTTGGGAACGAATAGTCTAGTTGACCCCATCTCTTCTCAGATCTTAAAATGGTTTGAATCCTAGTTTCCCTTATCCTAAAACAGTTGCTATAAACTCTTCAGAAGCATTCTCTTCAGATACATATTTGATCAAGTTATTAATGCGTAATATAATTTGCTTGCAATATCAACCGCCATATAACTATGAACTAATGATTATTTTTTTGTATTTCAGAATGAAGTAGAATACTCGCGAATACATTAGATTCCCATTGTAACAGTGGTTCATGAAGATAATGATTCTTTTTTTCGGAACGAGAGCAGAAACATAATTAGCATGTCATTGCTATATCCATTACATCGTCAACGGAGATGATTAAAAAATAACTCTCAGTCCAAAGATGGTCCTCATGATTAATAAATTGAATTACACTGGAAATTGCTTAATTTTTCCTCTGGTAGAGATCTTTATAAACTTAAATTCAGCACAATTACAAACTTCATCAAATAATCAGTCATTTGAAATTGGCCTGGAAATCTCTAAATACTCTTAGAGTAATTCAATTTCATTTGTGCAACAATGTTGTCTCTTTGTTTCACCGTATTTGTATATATAGACGCATAAATTAATATATATATATATATATATATATATATATATATATATATATGTGTGTGTGTGTGTGTGTGTGTGTGTGTGTGTGTGTGTGTGTGTGTGTACATGAGCGCCTATATATATATATATAGGTATAGTTATAGTTCTGTATATTAGGTCGATGGGGTAGCAAGGATTATCATAACTCTCCATTACTCTCCATTTCCCCCCTTTCTCTCTCTCTTCCATCAGTTCCTGTCAGCCTTCGCTATTAGCAGGTCACCTACATGACATCCAGTGTCCGCGAAAAACTGACATGCGTAAATTTATGCAGGTCGGCCGACTCATGATTCTCAATGCGTAGTAATACACAGGAACAAATATATATATATATATATATATATATATATATATATATATATATAAGTTTGCTATGTGTGTGTGTGTGTGTGTGTGTGTGTGTGTGTGTGTGTGTGTGTGTGTGTGTGTGTGTGTGTGTGTGTGTGTGTGTTTTGCGTTCTCATATAGGATTATTACATGAAACCAATAGATACTAAATGTAAGCAAGATACAAAAAGATCGATAACAAAAGTAAACAAAAGAATTGAATAATGACCCAATTTTTTGGCAGTAGAGTTAGATGTGTGTGTATATTTGCGTGCTTGTGTGCATGTGTGTGTATATGTGGGATAGTGCTCTGTACCAGACAGAGAATAAATATAAATATAGAATCTCGGGAAAAAATCAATACAGAGTTTTTTTATAAGGTTTCATGCTTTTCACAATCTTTCCTACAAATAATGTTCACGTTAAAAAGACTTAAACTAAACTGAAATTTCTTAAAGTCATTCCAGCATCATGCAAGTGAGGGCACGTTTAGTGACGAGAAAGTATTTGGTCAGATTATTCTGAAAATTATTAAACGCACGCAGATAAACTGTGTATATATATATATATATATACACACACACACACACACATATATATATATATATATATATATATATATATATATATATATAATATAAAAATGATAAGACAAAGAGGAATGTTTCTTCTTCGTTGTGTATTTTTTTATGTTTTCTTTTTTTCTTTTTCTTCATTGGAAGGTACTATACGAAGAGCAATGTAAAATGCGTATATCCATTGGTCTACTAATGTTTTTTGCTCAGAAAATATTCTTCATTAGACCAATGGATATTATATATATATATATATATATATATATATATATATATATATATATATATATATATATATATGTATGATCTGTGGGGTGAAATACATATTCGTGCATATATAAATTTACCTTTTTTATCTTTTGAATATAGACTGAGCAACATTTTCATATACATTTACTGTATAACGATATATTCTACTAATATGTGTATATAAACGTAATGTACAATTACTTTTTATAGAAAACAATGCCATTTATTCATTTTCATGAGTGAAAAATATAATCGGACTGTACAAAAATAACTCATCATCTTCATTTAGTACTTTGTAGAATCCTGTTTACTCTCATCAACAGGCACCAATCTCTTCCTATAGTTCTCAATTAATTTCTTGCAGTCATGAATAGGTATTTTGTACCATTCTTCCTGGCATATTGTCTTCAGATTATTGATGTTTGCTTGTTATCTTTTTCGAATTTCTGTTTTCAAAAACTTCTTTTTTTCAGATAAACTCCTCTTCGTAGATTTAGCTCTATGCTTCTGATCGTTATCCTGCTGAAAAATCTCATCAGATGGTGGCTCAACTCTCTCAACAGACGTCACCAAATTTTCTTGCAAGATCTGTTTATACTTTTGGGTATTCATTACTGATATTTTGCCAACACCTTACGCTTAAAAATCTTCTCAAATCATTATACTACTACGGCCAAATTTGACATTTGGTACAGTGTTCTTTCGTGAGTAGCCTTCACAATCTTTCCTTCAAACATGTTTTCAATAATTATGACCAAACATCTCAATTTTAGTTTCATCTATCATATTCTTTCCCAAAACGAATTTTCCTGTTGCTTATACTGTCTTATGAATTTCAACCTTGCATCTCTACGTCGTTTCATTAAAAGAGGAATTTTCTTTAGTCTCCGTGACATTAGACCATTCCTCAGCATTTCATTACTTATTATTCGTTTGGTCACTCTTCATCCTAACAATAGAAAATCCTCCTGCATCTCTTCACGTGTAAACATTGGATTTTGGTTCATCAGGCGTCCTAACTTTCTTCAAATTCAAAGAGAAATCTTACTGGAGCACCTGTTCTTTTTTGTTTTCAACTATGTTATGTCTTTTAAGCCTTACAATAAATGAACTTATCGGAGTAGAATAAATATTTAGGTTACTTGAGATATTTCTTTAACCTTCTCCATCTTTCTAAAGCTTATCAATCAGTACTTTTTGTGAAATACTCAATTCTTTACCTCTTCACATGATCAGAAACTTTTCGTACGACAGACAATTGCAGAAAGTCCTGTTTAGGATTTTAAGACTAACTATAGTTAATGATAACATTATTGGAACATTCTAGAAGGCTAACTATGGGTACTGATAGCATTATTGGAACATTATAAAAGGCTGACTAAGCGTACTGATAGCATTATTGGAACAATCTACAAAAATATTGAAATAATGTTGTACTGTCCGATTACATTGTACACTCATGAAAATGAATAAATGACATTAATTTTCTGAAAAATGTATTGCAACCTAAGTTTATATACACATATTATTAGAATATACCCTCATACACGAAATGTATATGAAAACTTTGTTCAGACTGTGTTGGAAACGTTAAAAAAAAATTACGTATGTACGAAAATTCATTTCACCCGACTATATATATATATATATATATACTCGGTGTCCGTATCATTAATGTCCTTGATGTTCAGAATGTTTTTTTTAGACATTATGTGTACTGAGTTTATTAAAAGTATGTGGTATTTCTTCAAAAGTATCGAAAATACCTCGTAAATTTCGGTGTCCCAGAAAATAGTAAACTTACTTCATTCAACTGTGTTATTGCTCTGTTTGCATTTGTTGTATTTGACCTGTCTATAAATAGAAGCATTGCTTTCACAGGATCTTTAGCTTTACTAATATTCAAATTATTTCTTTCATGGTTACAGTTCGAATGATGAGCTTATACGATCTAATTGTTTTTTTTTTATTTCTTTATTTTTTTAGTTTTGTGTTTATGTAACACTATGTAGGTGTCCGCAAAACAGACGATCCCTATGTCTTTTTTAGCGCGAAACCAAACAAAAGCCTGATCCCGCGATCTCGACGTGACCGGAAGTGGGTAAGGGAACACGAGTAGGTGTTGGACAAAGGAACTCGGAGAGGGCGGTTGGCGAAGGGTGACGCGAGTGGCCAGTCGACACCGGACAGCAGAGAGACCAGTTGGCATGAGAGAGAGAGAGTCCAGAGCAGTGAGGGAAGACCGGTCAAGATAGATTGGCAATCCTAGTAGCTTTGTCGAAATTTCGCTAGAAATCCACGCTAGCATTAATCTACATATGCTTACGGGAATGCAATGTTACATAACTCCTCTCTTGCACCTTGAGTTAAACCGAGTATTTTGTTCGTTTGTTCTCTTTCCTCCCACTCCCTTGATTGTATTTCTTGTAGCTATGAAGAAATGTGCGATGCCCCTATCGGAACCACTAGTTGATCACCGGCCAAGAAGTGAAATGGCTCGAAGAAGATGACGTATCCGGGGGGCCGAGTGGGTATCGTCACATTTATTCTCAATAATACATTGAAAACAACAATTTGAAGGTGTTCCAGATTAAATTACTGAGTGAAACAGGAAATAAAAATCTTTGAGTCCACATACTTTTTAATGATTAGATAGGATAACTTTGTGGTTTTATACTAATACCAACTTACCCAGTCTCGCAGACAGAAAAAAAAATAGCAGTCATTTTTCTAAAACCAGTATTAAAATTGTGTTCTTTGAGATGAATAAAATTCACAGTAAAAATAGTTTATATTTAGTATTCACTATATTGCGATAATATTTAAATGAGATTAGTGAAATAGATTTTCAGGCTTAAGACTTAGTAATTACATAGCTTTGCCGTTTAGATGTAAATTAATTGCGTATCATTATTGAAGATATGCAATATGATTACATAGCATTATTGATTGGGTTATAATAACAATCCGAAGAAAACCAAAAGGGAGTATTAAAACGATATATTTCTTAGATACAACGCATTCAAATTCAAAGTATTTCTGTCTACATTTTGAGAAAAAGAATTACCATTAATATTCACAGATGTAATCATATTTGTGATGCCTTTTGAATCTTGTACACAACAGCTTTCATCGAGTATCTATCATAGTCAGTGAACTTCCGGTAGCTTGGACGAAATACGACTAAAAATAATTATCTAAATTCTAAATTGAATGAGGTTTTTGTCTTAAAGTTCCTGAAATGTTACCGATTCAAAAACCCTTGAAGGAAGAGACTGTAATTGTTATTAAACTAGTCAGATCCCCGTCACCGAAAATTGACTTACTACTCATATGTTTAATCATCATACAAGGTAAGAATTATTCTGTAAGTAGTCTAAAGAATTTCAAAGATAGGTTTTCTTGTGGATAAAATTTAGATCAACCGGTTTAAATATATTTGTTTTTATTGTTTTTTCGGATTTTTAGTCTTAGATAAAGCTACATTGCGTTAATTGCGGCGTATAAGTCGACCTTTTAGACCTGGTAAAACCCCTATAATGTAGGGATTGAATAATACGGCACGACAAAAATCCAAACATTTCCTACTGAATAGCCGGCCAGTGGGACAGTTCTCTTAACAAGCAATATTTACTAATACATTTTGGAGAGTTTAAAATATGACTATTCTCTCTCCAGCTATGAGCAAATAGACTGGGGTCTTTAACCCTAGTTTGACAACTTGTCTAAAGGAAGAAAAATCAGTTAAACTGTGTTTTAAAATTATTCTTGTGTCACATCGTGCTTGTGCTAAGATGTTGTGTAAAAATATATACACCAATTACCCAAACACCACCCGACTGTCAGACCTTTCCAAACTAAACACATAACTTGATGAACATATTCTACAAATAAACACATACATTTATAAGAAATGATAAAACGGCAAAATAATTTAGGAATTATATTAACCCTATATCACATGTCGTTTGAAACAGCTAATGATCTGGTTGTAAACATTCACCGGAACTTCACAGAAGCCTAATGTATGTTTGGAGTTAACCTATACGTCAGGTATATGTCTAAACAAGAATTTTGAGTTAAAAATCTTGCGGCCGACTTATATATCAGCTCGACTTGTAACCAGCAATTTACAGTGATTGTTTTACATCTCCACCAAAAGAACTAATTGTAAATCTAATGAGTTAATGGTTTATTAAATTTTAATAATTAACGGTTTGTATTACACTTTTGAATTTCGTAAATCTGAAATATGCATGATTAATAGCAGAATGTAGCAGCATGGTTTTCGACTTCATGTTTTTTGTATTGTTGAGAGTCTCCCTTTCCTCATGAAATATTCTTTTTCATAAAAATCTTTTCTTGTGTATAATGATTATGCATAAGCATTTTGATTTTTAAACGGTTAGATGGATTTAACTTGTATAGGAAGAATTACCATTCTTACTGTTCAATGAAATGGGAATTTTAGAATGAGTTGACTGCTCTAGTTTGAATACATTATCGAACAATAGCAATAATTTCTATACAGAACTGATTTTATCATTTCATTATTCATTGATTATTATTTCATAGACGAATATATATATATATATATATATATATATATATATATATATATATATATATATATATAAACACACACACACACACACACACACACATATATATATATATATATATATATGTATTTACCAACCTCTCAGCTCGGGCAGGATATGACATAAGGTCAATTTTTTTAAGCGGAGTTTAACAGGTTTGAATTCAGAGTATTCTTTCTCCTAGACTAGTTGCCCCACCAAGGCTGAAGAAACCAGTATGTCCGACTATTTACCCATAGCGGGAGGGAGAATAATTGGATTCATACCTTTCCCAAGTGTATTAGTGCAATGTGAAATACAATCAGTATCGTGTGACCGTGTCCATTTCCGACGATAATGACCATTACCCGAAGGGCACCTATATACACACACACGCACACACACACACACACACATA
Organism: Sepioteuthis lessoniana; assembly: GCA_963585895.1. NCBI lineage: Eukaryota > Metazoa > Mollusca > Cephalopoda > Myopsida > Loliginidae > Sepioteuthis > Sepioteuthis lessoniana. The sequence goes on along the minus strand of OY757910.1, from coordinate 49,417,549 downwards.
TATATATATATATATATGTGTGTGTGTGTGTGTGTACGATAGTTTTCTCACATATAAGTGAGTAAAGTTGGCAACCTTAGTTGAGGGTGACTCGAAGGCTCCCTTTTAAATAGCTACCACTCAGAGGTGTAAAGGAGAGTGCCACTCCATTGCCTGGATTTCTCCACTTGCCCTTGATTTTTGCCTTTTAATGCTGAATGTTAAGCAAGGTGGTATCTCGTACCATTTTTTAGTCTTTTTTATGACTCGACCTCAGATTAAACTCCGGTTTCCTTGACCATGCACTCTACTCATTAGGCCAATATACTGAGTGGGAACAAATTTGTCTTCTTTTGCATTTGTCGGGTATTGACATTTCTCTAAACGAAACCAATACGGCAGAAATGGAAGCGCTATTTCAATTGACAGGCTCATCTTCATTACAGTTCTGTGATGGGAAACTCGTATTAGAGAGAGAGAGAGAGAGAGAGAGAGAGAGAGAGAGAGAGAGAGAGAGAGAGAGAGAATCAAAAGTTCTTAAAAGGATAATAAATCCAAGAAAACATCGGCAAAAATATCGTTAGAAGTATTTTTTATTAAAAAAAAACTAACGATGGTCATGATAATATTCCTTGGAAAATGACCTTATTTGAAATTTTTCATTTGCCTCTCTGATCAAAAATCTAAATAAGAACAGTTTGAAGAAGAAAAATACAAATCAGAATACCTGGTGAAAAAAAAAATGATGTTGGAAAGCAAATGTGCTTTCAATTATTTGTTTTTTTTTATCCGTATAAACAGAGAGAGAAAATAAATTAGACTGATGAATAAAGAAATAATTATAAGAGAATGAGTAAGAGTTATTGTGAATGAGAAACTGAGCGAGAGTTAGTTGGGCAGACAGACAGACACAAAGACGGAGTGACTGGGGAAAATAAATCGAAAAATAAACATTAATTAATGAGACTTTGAAATAAATTAAAGAAAAATGTTGAGATAAATTATTTATGGAGAAAGGGCAAGAGAAAAAATAGTGAGAAAAAAGAGTTAACGAGAGAGAATTCAAAAGAATTACTCTGAAAAAAAATCAAATTAAAGAGAAAGAAAATGTCAAGAAAGAAAGAAATTGTAAATTGTTGAAAAATAAAATTAAAAAAATACAAAGAAGAAAGATATTCTAGATTACACAAACAGAAAGAAAATCTCGTGGCAGAATAAAATCTTTGAGAAAAAGACTATAATAATGAATGAATTATAAAGAAAGAGAAAAAGGAAGAAAATATCAAGAAATAAATTAAGGAAGAAAGATTGAAATAATTAAACTGTTGAGAAAAAAAAAATAGACAAAGTGAAAGATAAAAATACAGAGAAAATAATGAATCATCGGGAAAATAAAAAAGAAAATAGAGAATTAAATAAATAGTGGATAAAGAGAAGAAGAAACATAATATGCAAAGAGAAAAACAGAGAAAGATAAAAAGAAAGAACGTATTGATTTAAAAAAAAAGAAAATTCGAGAGAAAGAGTAAAAGAACGGATATAACGAGACAGAAAAATACATTTAAGAGAGAAAGGAAAAGAAAGAATATATAGATAAATAATTAATTAGGGAGAAAGAGAAAAAGGAAGAAATAGTGAGAAAGAATTAAATTATAGCAAACGAGAAAGAAAAACAATTTTTGACAAAGAGAATTGATTGGTTGATTTTGCAGCATCTCGATCCTTGTTCCGTCCGACGAAGTCAATTTAACAATTGTGGCCCTCAATAAACACGGAACACGAATGGAAATTCAATCATTTTATGAGAGTAGGCACTTCCCCACTATGCTGCATCATCAATACTTTAAGAGCCAATGTAATGAGAAGATTCAAGAAATTTAAACAATCTCAAAAACATATTTGAGCATTTTAGGAGGCGCTCGTTTTAAAACGAATATCTTTGTACGAAATGACCAGGTTCAAATCTTGGATGAGACTATTTGTTTTATTTTACATAGTGACATTACTTATGGGAAAACTATTAATTCAACAATTCTTCATGCAGCTATGGGTAAATTATAGTGTAGAATTGGCTTAAAAACTTCGTATGGCATCTGGTCTAGGAGGAGAACACTGAATTCTGATATGTTAAACGCTCTTAAAAGACACTTTGTATCACATTCCGCAAGTATGGAGGGAATATATATATATATATATATATATATATATATATATATATATATATACATATATAAACGGAGTTGCCGTGATGGTTGATTGTCATAATTATTTAATTATCTGGTTTGGTCAGGCCATTATTTTTTTTCCGTGCAAAGTTTGCAAAAATCTTTGACGAGGAATTTAATTTAAATTGGAAAGGTCAAGCGAGTGGAGCAGAGACAAGGAAAGGAAGATCAAATTGAAGAAAAAAATAGATTCATGTCTTGTGACAAATTTGATAGAAGAAATGAAAACAGAGTGATTAGGGACACGTGTGAGATAATGCAATAGCTTAGTGAGATGACATCAGTGCAATCATATCTTGATTTTAGATTTATGAAAATTAGCGAATTTTGAAAATGTTGTCTGTTGGAAGAAGTCATCAGTTGGGGTTAGAAGTCAGTCATGTTGGGGAGTATCTCTTTGTGTCTCTATTCATAGACACTTACACATTTTCTCTCTATCTCTCTATCTCTCTAGTGCTACTGTACGCAGTCTGAACAACGAACAGTATATCTTGATAATGAAACGACGGTTTCTCTAAATATATTGGATATATTACCGGAACACTAATACGTTCCAATAAATGAATTCTAATTGTTGACGGAGATTTCTTCTTGTTTTTCAATTGCCAACACCCAGGCAACTTTGTTCCAACGAATGTTAGGATAAGTTCCAGATGATTTATGCCATTTACTATTTGTGCATCTGTCAAAAACAACATGGGCACATAGGGGATTGATAAACAACCAACCTGGAAACGTATTTGTCACCGTTAACAGGTTGATATTAAAGTAAAAGTACCGTGGTCGCATATTGTTATATTTGTTGCCGTGAGAAAATTATTGCCATGCCACGACATTATTATATTTTTTAATCCTTTAACACACCAAGATAATATATATATATATATATATATATATATATATATATATATATAAGTTGGCGGCCGTAGTCGAAGGGCTACCAGAAACTTTCCTTTTCAATAGCTACTACACCGAGATGTAGGTCAGGGCGCTACTCCTTTCCCTAGTTTGCGTCACTTTCTTCTTCAAAATTACCTTATAATGCAGAGTGTAAAGCAAGGAGGTAGCATGTTCAGTTGTTTGAGTCTTCGGTATGACTCGACCTGGAATTGAACCAGAGTCTCCCACCCCATTAGTGTACAATCTACTATTAGGCCAATGGACAGCTTATATATATATATATATATATATATATATATATATATATATATATATATATATATATATATATATATATATATATATATATATATATATATATATATATATATATATATATATTAATCATGATATAATCATGGTTGAATTTTCTTCCTGTTATATATATATACATATATATATAACAGGAAGAAAATTCAACCATGATTATATTATGATTATTATATAATTAAATATATATATATATATATATATATAACTGGAAGAAAATTCAACCATGATTATATTATGATTATTATATATATATATATATATATATATATATATATATATATATATATATATATATAACTGGAAGAAAATTCAACCATGATTAAATTTGCATTTAAAATTCATTTCGGCGAAGAATATAACTTTCGTCTCTTCAGATGCTATATACGCTAAATTTGAGGGTAAAAAAAAGCAAATGTGCATTACAGTATATAAAAAATGCTCAGGCGAAAAGGATAGGGAGTCAAAACAATAAAAATATGGAAAGTTTTAAGAACATAGAAAAAAAGGGTGTTCCAGTAATCGACCCATCCCTTGGTGAACGCACGTTTGCTTTGTTGTAGCTGGTGGAATTTTTGTGTAATGTTAACCAGTAAACTTAATTATTATATTTGTATTACTTTATTTATTCTTTTACATGTGTCAACTCCCTAGGTTATTTGGGCCATGAAATCCCTCATATATTCTATAGACGAATAATCCATAGCCATAGTCTTCGGATGTTTGCTGGATATTGCAGAGAGATAGAGACAGAGAGAGACCTCCAGAACTTGATGCAGTTTAGTCATAAACGAGGTAAGATATTAAGATTTTGAGTGAGTCTTACAATTCTGCAGGAAATGCGATCTGAATATTCAAAGCCCCACGTTGATAATGTAAAAGAAAGAAATTATACTGAGAGGAAAATAACTGATATGAAATATAAATGTCCATTTCTTACTGTAGGGAGATTAGGTCTGAGATTTTTAAAAGGGGTTAATGATAACACCAAATTTCTACATTTTGGAATCACAAGTGTCCTCGAGATCTGATGTGATTCGCTGTTATTCTGACTCCAGTTAGAAACCAGCTGTTTGTGTGGAAAACTCACATTGTGCAAGAAATTTAAATTTGACCATTCGAACAAGTTGTGCATGCATAATCCAAAATCAGGCTGAAGAATGAGATGCAGAAAATTATCTGCGATTTTGAGATACAAACACATAATCTAATCTCGGCCAGACGACCAGATCTAGTAATAGTCAGCCAAAAAAAAAATAACCCTCAGAATAGAGCACTTAGCAGACCACAGCGAAATTAGAAGAACGCTGAAAAAGAGATAACTACTGAGATCTGGCTAGAGAACTAAAAAAAAAAAAAAAACTATGAAATATGAAGTTGAATATGATACTAATTGTAATTGGTGCGTTCGCAACAATCCCTTAAGATTGGTAAAGAGACTGGAAAACTTAGAAAAAAGGCAAATGGATACTATCCAGACTTCAGCATCATCAAGATCGGCCAGAATATTGAGAAAAGTTCTGGATATTTTGTAGACTTGCTATCACACACTCAAGTGGAAAATATCAACAGACGCCGATGGGAAAAACCCTCAAAGAAGTGATAATGAAAAAACTGAAATGGTGGCAAAAGGTAGTGAAGTTGGTGCAAGTAATGGTGGCAGTCGACAGAGAAGGGATTTACCATGTCACGTGAGGTGAACTCGTAAGAAAAATTTTTTTTTTTTCTGAAAATAAGAAAAGCAACATACGTGAAATGAAGATTTTCAAAGAAAAAGTAATCCTCTAATCTTAACTTTACCTTCGCTGAAACACTGAAAAGTATTATCGGTTGGAAAATATCCGAAAAGAGACCCTCCTGAAGGGGCTGAAGCGTAAAATATTGAAAGACAAACCATCACAGAACCCAACATTGCAATATTAACGAGAAAACATGGACATAGCAAAGAAAGAGAAATATAAAGACAGAAACCCAATCGCTTCTAATAGAAGCACAAAATGATGCCATTGGGGAATAATTAAATTAAAACGAAAATCGATAATATGCATTTGAATAACAAGTGTTAGTCATGTGGTGAAAGAGATGAAACGATTAATCCCATAAAAAGTGAATCTAAATAATTAACTGGAAAATAATAAAATACAAAATAGAACTGGGTGTGAAACGTAATCCACTTAGAAATGTGCCAGAGATTAAAATTTGACTGTGTAAACGAATGGTATATACACAAATCAGAATCCGTTCTAGAAAATGAGATGCTTAGGGTTTTTTTTGTTTTGTTTTTTTAACATAAAGGTCGGTTAGCTTCCGTCAGAATAGACCAAATTTTCATGAAATTGCTGTTTATTGGATTTTGCCATTTAAATGTTCTTTGATTTAAGATAAAAGAAAGTGAAAAAATAGAAAAATAATTGGACCAAACCAAAGAACTAAAAAGTTAGGGTATATGATAATGCAGTCAATATGAACGGTAGGTGTTGCATTTGCAACAATAGCCCAAGCCTTGTAAAAGAGACTGATGAAGCTGGAAATCAAATAAAGAATTAATACTCTGTGAATGACAGCATTGCTAAGAATGGCCAGGATTCTCAGAAAAGTCTTCCTGATTTGAAGAAGCTGGCTGTCACTCAGACTTCTGCTAAAGACCATCAGCTAAAACTGATTAAAAAATATTAAAACCGGTTATGCCACTCAACCACATACATAGGAAATGCACAGGCTGCTGCAAACTTCATGAATTGCAAGAAAAGAACCACAACCATATGTACATGGACGACATCAAACTAGTAGCCAAAAATGAAAAAGATGCTAATACAGGCAGTGAGAATATACAGTCAGGATATAGGAATGCAATTCTGCAAAGTAAAATGTGCCATTCTAACAGTGAAAAGTAAAAACGACATATGATGAACGGAAAGGAAGTACCAAATCAAGAGAAAATTAGAACGCACGGATTTCTTCGTAATATTGGAAGTCGAAAGTTTCAAACAATTGGAGATGAAAGAAAAATATAGTATCTCAGAAAAGCAAGAAAAACTATTCAAAACCAAACTATATAGCGGAAATTTAATCGAGGAGATAAATACCTGGGATTTCTTCCTTTAAATCTACTTGGGACCAGTCTAAGAGTAAACGAGGGAAGTAATTCAACAAATGGACTAGAAATAATGATGATGATGCAGAGGTCTTTACAAGCAAGGGATGGCATTGACAGATTATACATGATAAGAAAAGAAGGAGGAAGAGGACGCCAAATCATTTAAGATGGCGTCGATGTAACTATACGACTAGAAAACTACACATAAAAAAATTCCAAAGACAAATTACAGGGACCAAAAACAAAGCAGACGACAGAACAATAATAACTGGAAAACAAAAAGGTAAGAAAACCAATTGAATGGGCTTTTCAAGCGACAAACAAACGAAATCTCAGACAAGAAAACTTAGACATGTCTGATTAAACACATAGTTGGCGAATACAGTATATTTTTGCAAAAAGATTTTAAAACTAGACAGGACTGGCAATTTTACAAGAAATTGAAAATTGACCGAGTGAACAAATCGGATATACACAGAAAAGAATCTGGCCCGAAGAATGAGACGCACACGGTTCTCTGGTATTTTGAGATACATACAGATCATCTGATCTCACCCAGAAGAAAAGACTTCGCAATTGTCAAAAGAAAAAGAAATAGAACTTGCAAAATATTGGAATTTGCCGTCCTCCAAGATTACAGAGTAAAATAAAAAGAAAGCAAAAAGATAGATAATTAACACGACCTTACTAGAGAACGGAAAATAACTACGGGACATGAAAGTGACGATTATACTAATTGTAATTGGTGCACTTGCTACAGTCCCCAATCATTGGTAAAGAAACTGGCAGACAAGAAATTAGAGGAGAGGTGGAGACTATCCAAACGACAGCATTCTTAAGATTGGACAGAATACTAAGAAGAGTCCTGGAGACTTGAGGAGACTTGCCCTCACTCAAACTCCAGTGAAAAACTAGCAGCTAACGCTGGTGTTAAAAATTCTTAAAGAAGTAACAATATTAATTGTAATACACAAAAGGGCTTGGATATGCTCCGGGAAATTTAGATGTCTTAAAAATGTACAAAATATCCGAAAAAATGATAAAAAAAGCCAAGCAGAAGATAAAAGTGTAATTACCTGCAGGAAGTCAAAACGCAGCAGAAGTAAAAATGCAAATAAACATCATCCAGGTAGATTTACTGTTGTCACTACTATTTTTTCAAGCCATGATACCAATCAATCATATTATTAAAATGTGAACAAGTGGCAACTACTTTACAAAATCACAAGAAGATTTCAACCACCTTATTTACATGCACGATATCAACTTATTTTTAAAAAAATAAAGAATTGAATGTGAAAAAGTATTGAATTTACAGCCAAGTTATAGGAATAGAATTCGCAATGAAAAGGAGGTGGATGACTCGTTATCATTGAGGATAGTATAGTTGCATCAATATAAGAGTTTGAGATGTACAATAAAAAGAACACAGAAACACATATCAAGAAAGAAAAGAAATTTCTATAAATATCAGCACACAATAATATCATAAATGACAATTGAAGTGAAAATTGAAATACACCACGGAAAATCAAGTGTAGTTAGTGTGGAGACAGAATTGAAACGTTTAATCACATAATAATTGAATTTAGTTAACTACTGCAAGAATAAAACAAGACTAAGCATGATTGAGAAGGAAATATTATCCACTGGTACGTTTAAAAGATATTTACATGTGCCCATACTAAGAAATTATATGTGCACAAACAAGAATCTGTCCTAAAAATTGAGATAGATTAAAATCTTAAGGATTTAGAAGAGTCTGGTGATATTTGTTTTTGCTCAGATTCCAATGAAAGATCCCCGACTAATGCTGGGGTGAAAACCCGTAAAAATTTGAAATAATAATAAGAATAATAACATTAATAACCAAACAAGTACTGACAAATATCGAAAGCTAGCACAGCTATGGGCGGAAAGTAGCAGACAGAAAATTGCGTAACGGATTAAACTATGACAAAGCAGCTAATAGTAATTTATACATCATAAATTGTCCAGGAAAATATGACATGATTCTCAGCAATTTTGAGATAAAAACAGATATACCAAACGAATCTATATGACAAGATCTAATTGTACTAAACAATAGCGGACTGAGTCATTCTAGCCGGTCGTAGAATTTAGGTAAAGGAAAGCTACAAACGTAATAAATACCTGAACCTTCTGTCACGTGGTCTTCCGCTGAGAGAAGAGAAATAAGGGATTACTACTATTCCTCTGTATTTGAATTAACAGGCCAAGGACTGACCGTTGAAAGAGGAACCTAGGTCAATTCCTCAAGTAACAAATCCAGGTCAGGATGGAAACCAACAGATATTTGTACTCTATGACCAGATGGGTAAAGAATGGGGTACAGGGACATATAATAGCCCTTACAAATCGCCTGACAGGGGAAGGAAGAAGATAGAAGCCAAATGATTGGCTAGAATCACAAAGCGGAAGTAGCCTCCTTCTTCCGTCAGCGGAAATAGGGAATAAGAAAATCAGTTTTGGGACAGAGGTCGTGGTGAACGGATCTCATGCCAAACTCCGGGCAAAGAAGAGTTTGGAACAGGGGTCGTCGTGAACAGATGGGGGCGAACCTCGCGCCAAACTCAGGGTTAAGGAAGCGGAAAAAATCTTGGACAAGAAGAGGAACTTAGTGCCTTCAAGCCAGAGCGATACGCATAAATAAATTCCGTCAACCTGTAAAAGAGAAAATACTCTCCGAAGAAGCCCATCGAAATGATAAGTAAACATTAAGACTGTTTCTCCCGATACCTAATTAAATACTCTCCCTCTCTCTCTCAATTTAAAGAAAGACTAAAGAAAAGAAGAAAAGGAAGAAAGACATTTATCGTCATATATTATCCGCTGATAATATATCCGACACGTTGAATATGCCTATCCGCGTGTGTAGTAAAAAATTTGATATATTTTAATGTTCCCACGTGTTGAAGTTGTTCATTTGTGTCGTCAAGTTGTTATTTCATGTTTCTTTTTCAGCTTCTTTCGCCTCATGTTATCCCCGCGTAAATTGTCCTATTCTTTCCTTTAAAGATGTTATACGGGAAACCGTAGGTGTCGTCTACTACAGTTAATATCATTACATCTAAACCTAGAGGTCCATATCTTCCATTGTTCTAGGGGAGGAAGAACTAGTGGCCTTGGTGGGTGTGTGTGTAGTGTGAAATCTGGAGACCCCTTGCCAACGGCGGTCAGTCTACCCCTAAATTAACCTCCACATAATATGACAGTTCCTATATGCCCGAGAAAGGACTTTGAACAAGGACTTATTCTACGAGGGATCAAGTGCCAGGCTGCCCCGTCTTCACTCGTGCAAAAAAACAAACAAACTCCCCGTTTAAAGATAACAATATTTGAATGCACCAGTTCCCATACGTTTTTAAATGGTTGCTCATCCGGGGATCTTTTTTATTTTAATTTGCCGTCACACTTGGCAGATAATTGAGAATCTTGGAAAACATGAAAGTGAAAAAGGTCTCGAACATATCTGAAACCCTTGGAACAATCCGCTTGGAAGGGGAAATGTGTTTGGAGGAACCAAAGATCAGAAACAGACTCGAAGCCATCGAGACGACAGCATTGCTCAGACAGGCTAGACCATTTAGAAGAATACTGGAGAACTTGTGAGACTTGCTGCGTCTAGGATGTCAGTGAAAACGATCATTTATTTTAGTTTGAATATCTCATTGATAATTACAAAATATATCAGATTTTACAAAGCTCAACGCTGCTGCTGATGGAAAAATATCGAGGAACATATTGGGATCATTCAAATCCATGAATTGACTGCAAAAGACAACTGAGAAAAATATATCATACTATTTAACGTGGATGAAGAACGAAAATAATTGCTGATCATCCCGAACAGGGCCAAGGAATAATTGGAAATATTACACCAATACTCTTGTCTGTAATGATATGCACACACGAAGATGCCACAAATATCACAAAAGTTATAATCCATGTAGCAGCGAGAATATCCAGAAAAGTATCGTGTTGAAATCTTGAAGACTGTTGTAAATTGCGAATAAGAAGATTTGCTGTCACTTGATCTTTTACATGCAATAAAAAGGCAAAGAGATCAAAGGCAATATAATATTCATTGCTTTTTTCAATTCTTAAATAGTCGTTTATTTCAAAAGATGAGTTAATTTTTTAAAATATCAATTCAAAACCGTCGAAATATATATCAGTAAGTTTAATCCAAATCTTATTTTTGTATCTCTGTGTCGTTGATATTGGAGATAGGAAAGGGAATAAAATTAGTCAGTAATAAAATTAATGCAAAATAAAAGTAGAAATAAGAGTAAAAATATCAGATGTCTAACATGATAAGAAATTAGAATATTCGGTTGATCAATAAAATTAAGAAGAATGAGTATTCGATGTTAGTCATGCACCAGGGAAAACATATATATGCAGAAGGAATTGAATTTCCTGAAGAAAAGCGTAAAATAATCAGGAAATTGAATGCAAATGCCCTGTTCCTGTAAAAAGAAATGTTAAAATAAGATATTCTGAGGGGAAAATAGACGGAAACAATAAAAATAAAGGAAGAACACAATGATCAAACTAAATAAGAAATAGACACGAAGCTAAATGACGGAAATTCATTCACATAATCATTACAGGAGTCCATTGAAAAACAATGTTAAAAAAGTTACAGCCAAGAAAATAGAAAATTAATGATGAAATAAAATGCAATCAAATTCTATATGACTAAAATCATATAGATAAATTCATTAGAAAGAAGAAAGCATCTCATTAAAATATCCCCATTTGATTTATACCACATTGACTAGCTTGAACTCTCAAAGATTTCCTAGCTGTTGTTATTTGGTGGAACTTATTTACTCTAGCACACAGGTTATCAATCGCCAACGACACCTGTACTAGAGGCACTCGAAGTGTAACGGTTATCTTCGTAGGAAATGGATGCCATGGCCTTAGCTCAAATCCATGATGCGACTGTTTGCATTTTACATAAGCTTACTACTCTTTGTAAATGTACAGATTAGATTTTTATCACTCTAGCTATGAGTAAATTGCAGGACATCTTGCGCTCTTTCACGTTGGAATGTGTTACCTACCTCCTAAAGGTCTTTTATTTCTAGACTCCAGTCATGTGTAAATGAGAATATTTCTTTTACCATAAACGTTGTGAGGCAAGACCATAAAGAAGATGAAAAGAAAAAAGAAAATAACGACTTGAGAACAGTCCTACCAAAGACAAAGTGTCGGAATAGTTTTCCTTAATAAGAAAAAAACAAGGGAAAAAATGGAAGTTAAGCGAAAACACAACAGTGATGACGAGGATCTAAGATCCCGATGAAGGCAATTAGAACAGAAATTTTTACAGAAAATCTGATACATCATCAGGAGTAATTTGAACAAGTACAGCTTTGTTTACGAAATTCTGTCTCAGTGTTTTATCGTTCAATTATCAGCCACATAATCCAATAGTTGTCCAAAAGTTGTTGACATTATAATCTCAACAAGTTCAGAGTGCCGCAAAGATGTTTAACCTAGTCATATATTCTGTATTTGGTACAAACGCTGGGAAGACATATTTCTCAATAAATTCGTTCCCAAAGATTATGTCAAAAATGGAATCAAATGAAGGAAATAGACTGGATGGGAAATTACATTTTGAATTAATGACTACCACAGGATTAATTGTAATTTTCTTCGTTTTGTTATTTTGTAAAAACAGTGAAACGATTTAATCTTCGGCTCTTAACAGAATATTTGGGGAGATACAGAGAGCAGAGTCTTAGGATAAAAGAGGAAAAGTCCATAATTGAGTTGAGAAAAGACTGGAGTGTTTAATTAGTAAATGCAACAAAATGACTCCGCGGAAGAACTGAAAAAGAATTCAGGGAATACGAGCAATTAATCAGGCAAACAAATAAATACAAAACAACGAAATATAGTCAAAACTAGAAATGTCTGAAAGAATTGGTTATATAAACAGACGTTCTTTATTGTAATAATGCCAGCGTCTAAGATTTGATTATTACAAAAATTGAAACCGGTCGAATATTTGAAGCAACGGCACTAGGATACCAAGTTTGAAAGAATCAATAAGGAAATAAAGATATAAGCATCTAGACAGTTGCCAAAAGAATCGAAAACTTTGAAATATGGACGTTGGCTTAAGTGACTTAAGTGGCTTGCTGAGAACGGACCAAAGTAAGCTTGTCAAAAATTTGAAATTATTAAAGAGTCCAGGATGAATTAAATTGGCTTCAACCTCAGAAGATTTCTGGTTGATAAAAGCACTGCCACGGGTACAGAAATTAAAACTTGATGCCCTGTTTGTTTTTGCATATTTTTTTTTCGCGCAATATTGACAAACACCGGTTCATTTCATCTTTGAGGCAGGTTCGATCGTTGCTTGGTTAGTTTTGTCGCATGAGAATTATTGTAGAAATAATTTCAGGCTGACCTCAGTTTAACAATTATGGACTCCATTTAAATGCAGTATATAAATGTGTCTTTAGACTCCTTTTATCTGTCCGCAGAATTTTGGATATGCTGACTATATAATCTGTTAGAGGGATAAGACCACCCCGAAAACGGATGTCCAGTGTATGTCATTTAATTGCATCTGATGATAAGGCTTCTGTTCAGGAATATGTGGAGGAAGGCATACACCTTGAAGGTCATTGCTTATTGGCCCACTTTAACCTGGATGTGTATTACATTTTAGGATTCCTTCTATTGGCAAAACTGATTATTCCTATCTGATAGGGACGAATACAAAAATACTCTTACGAAAAAGATACACAGATAATAAAAAACCGATGTCTCCACACTGCCAAAATTTCAGAAAAGAAAGCTCATCACGAATGCTGTAAACTGTCAAAGACAGAACACTTGTCATGTGAAAGCAAGATTAATGATAGTAATCAAAATAAAGTATTTTCAACTGATTTACGTCATGAATATTTAACTGAGACTGCTTAAATATACAATGTAATTACGCACAATCCCTAAAATACCTACATAAATATAAACAAATACAATTCTTTGGGAATGTGGGATTCAACTATGCTTCTACGTTCTGGTCACGAGACAAGATCTTATCACATACGAGAATAAGAATGTTAGATGTCTGTACCTGAAATAAGATATTGAATAAACCGAGAATGTGTAAAATATACTGAACTTTCCACATATATGGAGATATTGTCTCATACGAGAAAAACACATCATTACAGATTCGTTTGATCAGTACCAAATCGCCTCACAAATTATTATACCGTGCGTCCTCAAAAAGCTGCTGTCTCAAAAAAGTTCCATAATAAATAGTTTAGGACTCGCATAGTTGACAAAAACTGACTACTAGATCCGTGAGACAAAAGAAGAGACAGACGTATTGTTTCAGTTTGGGGCTGACATTTATTAATATAAGGATAATACAAGCTGGTCATCTCCAAGAGGTTCCAAACTGTATTTCATAAGAAGGAGGAAACTCGTTTCCGATTCTAAAGAAAAATATTGAAGCTTTAAAATAGCGGTTTCGAAAACGTTTAACTCGAAAGAACATGTCTGTTTTTGTAGAATAGCAGAAACCTACTAGTTAAGAACTCAAAGTCCACACTTTCTAATCACTTGCTTTAAACAAAAAATAACATCCAACTCGACCAGTCTGTTATATATCTATAGTACTGCCCCGGGATCATGGTAGAATGGGGCTGTATACATAAACTTATTTAAAGTTACTGAATCGGCCCGAGACAATTATAATTCAATCATGTCAAATAATACAGTATTTGCGTATTGAAGAGACTACTACCTGCCTGTTGGTCACCAGTAAGAGCGCCTAGAGAGTACCATTATGAATTCTGATACTTCTAATGATATGCTTTCAAGTTATTTTTTTCTTTTTAATATCAATAGTCATTACTCTGTATTCAGTTATGTGGTTTCACCAATCTAATTACAATGATCTTCAAGTTGCGGTGATAGCACGCATTTACCGGATTCTCTGGCTCTGTTGTATAGCCATGACCACAATACATACACATACACATTCAGAAACATATTCAACACAATAAGGACTAGCAAAGACAGTTCTTTAGAAAAATATACCTCTCACTTTATTGAAAGGGTTGTGTGTGAGAGGGAGTTGGAGACCGAACAGAGCTGCAACATATTGACCTCCACTCTTATGGCCATGACAGCGTTTCTTTCCCGTTCTCATGGGATGCTCAACCGGGGACCTGGGGGCCCAGCCTCTCTGGGACATGGTCCTTATTCCAGCATCTTCTCTCCAACTGCAACTACTAAATTGGGGATCCTGAGGGCCCCCTCTGCTGGTTGCTAGTTCTCTCAACAGAATCTTATCTCCAACTGCAACTGCTCAATCGGCGGCCTGAGGGTCCCCTCTGCTGGGTGCTGGATCTCCAACTGATTTGAACTTCCTGCCGCCGGGGTTATATATTAATTTAACACCCACTCTTCTTCCTGCGAGCATCACAATTTCGCACTCAATTCAACACCTTGACAGTCAAGGTCATATCCTGATATTCCTCGATCCGATGTACCTGTTATTTACACAGGTGCATTTCTTATTTTCACTGCTTGGCCGTGTCGGAGGTCAATATACAACAGCTCCATCCGTCCTTCTCATGCGTTACTCCCTGCAGGTCCTCCAGAATTGATAGTGTGCGCACAGAGTTAATGTAAATAAGAACTAATAATAAGCCTTAAAAAACAATAATATATTCTAGTAACAATTATTTATACAAATAGTTTACATTTATATAATCATATGTTTTAACTTATTCCAATAAAATGCTACTAATTTTAAAACTTATCTTTTGACCCATAGATGAGACATGATCAGGTACAACCTCTTCTGGTCAGAAGGAACCTGAAAGTAATGGCAACAAGGGTATTGTCCACACTCATCAAATCGCTATAGCTAATTCTCTCTGAATGCATGGATTTTAGTTTTAAATCAGGGCATTTCTTTTTGGGCTATCTTACTCCTTTGAAGAGGACTCAGTGGGTGTAATCTAAGCCCTAGTAACATGGCGGATACATGAAAAATGTTGTATTCGTGTTTCAGAAAATTATTTGGTTTTGAGAATTTTCAATATCAAATCTATCGTCCAATCCTGGCCGACATAATTTGATTTTTATTTCGATTATGTCTTTTAGATATTGAATTTAAAAGTAAATTTGTAAGAACATCTGTAGCTGAACAGCGTCTAGACTTTGTAAAATAAGTAAAAATATTCTGAACATGATTATGACTGTTATGCCTCTTAATGTTTGAGCACATAAAACGGTGCAAGGGATTGTAAATTTAAAAAAAAACTGAACAAAAAAAAACCCTTCGTTCGTCTCTTCAATTTTTACCTATACGCCCATGTTACGGTGACGAGCGTCAAAAATGAAAGTAAAAGAGAAAAAACTCTTATAGTTCATTAGTTTCATTTTATTTGCGACTTTTTCACACTAGCCAAAAAATAAATGGTGATTTTTTTACTCAAGACTGAATGACTGCAGATTTACTCAGGAACTATTCTAAGTATTCAAGTAGAAAGTAGCTGTTGTCTGGGTGGCCTAGATTCTTCCTATGATCTACAACCTCTTCTAGAGTTGATATAACTCTCACATTCAAATTCCACAGTTTTTTTGCATACACTGACTACTTCCTTGCGTTAGTCTTTCTTTTATCTTCACCGTATAGTCCTGTGGGACAGCAAAACCCACTCGTTTTAGGTTATTTTTTTCTTCTTGTTGATAAATATTTATTTTTTTCTTCTGGCTGGAAATAAGAGGTCCGTTTGGTTTTATGTCTCAGAGAATATTGAGCGTCTCGTTTTCATGCAGTGATTCTAATTTTGCATAAAGTTATTTTCTTGATTGGACTAGCTTTGGTTTCACGAATCATTCTCTGTGGATCAGCTTTCCTAACAAGTCATGCATGCTCATTTACTTTTTCTGTACTAGTTTGCTCCTTTTCCTTATTACGTAATTAACTTTTTCCTTTCTATCACCACATAACCCACATTTTCCTTCTGACTGCTTTTTTTTGGGGGGGTTGCTTTTTGATTTAACATTATCATTCATTAGACATTATATTTTGGGACTATCAAAAGATATTCAAGTTTTCGCTTCAGTTACACAATCTTAGTCATGTCCAGATAAAGCAATAGGCTATTTATTTAGTTGGCTCATTTTTATTATTATTATTATTATTATTATTATTGCAAGATCTTATGCATAAGTTTTAATATGATTTCTCCCTGAATTCTGAATGACATTTTTCCACAGTTCTCCGGAATGTTTTTTCTCATATCAATAATATTACTACTAATAATGATAATAAAAAATGTCATTATTATTATCATTATTGAATGCTGGCAAGTTCTCTTACTCCTTCTTTTTTGACACATATAAAGAGGCAACGTCATCTTCAGAATGTAAGGTCTCATGCATCGTCATTTTTTTTCTTGTTCTCACATCCATTTTTTGAAGTTTTTTTTTGTACTCTTATAAAATGACCGGGGTTTTTAATTTAAGGCATAACCCAGGTATTTATGCCTTTTATAAGGTATCTGCTATATAGTTTGGTTTCGAGTAGCATTCCCGTTCGCCTGATATATTCTTTTTTTAATTTTTTCAGTTATCTCTACTTATTTGATGGTGTCATCTTCAAGTATGCTCAAGTATTAGTAGGTAAGTAAAGTTGGTGACCGTTGTCGAGGGTGACCCGTATTGTCCCTTTTCGATAGCTACAATACCAAGGTGTAAGGGAGGGTGCTACTACTTTCCCTAGATTACTCCACTTTACCCTTGATCCTTACCTTATAATGCTGTGTGTTAATCAAGGTCGCGTAAAGTACCATTTTTGAGGCTTTGGTATGACTCCACCTGGGATTGAACCTAGGTCTCCCGGGCCATTGGCGAACACTCTGACCATTATGCCACTGTCCGGTTTCCTTTTTTCCTAGCTTTTTATTTTTTTTCTTGATTTGGTTGTTCCATTCCTTCCGTCATATGTCGTTTTCCGCTTTTCTATGCCAAATTCCGTCCCCATGTCTTGACTGTATATTCTCAATGCCTGTATTAGGGTTTCTAATTATTTCCCATTTTTCTGCAAACAGTTTGATGTCGTCCATGTACAATAAACATTTCCTAAGAATGTTTTGGAGTGACTTCATTGCTATTACAAATAGTAATCCCGATTGCGCATTTCCCTGGAATATACATTTTTGGATTTTTTTCTTTAACTCTGCTAAGCATTTTTCACCTGCCAACAAATCCACTATCCAGTTTTCCATGGTTTTCTGGATACACTTTATGACTTCGTCAGGTATTTTGTACATTTTAAGTGAATTAAGTGGTGAATTAAATAACTGTCTAGACTTTTTTGTATCGGCATTAAAATTGTCGTAGACTCTTGAAAATTCAGTATGTTATTGCTATACATCTTATGAGATGACTAAGTTTCATGATTTCAGGTTCAAAGAAACAGCTACATCAGGAATTGGAATACACCTTTCTAAAGCCTGATTGTCGTAGCTGGTGAATTTCAAAAATGCAATCTGGACGTGGGGACTCTTTAGAAGAAAGATATACAATAAAATTATGTTTTAAACTTAGAAAAAATGCCAAAAAAACGTATGGAATGCTTCAGACAGCTTTTGAACCATCTTGCCTGAATCGAGCATTAGGTTTTGAGTGGAATAAGAGATTCAAGGAAGGCAGGGAGTCTGTGAGGGATGATGAGAGGTGTGAGAGGAGTAAGGAAGTCAATACACCAGAGTTGATTGGTCAAGGGGTTAGGGTTAGGGTTACTATTTTGAGGTTTTAAGGGAGTTCAGCAAGAGATTCCGTCGGAAGAGGTCAGCACTCTTCAAATCGGGTCAGTGGCATTTCCACCAGGACAATGCATCAGTCAACAACTCCATCGTTGTCACAGACTATTTGACCAAGATGGGGATCAAGACAGTTCCTCAGCCTCCATATAGTCCAGACCTTGCTCCCTGTGATTTTTGGTTATTCCCTAAGCTCAGAAACTGTCATTATGAGACGATTGAGGAGATGAAAGAGGCTGTGACGAAGGTCATTGAAACGCTCACACAAGAGGACTTCCATGAGGCCTTCCAGAAGTTGTTGGAACGGTACAACAAGTGCATTGTTGCCGGAGGATATTATTTCGAAGGGAAATAGAGTTTTATGAGTGTTCTATCAATAAAAGTGTCCATACGAAAAAAGTCTGGAACCTTATTTAATGATCCTCGTAACAAGCTTTTGATTACAATATAGTAAGCCTTTTTAAAATCAATCCACGCCATAGCTACCTTTATCGTTTGGTTTTACTCTCCTTGAGTGACTCTGAATCAATATATTGCAGTTCTCTTGTGCCTCTGATCCACTTTTGACACCTTTTGTGTTCCTTGGAGAAGAATCGGCAGCTTATCAATGAATAGTAAATATGCTCCCTAAATTGTGCAGTTGGTATTTTCTACATTATTGGTATACATGCAATGGGTGTATAGTTGTCTGGGGCTGTGTATTTGTTGGGGTTCTTTCTGGATCATGGTGGTATTTTCTTTGGTAAATCATTTGGATATATCAGTTTTCATTAAACATCTATACATTTCGGTTGCCAGTCTGTCGTGGATGGAGTTTAATTTTTAAAGCCATAATCTGTGTATACCATCGACGTCTTGCTTTTCTAGCTTGGTAATTGTGAAATTGTTGTTTTGTTTGAATCGTTTGCCTTTCAAACTGATGCTCTTCTTCAAGTGTTCACAGCTCTTTTTCTATTTTTTTTATCCATTCAGCATTTTTGTTATGATCTTTCCGTTCCCATATTTTTCTTGAAAATCCTATTGCCTCCTTCGTATCTGGTCGGTGGTATGTCATCGTCCATTTTCCCCTACATGTTGGGATAATTTTCTTTCGTTGTTTTCAGAATGTCGTGGTTTGTTTGTAATTTTTGGTCTTGTCTCGGTATCTTTTTAGTCATCCTTCTTTTGCCAATACTTTCTGACTATTCTCTTCGTGTTGTATCGCACATTGTAATCGTCTTGCTTTTTCCTCCTCGTTCGAATATATTTTCATGTTCTCACTCAGCATTTTTGCTTGCAGTCGTACTTTTCTTTATACCTGCGTTTCCGACTTCATTTCCCATCCAAGTCTTGACTTTCAATTCATGTTCTTCAGAGAACCCCGATTTTTCCATAAACTAATTTTACTCCTAAATAAATTAGGTCTAATAATCAGTGATGTTGTTTGTTGGGATGTTTATCAATTGGTCGTTTGTTTATTTTTTGATTTCTGACATTAATGTTCTTCAGAAAACAATGTGGTTTTCTTTTCAGATATGATTATTTTCATAATCTACATTTATTTTTTCTTCTTGTGTTAGTGTTTGTGTCATTGTGTCAATGGAGTTTCGGTGATTATTACTAAGATTTTGCTTTTAGTTTGGAGCTTCTGCTTTTTCAGTATTTTGTGTCTCGGTTACTGTATTTGGGCCCCGTTGATATGTTTCCTAATATATTTGTGGGTGGATTTCAAGAATTTCATGGTCAGAAAACCTATTGCATTAATTGTTTTTCATACTATCTTAATGTAGCCTTGTTCATAAAATA
The DNA here is from genome assembly GCA_963585895.1 of Sepioteuthis lessoniana. Taxonomy (NCBI): domain Eukaryota; kingdom Metazoa; phylum Mollusca; class Cephalopoda; order Myopsida; family Loliginidae; genus Sepioteuthis; species Sepioteuthis lessoniana. Next base: position 49,397,408 of record OY757910.1, on the reverse strand, counting down.
AAAGTATAGTGCTTGTTTGTTATCTTTCCTAGTCCATTTCCTCCGCTGAAGTCTCTCATTTGAGTGAATAATTTGTTCATTGCTCCAAAGAAGAATCACTTGTCTATCTGAAAGACGAACAGGCAACATTTGAAGGGTGCCGAATGTGGCAGCTATATTGACTATCAAGGATAATATTTAATCGGTAGTATATTGTGGCTATTCTAGACCCAGGGATTGTTTATTATCTGCGGGCCTGCCACAGATGTGACCGAAAGGCCTTGTGGCAGGGAAGCTTTTCAGATGTCACCAAACATATATATATATATATATATATATATATATATATATAAATTACGAATTGGTTAAGTTTTAACTTAGTCTCAAGTGAGGAGATTTTTTCAATCTACCTCCAGCAATTAGCCTCTGTGGTATTTGAATGCATTCCCGTATTGTTCTTTATGCTCTTGCTTCTTTTTTTTCTTTTATTGATCTAAACAATTGGAAACTCGGTACTACTAACACTGGTCACTTCAGAATGAGGATTATAATTCTTCCTACAAATTTTATCAGTCCCATTGTGGACTTTACTTGTTCACTTCCTAAATTACGCTTTAAAACATTCTCATAAATATGCTAATATTATTTACCTCAGGGATTCACTGACGAAGAATAGAATTTCGCATAGACATGTTGTTCATACTTACGCCAGCATCCTGTTCCTTCCAGGATTACTAGAAAATCTTGAGTCGCTATTCTTGCCGTGAATTTTTAAAAAGTTGTGTTTTTCAGATTCAGTCCGAGAGAAAACAACATGATCAGTTTTCTAATAACCGAGCAGGCTCACTGGGAAACCATTAATTCGGCTTTCGATCTTCCAATGAATAAATAATTACCATTGAGTTGTGGAAACTGTTAGATTTAGAGGCAAAATTCAGGCCAAAAATAATTGCAAATATCAAATGATATTTAAAAAGTACTAAAAAAGAAAACATAATGATGTTGATAATTTGGCCATCACCGAGGTAGATATTTAAATTTTTAATAAGCAATCGCTCGTACAGCGTGATTCAAACCCGGTATGCCCAATCGGTTGAGTGCAGAACACAGTTGACTAGTAAGACAACAAACGTCCCCACCAAAAAAAAAACAAAAAACAAAAAAAAACACATGGTCCCAGAAAGATTCTAAGTTTGATCTAATGGTAAGGCTTCAGTTCTGAAGATCTTGGAAGTATTGAGCACATCTTCATTGCAAGGTATTGTCCTCGTAGCGTAGTACCCTACTTACTGGACGGTGATTTATTAGTAAGCGAGTTCAAACTTAAGTCACGCTTTTACGTTCCTTTTCTGACTTATTCCATTGGGAAAAGTTTTAACTATCTAATCCCCCAAGCATTGTTTCAAATAGTATCACTGCTGTTCCCAAAAATGGCTCTGGTATTTAAAAAAAACTAGGAGAGCTGATGTGGCATTTAATAAAAAACAAAACAACTAAAATATCTACTTCATGCTCCGATTTCCCATTTTACTCAACTTGATACGAATAATATTCAATGTTATGGATATTTACAAGCTAAGAACAATGGCCTATAGATTCGTTGAGAAATGAGCAATTATTGTTGTCACGAGCCATTGCCTATTTTACTCTCCAAACTTTTCCTCATAAAAGATAAAAGCATCCAGGTAGAGGCAGATATGTCCATATCCTAAAGCCATAGAATAGGAGTAAAAAAGACAGTATATTTACGAATTTATCAACATGTCTACCATCGGTGATATTATGATATGCAATTTCTCTCTGTAAGTTGACATTTCATATGCTCTGATATTAATACATAAAATTTCTGTATCTAAGTCAACATCACGTGTTGTATGAATAACTTTTTAAAAAAAAATAGCCACTTGCACTGTTTTAGAGTACACAGACAATGTCATCGTCTAGAGTATAACTGCTTCTTAGTCAGTAGTGAATCGATTCAAGATATT
>OY757910.1:49375441-49390441 GCA_963585895.1 Sepioteuthis lessoniana | reverse complement strand
AAATAATTTTTAAACGGGTCTATTTGAATAATAATTTTCAAACGGGTCTATTGGACCTAATAATGGGAAACTAATAGTTACTACCATTATGCGCCAGAGTTGAACTGGGAGTAATGGCAATGTTGGAGTATTTAATGGCATATTCAGTAATTTGGAACTCGTCACCGGGTTCATTATGGTGTGATGCCCAGGACACACTGCATCTATATTCTTTTATACCAACATGTAAATTAAGAAATATTGACGTTAGCAAAAACAAGAAAAAACCTAAGAACCATTAGAATGAGCCCTTCAATTCATTAAAACCAGAATAATATAAGTGATATAGAAACGGTTAATCTATAAGAGAGCATTACACACAGCCATAAGAGTATACCAGGTGGTTAGTTATTCCTAAGTGAATAGTGATCTCTCTCTCTCTCTCTCTCTATATATATATATATATATAACTAGCTTTCTACAGAGTCACAACATTAGATAGAGAGATAAGATACTAGAACAGGGATGGGCAAGTTCAGACCGTGGGCTGGATGTCACCGGCTACACTGCTCTGTGTAGCCTGCGAAAGCCTCTAAAAATAAAATAAAATGAAATAAACACTTGTACTTGAATCGAAACTAAATTCTTTTGATTTTGCAAGCTGCAACCGTTTGATAATTCATTACCACACTCGGTAATGAATTATCAAACGGTTGCATCTTTTAAAATCAATAGAATCTGTTTGCCCACCGCTGTACTAGAAAAAAGTAAAAACTACAGAAATTATTTAAGGCAAAAGGAATTGAGCAGTAGACGTTGCTAGAATGGAAACCAGATGGCGTAAATATTTAAAAGATTGAACTTCAAGTAATAGCCCAATAAAAAGACGTGGCAGAAAATAGTGTGATTTCTGTATTTACATAACCTCTCCTTTACAAGAAGGATGTGACGCAAGGTCAAAATTTCAGTGGAGTACAGTGCTACGCCGCCATGTGCCCAGCGGGCTTGCAGGGTGCTGTTCGTTCCCGCCAAGTCCACCAATTAACGCAGGGAACAGACGTTGGCTGTGGTCCGTCGAACGGTATTTAGTGTTACAGATATCACTAACTCCTAAGCGGAACCACAATTTAAAGCCACTGGGCGAGTTATAGGTGAATTATTAAAAGTCAACACACCTAACTGGGTAGGTTTCTCCCTTAAATACAAGGTCTTCGACAAATACAATTATTCTATGATAAAAAAGGACTCTGAGCTGCCGTGTTTGGATTAACAAGATTAATAACAATATTATTTTATTGAATAAAAGAAAGAAACAAAAAAAATTCAGGAAAAGTTCAGGAGCAAGAAAGTATTTCTGTATCTCGGGGGAGCCTCCACAAAAATATCCGTATCTTGGACGAGGTCTTCATTTTATATCTGTTAATGGCAGAAAGAGACACTAGTTCGTCAGTGATAGACGCCCCCCGCTTTCCTTCCGGCTTCGGGATTTCATGGTAGAGCTCGTGCTCTAAATCTCAAGTTTATCATTGGGGTTAAATATTCCCTCTTTTTTCTCCTCTATTTTATCAGAGCCATTCCTTCCTCCTGTAATTTGTCTTTCATTCACGTCTGCATTAATACAGCAAGGTAAATCTGAATATATTAAATTGTATATTCACTTACTTGTACTTCTATGGAGTTTATTCTCTACTTTTTTTTCTCTCGTTATTGGGTTTCCATAACACGTTGGTAGGAGGATAAGACCAAGATTAATAATTGTCTCTCTCCACGTGGACACGTCTTTTCTTTGGGTATTCGTTTAACGAGGGTCACCAGACCTCGGAGCACTGGTTCATTCAAAGGAGAAGCTCTTTCTTTTCTCTCGAGGTTCTCTGCGCGGCATTATTTCGGAATGTGGGTTTCTTTCATATCCCAAATTATGTGTCTTTACTCTCTGACGAAGAAATGGCAACTCATTATGTGTCTTCACCCTTTGAGGACTAAATGGCAACTCATTATGCGTCTTGATCCTGTGATGAATAAACGGCAACTCTTGATGTGTCTTCACCATTTGACGACTAAATGGCAACTCATTATGCGTCTTCACCCGGTGATGAATAATCGGCAACTAGCTAGTCTCTGTAGTTTGAAAATTTACCACATGTTGACTTTATTTAGCGGTTTCTTCCGCGGTACCAAATATGGTCGAAGGTTTCCTTCTCCGCTAATACATACATGGCTAATAGAGAGTGAGTTTCTCCCGTGCCCATATAATCTTGTGATGATAGAGAGGGGTGAAGGAGAGACGACCTCTCCCACTTCCACTATTCTGTAATTCTTGCTTTCTACTATCGTCCGCTGATGGCCAGAGAGTCGCAGCTCCCTTCTCCCATAAGCCGGAAAAATGTATTAAGGTGTCATTTTTCCTCGTCACAACAGTTAGTTTAAATTAAGAAGCTGTCCTTCAATTTACTCATTGCTGAGGCGGAAGGGAGAATAGATGTAATCATTCTAATACCATATACGTTGAGGATTTGAACTCTGGTCACCAGTTCCTCTTTCTATCACGCTAAGGATTACTCTGAGCGCATCATCAGATGATAAGGTTTTGAAAAGTTTGCAGGCGTAAATTGCAAAATATATAACAATCACAGTTGTCATAAAATGAATTGGGAAAAAATATTGACAGGCAGTAGACTCAAAATGACTGATGGGGTCGATTTCATTTTTTTATGTATTTTCTTTTCGTTTTCTGTCAAAATCAATAACAGCAGGAAGGTTGGTGAGAGCAAGGATCCTCTGGACTCTCTCTCTTTCTCTCTCTCTCTCTCTCTCTCTCTCTCTCTCTCTCTCTCTCTCTCTCTCTCTCTCTCAAGCTATCCGTACTTATCAGTCACTGCTTTCCGTAAGTCCTCTCTGTAAAACTTATTTTCCGTACAGTGCTGACGATTGCAAGTTTTTGCTCGAGTGTTCATGTAGAATACTGGAGTAAGCCTCTAAGTTCTTCCTTACTTCCCAGCGGTTCCTTACATGTTTTTCAAATCTAACTTGAATGGTTTGAGAGATGGAAGAAAGCGGTCTTATAGCTGTTAATTCGCAAGGTTTCTCACAGAATTTGTTCAAAAAAGGAACCTTGCGTCATTCCCATCGAACTTTTCTTTAGCTTTTCGTTATAGTCTCAGTAGACAACCGTACATTAATACTGATACTGCTACAGCTAGGAAGAATTCGATTTTTATTTTATCAGAGGGATTAGATTCTAATATGGTCCTTTACCTGCTAATAGCAGTCCATTCCTGGCATTAAATATCTATGCGTATGTTAGCATATTTTACTCCACTTATGTGAAATGTTATTCAAGTTTTAGAGGTTTGTCGTTTAATGAGATGGCATCATCTCCATTAATATCCCATCTTTGAATTATTGTATGGAATTTCTTCAATTATTTTCTTCAATTTTGCTTCGTTCAAATATCTCCATTTTATTTTTAAATGAATTGTTTATTTAGTATAACTTATTTTATTCTATGCTTTTTTTACCAAATCTTTTCTTGTTTCAGCCATTTCTTTCAATGCTTTTGCGAAAAAGGGAATACTTTCGATATTTTGCCATTGCGTATTTCTTTTATCTTTAATCAACCAGAAAATTCTCTAGAAGTTCAAATCAAGAAAAAAAAATGTTGGTAATCAAATGATAAAGCTTAACACACTGCACAATTTTCTTTCTTTGCCAATAAATATCTTCCTAGTGGCGTTAACCTATCCTAAATATTTTTATCATAAAGATTTAGTTCGCCAGAAAAAATGACTTGGATTCTAGATTTTTTTAAAAAAGTGATTATTACACGTATCTTTCTCGACATGATGTATGCAATTATATTTTTGCTCAACATGAAGTTCGTGATCATTAAAAAGAACTCAACCAAGCAAATCCAAAAAACACCCATAACAACTAGTTTAAGAGGTATGAATAAACATTGATCAATTGGAAATATGTTTTTTTCTTTAAATACCAGAATATATTGCCAAAGAGAGGCAAACCAAACCGAAAGAAATTTTGAAAGGAAAAGAACAGCTTTTATGTGATATAGTTAAAGATAGATTTACGGCAATTTAAACGCAACGAAATCGTATGTGATAACAATACTCTTATCAGAATCTCAAATGTTACTGGCAAATGCAAACAAACAAATCGCGAATGCATTGAAAGGGAGTATTTAATCCAAATAATCAGTCAACATATAAACAAGCCGTTAATCAAAAAAAAAATAAATACCTACTTAGCTGTTATGAGCAAGTTCATAAATTCACAGGCCATCCTAAATTTTGCCAAAAATCCAGTTAAGAAAATAGAAAAATATAAATTTATGATAATATTCAATCGCTAAGGTTTATATTTATTTCGTAACGGTATATCAACAATTTCTGCTTTTTGATGACTAACTATTATTTATCCACCGTTGTCATGGCTTAGAATTCACTGACTGCAGAGAGGCAAAATCCCTACCAAAAAGGAACCGATCCAGGATAAGACATTAACCTGCATCTCATAGTAAGATACCACTTCAAGAGTTTTGAAGCGTGCAGAGTATCACTTCACTGGATTTACTTCCGTATCCACTATGACCTAGTGGGGTCAAAAAGTTCTGCTTGAAAATTATTAGAATAGGATCGGAATATTTTTTTTTCATATAACCATGTGCAAAACATAGGAAAATACGCAAATATAACTAAAAATGTACAAATTAAGCAATTCCTTAAACTATAGGCTTGACAATTTGACCTAGCTTTAAAAATCAATCAATCAGTCAAAAAGAAATATTAATCATTTCTGGATTTGTAATTACAATCCTAATTATATTTTCAATTTTCTATTGCATCTCATTAATATTCCATTTTGACTATTAGCATTTGTTTGTAAAGTTATCATATCAAGCATCCCTAGCTAATAAAAATAATTTGGACAGTTATATAGTTTCAAATGACAGCAGGAGGAAGAAGATTAGCTGAAGCAAAGACCCAAAGAGGTATTTTCCAAGGAGATGCTCTATCATCCTTACTATTCATAATTGCGATGATGCCACTTAACCACATACTCAGAAAATGCACAGCCGGATACAAATTCACTAGATCACAGGAAAAAGTTAATCATTTAATGTATATGGACGACAGCAAAGTTTTTGCAAAAAATGAAAAAGAACTGGAAACCCTAATACACTCAGTTAGAATATACAGCCGGGACATAGGAATGGAATTTGGCATAGAAAAGTGTGCAATGCTTGTAATGAAAAGTGGCAAACAGCAACTAACTGACGGAATGGAACTACCAAACGAGGATAAGATAAAAACGCTCGCAGAAAACGAAACCTACAAATACCTGGGCATCGAGGAGGCTGACACTATAAAACAAGTGGAAATGAAAGAAAAAATTCCAAAGAATATCGCAGGAGAACTAGAAAACCACTCGAGACAAAACTCAATAGCAGAAATCTTATCAAAGGAATAAATACCTGGGCTGTACCTCACGTTAGATATTCCTGACCCTTTCTCAAGCGGACCAGAGACGAACTTAAACAAATGGACTAAAGAACAAGAAAACTAATGACAATGCATTAGGCACTACATCCCAGAGACGACGTTGACAGACTATATGTTTCAAGAAAAAAGGGAGGAAGAGGACTAGCCAGCATTGAAGACAGCGTTGACGCATCGATACAACGACTCAAAGACTATATACAAAAACACGAAAAAGGAGTCATTTCAGCCACCAGAAACGAAACTGAGAACACGATGAACAACACAATGACAATAACTAGGAAACAAAAATGGGAAGGAAAACAACTCTATGCACTGTGTAAACGACTAATAAACTATATCTCACACGACAAAACCTGGACATGGCCAAGAAAAAGAAACTTTAAGAGAAAAACAGAATCTCTCCTAATAGCAGCACAAGACAGCGCCATAAGAACCAATCATATTAAAGCGAGAATAGATAAGACTCAACAAACTAGCAAATGCAGGCTATGTGGTGACAGAGATGAAACCATCAATCATATAATAAGCGAATACAGCAAATTAGCACATTGGAAGTATAAGGCGAGACACGACTGGGTCGGTAAGGTGATTCACTGGGAAATGTATAAGAAATTTAAATTCGACCATACTAACAAATGGTATATGCACAGCACAGCACCTGTCCTAGAAAATGCCACGAATAAACTCCAATCTGACTTTAACATACAAGATGACCAGACCTAATTATAATCAACAACAAAAAAATAGAACTTGCAAAATAGTCGACTTTGCTGTCCCGGCTGACCACGGAATAAAACTGAAAGAATGTGAAAAGAAGGATAAGTACCTCGACCTTGCTAGGGAATTGAAAAAAACTGTGGAACATGCAGGTGAAAATTATACCAATTGTAATTGGCGCGTTTGGAACAGTAACTAAAGGATTACTAAAGGGACTAGAGGACTTGGAAGTTGGCAACCGAGTAGAGACCATCCAAACGACAGCATTATTGAGAACGGCCAGAATACTAAGAAGAGTCCTGGAGACTTGAGGAGACTTGCTGTTACTCAGACGCCAGTGAAAAACCATCGGCTTACGCTGGTGTGAAAAGCTCTAATCAGTGAATAATAATAACAATAATAATAATAATAATCCTTTCTAAACAATCTTAGTTTTAATTAGCTATTCTTAATACAACTAATTTGCACGCAGTTAAACGTTTTCAGGAATTCGTCCTTTACAGCAATAATTCTATTTATTACTACTCGATTGTTTCCACGCAGTAATATATTTACACGTATCCCTGTCCTATAAAAATGATTTTTAAACATGTCTACTTGACCCATAGATGGGACAGTAACAAGTATCCTCACTAGGCTAGCGCTGTAGAATACACCGATTGCACCCCTGCTGCAATGAGTGTCCTATATATGACACTAAACAATTTCATGGTGAGGATCCAGTGATGCTGGGGCTTTGGGGAATGCGGATTACCCCTACATTGCCATTGCTCCCAGGTTCACTCTGGCCCAGTATGGTAGCACCTGATAAGGCCCTATCATTGGGTTAATTAGAACTAACGGCATACTTATGCTAATCTGAATTGTTTGATTAAACCCAATAGCTTGAAATAAAAATGTTTTTGACTATTAAACCGTACTTATATTTAAACTGCGTGCTTATGCTAAAATGAATTATTTGAAATTGAACTATTTTTTCATTGAAACTCTAATTACACTAAATTGATTTTTTTCAATATAGAACTGTTTTGACATTTAACTGTGTGTAAAGAAAAACTGTACTTATACTAAACTGAATTAGCTGAATCAGAACTGTTTGACTGAACTGAATATCTTGATATACGAATCTTTTTGACAATAAAACTTTGTACTCATGCTAAACTAAAATGTTTGAAATAGAACTAATTATTTGTTTAAAAATGGATTAGGTATTAAATAACCTACAAAGGTTGATATGCTATAAAACCCGAACAACCAACCAACCAACAACAACCAACTCACTATGGTCTGAGTGGTTTTGGCATTACAGGTAATGAACAACTATTTAACATTTCCCAGACTTTTTTAAAATGAGACGTCTCCATTAGTGCAGTTTAGTGTCATACATTAGGCATTTGCTTGTTTGGCCAGAATTCATCCACATTTACGGGAATTGTGGCCCATATCTAGAAAAGATTTGGTTGTACTCAAATAAGCGATTAATAACATAACCGTTTTATCGTTTTGTAATCTTGCATATTGTTTCTGTTGAAGTACATTTTTCTAATTTAGTACATAGTATATCAAATTGTTTCTATTGCAGTACGCAATTTACCACATTTTTTTCATTGTAGTTCGCAGTCTACCCCATACAATATTTCTATTTCATAATATCATTACCAAACTGTTTCTATAATAAAATGGAGTCTAGCACATCGCTTCCATTATACTACGCAATCTACTGTATTATTTCTCTTGTAGTAGGTGATGGAGCTCACTGTTTTTGTTATGATATGCAATCTACCACGACGTTCCTACTGTACGATGCTGTCTATCAAATTGTTTCTATTATAGTATGCGATCACGCGCGTTGTTTTAATTTTGGTTTAGAGGGCAGCTCATTATTTCTATCGTAGTAAGCGCTCCACCACGTTTGTATTGTCGTATGCGATCCATGGCATTCTTTCTTTCGTAGTTTGTAGTATATTAAATCGTTCTATTGTTGCCTGCAGTTTACCATATTGTTACTATTGTAGTAAGCAGTCTACTATATTGTTTCATAGTATTATGCCGTATACCAAATTGTTTCTACAGCTAAACGAAATCTGTCATATTGTTTCTATTATTGTAAGTAATCTATTAGATTGTTTCTATTGAGTTATGTGGTCTACCACAATGATTTTATTGTAGCATGTTAACACATTTTTCCATTATAGTATGCTGTCAACCACATTGTTTCTATTGTATGCTAACACATTGTCCCCCTTAGAGTATACAGTCTACCACATTGTTTCTATTGCAGTATATTAACTCGCTGTTAAGATAATAGTATGCAGTCTACCACGTTTATTCTGTTGATGTGGTTATTTATTGATTTATTGCATGGGCCACGCCATAAAACGCCGGCACACAATTTTAATGCGTTAAAAGTCTTTGGCATTCATCCGACTTTATTTTCGTTTGAACGTTAGATTTTCGTTTATACGTTAGGTTTTCTTCACCGGATAGATTTACATCAATTTTTTCCGACTAAAAACAAACTACAAAATTGCACATTAATGATGCATTTTATATTGCAGCCATTTTCAATGTTCGTGTGAATAAATCCTCTTTTCACACGGTTGCTCGCAACTGTGCTGTCAAATATCATATTTCGCTTGACGCCCTGTCGACATCCGACAATCCATCATAGGTTTTCAGTAAGTGAGTCATCAGTGTTGAGGTGGATCAAATTCGCTTAAGTAATGACCACGATTTGGCACTTACCTGAATGTACAAGTAAAGCCAACGTACATCGTGCTATGTGTTGCTTTATTCTATCTTCGCTTAACTAACTAACGGCTGTTATCTCGTTTCCTCATATCTCCACAAATAATGCGATAAACACATGCATTCATTCATTATATTTATTTATTTCCTTTCTGGTTTGTATAAGTGCATTTCCATTATTTTCCTATCATTCAACTCATCGTATAATGTGTTAAACCGCGAAGTATTCTAGGATATAATGGATTAGTTTACATTTCAACAAGCCGCATTATGGTTTAACTTCAGTTACACATTTACACGCTTCTGTATAACTAAACCTTTCTCCTTCTCTCTCTCTCTATATATATATATATATATATATGGGAGGTGATGTGTGTGTGTGTGTGTGTGTGTGTGTGTGTTTATGGGTGAGTTTACACACACACACACACACACACACACACACACACACACACACACACACACACACACCTATGTATATCTATCTAAACTCAAAATGAATACATTTTTTTTTCAAAAAAGAAAAAAAAAACACTTCTTTTTACGTGTTTTTAATCTATATATTCGTTTTATAGTTGTGAAAAAATAGTTATATACATTCCAATCTGCGGAGAAAACTACGATATAACTGCTTGCTCAGATCATCGACGTATTTATCATTTTTACAATGTTTAATCCTGTGGACTTCTAGATCTCTGTGTTTCTCAACCAAACACAGCATTGTTACCATTTATATAGTTTACTATTGGGAAATTGCATTTGAATTAGTATTTTAACCTCCAATAGGATCGCAGAATTAAGCAATCGTTTCAAATGCAGATGTCTATTATCACTGCTCACGGTATTGTTATGGGACTAGACTGGTTCACCTGAAATTAACGTCAGTGCAAATTCTGATATCTTACATTTGAATTGCCTCTATTATGACACAACTTAAAAACATTTCGCATTCACTTTAATAATCTAATTCAACGAAATAAACAGACATGAAAAAATAGCCTGTAAAGTCATTTTAAAAAGGAAATTAAATTTTACACTTTGTTATTGTTATCACTGAACGATTCTTCTTCTACTTTTAATCACGATTGTCCCCTTCCGTTTAATTTATTTATAATAATGATCATAATCTAATAATTTGATAATAATTTAATCATCTGCATTTTGCTCACAGCAGGTGAGTTTTAACATCAGTATTCTGCAAGGTTTATTGAAGCGGAGTTTGTAAGTTTCGACACTAAATCAATATTTATATCGGAAAAAACAGGAAGAATCTTACGAGCAAATGACAGAATACGCATATTAGATAAAGAAGTCAAACATCTTTCAGTGTTCGGACGTGGGGATGTATATTTATGTATGCATTGCTAAAAGCACACACACACACACACACACACACACACACACACACACACACACACACACACACACACACACACACACACACACATGCACGCAAGTGTATAGATATATGTACATCTATCTGGAATATTTGCAGTTTAACTATAAACTAAGACCCCATATAGAAAATAACATTTCTACGTTTTCAGACTTATTCTAAGTTGTAAAAATTAAATCAAATAACTTCTTATGTGAAGCAGCTACACATTAAGTACAGATTATATAACAAAATCGGATATTCCTTTGAGAATATTAGAGAACCATAATATGTCTATATTCTTAAGAACAGCAATAATAAATATAACTTTACTGAAATTAAATTTAGATACAAATACTCTCTAAAATCTTGTTATATATATATATGCTTGGGGGTTATCTACATCCAACCGATGCAGAGCATGTGGGAAAACTGCCAGCCTCAAACATATTATCACGGATGTGAGTACGCTCTAAGAAGCTACACTTGGAGACAACGAAGTCCTGGAGATTTTTGCAGAGGCTTCGAAAATATATTGTGAGACAGCCAAAAAAGCTCTATATATTATCAACAATAGAGCTATTCAGTTTTTTAAAGAAATAAATATTTCAAAAGTTGATGTATATGTATAATATGTATAAATGATTGTTGCTTGAGGGTTGCACGGACTGCCACAACAAAACCGATTTCAAACTTAATTTCATATTTCCAACTGAAATAGTGTTAACGACAACGATATTGTCATTTGATCCGTTAAAGAAAAAGACGCGATGCCTCACAGACACACACACACACACGCACGCAAACACACACACACACACACACACACACACATGTATATATATAAATATATATATATCCTGTCTGAAGTTCAAATGTAAATATGGATAACTCAATAGCTAAAAAAACATTGTGCAAAATTAAACTAGTAAAACTATTTAAATGATGAAATATTTATCAAATATGTTTGGATGCCATTTTTTATTTCTTGTTTTCTAGATATTTGGAACTTACAAGAATAGGCGGCAGAAGTAAATTTGTAGATTAAACTAATGTTTGCATAAGATCAGTGAAATTTAATAAAATCTATTTTTCAAAATTTTTGTCGATATTATATGTCAAAACATAGGTTAATGGAAGGAAGAAAATAACAAAGTTATTTAGGGAGAGAATAGCCACTTTGGAGACCCAAAGTAGTTTTGCAGAGATCATCAAATGTAATAGAAATACATTGAAGATATAACTAAGTTAAGAAATTGAAGCAAATGAAAAAAGATTTAAGAACTTGCTGTCTTTGAGATGAATGTAAACAAAAAGGAGTTATGGCAAAACAACCGTTTTTGAACAGCTCTCTGATTTTTCGAAATGTTTGAAATTGAAAGGGTCAAAGAGGATAAAATATTTAGAATTTTCTATGAATTGGGTTTTGCAAAATATATCCCAAGATAAATCTTCTAACTAAGGATAAAATATATGTCAAAATTGGGTTAAGTAATACATGAAAGTTGATTTTCCAAAAATAATTTTCACCAACGATTTTCTCTCATGTGATATTTAATGGACGTGATAGATTAACCTAATGATGGCTTTTATTCAATTCAGACGTGCAAGGGGCTAAAAGAAGGCAATAGCGATGCGTACGTGAAATGATATGGGCTGGAATTGTTGACTAAAGAATTATTGGACTATTCAAAATCGATGATGAGTATAAGTTCCAGTGTCACGGTTTCAAGTTTAAGTGTGCATTTATTGATGGCAATGATCTTTCTCATATGTCTACACCTACACTGATTATTCTTCAGCAAAATATATTGACAGGAGAGAAGTTAATGGAATGGCCATCATCAAGGACTGATCTGTTTTCAATGAAAATCTATGGTCATTTTGGAAGATGAATTATATGAAAATGGCAAACGATATAGATGTAAAGCAAACTAATGAGAAGCAATTAAAACTACCAAATCAAAAATCGAAGCTGCTAAAGCAAAATACTAACAAAATCAATGCATAATATATTACTGGCTGATAATTAACTCAACTTTTTTCGAGTGACTATATTGAAATGTAAAGGATTCAAAGACTTTTGATATGAGGTTGTTATTTTTTCTATTATTGGTATTCATCGTTTTTTCATTATTTTATTCCTTTTTTATTGAAGTAGAATATTATTTGGTTTTGATTTATAACTTCAGACAAAAGTTCTTATGTATATATGAAATAACATCAATAAATTCAATTAGCTAAAACTCGAATCTTTTACTTAGGCTTTGTTTTGAGATCTCAGTTGATGGCTTAAATTTTGACATTTTTTTTTGTCACAAGAATATAGTGAAACATTTGTGTTTGAACACTGATCACCAGATGGCAAACCTCCAGATAGTATCAATACAGCTAACTTATTGATAGAATGGACATTAATCATTGGACTACTTATGTTATTTCCATTAATATTAACCTTGTCGGTTAAGGGCGGGGAAGCACAGCATTCGTGTCTCGTGGTTAAGACAGACTCTCCTTGGGCTTCAAGTTGCCGTCTTCCATGCTCTAACCTGATTTGGCTGGGTTCGGTTTATTGCCTGGTACCTGAGGCGCTTGTTTTTAAGGGAATGTCGATGGGGCCCCAGACATTTTTAAGCCACCGGTCTTGTCTGGGCAACGGCCCTGCACATTGCTCCCAAGATAAAAAGGGCCTTGTGCCACACTTTTGCATGGTGGAATGTCAATCAAATACCCATTAGTTGGTGGACTTCTTTGAGATACGGACATCAGAAAGAGAAAAAAAACCCCTCAAGTAATAGCTTGGCGGTACACTCTTGGTTTTAAGCGATTCAGTTATGGCTAGGGGCAAGACTAAAAAGTCACGTATAGTAACAATCTTTTCGTTTTTCTTATTTTCTGTTAATATATTAATTCGGTCGGAAGGAAATATTTATGCTTTTATAAAGTTGTCAGTTAATTATTTATATTTATTATGCACATCTTAGCGTTGAAAAAAGTTTTAAAACTAAATTTGAATTATAGATGTTCAAACAATTTGATCAATATTTTCAGACAGAGTACATATTGCTCTGAGTAAAGAAAGAAGGGAAGAGAATATAAAATAAGGCACCACAAAAAAAAAAAAAAAAAAACAACAACATTTTTTGCATGGATATTTAAACAAATTAGAAATGAAGAGTGGGGTTATAGTGTCATTGCATTTCTGTACGAGGTTCATTCAATAGATTAGAGGAATTATTTTGAAAAAGAAAACTACGTTTTTTTTGTTTCTGATATTTTTTCCATAAATGTAAACTCATCCTTATTTGGTTTTTAAAAAAAAGTACTTTTAGTTTGCAAAAAATCTTTGAGGTTATTTAAATGACTGTTAATCATATAGAGTTCCAGGTTTGAACGTTGGTCTTTTATTAAATTCTTTTTGGAGGACAAGTGTTACTACGAGAAATTAATAGTAGTAAGTGTATTATGTGCCAAGAAGCAGCTTTTAATCAAGACTATGTTTTCAAATAGGCTAAAAATGCTGTTACCACTATGAGCCAGGCTCAAAAAAGAAATATTCCATGAAGCGGAAACATGCTGATTATCCAATTAAAAAAAATCCGGATGCAACGCTCAATAAAGAAGACCGTGCTTTCTGGGACAAGAAAGGACCCACAACTATTGGTTTCCTGGGAAAAAAGGTAATACTAGAAACAGAGCTTCCTACTGGCAACTTCACTGGCAAAATCCATTTTATTTATTAAATACCCTGGTATATATATACATATATATATATATATATATATATATATATATATATATATACGAAGTGCATACGATGTTACCAGACTTTTTTTGTATGGGCTTTTAAAATTGTGGTAAACTCTTGAAAATTCATTATGTTATTGCTATATATCTTATGAGATGACCGACCAATTTTTATGATTTTAAGTTCAAATCAACAGCTACAGTAGCAATTAAAATGCACCCTACTAAAGCCTGATTGTCACAGCTGGTGAATTTCAAAAATGCAATCTGCCACTTTAGAAGAAAGATATGCAATAAAATCCTGTTTTAAACTTGGAAAAAATGCGACAGAAACATATGGAATGCTTCAGACTGATTTTCGACCATCTTGCATGAGTCGAGCATGAGTTTTTGAGTGGCATAAGAGATTCAAGGAAGGCAGGTTGTCTGTGAGGGATGATGAGAGGTGTGGGAGGAGTAAGTAAGTCAACAGACCAGAGTTGATTGGCCAACGGGTTAGGGTTAGGGTTACTATATTGAGGTTTTAAGGGAGTTAAGGAAGAGATTCTATTGCGAGAGGCCAGCACTCTTCAAATCGGGTCAGTGGCATTTCCACCAGGAAAATACACCAGTCCCCAACCTCATCCTTGTCACAGACTTTTTGACCAAGATGGGCATTAAGACAGTTCTTCACCCTCCCTATAGTCCAGACCTTGCTCCCTGTGACTTTTGGTTATTCGCTAAGCTCAGCTGTTGTTATAAGACAATTGAGGAGATGAAAGAGGCTGTGACGAAGGTCATTGACACGCTCACTCAAGAGGACTTCCATGGGGCCTTCAAGAAGGTGTTGGAACGGCACAGCAAGTGCATTGCAGCCGGAGGAGATAACTTCGAAAGGGAATAGAGTTTCACGTGTGTACTATCGATAAAAGTGCCCAT
>OY757910.1:49365441-49370441 GCA_963585895.1 Sepioteuthis lessoniana | reverse complement strand
GTTTTAGGAACACGTGCTTCCAATAAAAGACTTTGGAATTACAATATGTTTTTCTTGATCCTCTCTTTATTAACAAATGGACGAAATTGTTTTCCTTTTCGGCTGCGCAATCATTTGCGTTGAATAATGATTTTAGTAGGATTCGTCATTACTCTAATATTGGGTATTCTTGGGTTGTTTTCCTTTATTATTTCAAATAGATTTTAGAAAGTTCGTTTTTAAGTAGATAATGACAGTAAAGTACTAAACTGTTCTATCAAGCGTGTTCTTCTCCCTTAGCAAGATGGGATAAGGTGCGTTCTGCTAGGTCGGTCAAATATGAAATACCTTCTTCAACAATACAGGTGTATTGAACAATTGACAAAGTATTTGAATACATTGCTATACTTCCAGTTTTGCCATCAAGGTTAAAAGAGAACTGAGGTATGGTGAGGCCTCCATAATAGAATTAGGGCTGATATAATGCAAACAGTTTGAACCTGACACATTAATTCTATTTTTCCGACATTGGCATCGTTGGATTTTATTAAAGGCATGACAAACAAATAAACAAACAAAAAGGAGTGATATGGAAAAAAATGGACAAATATGGTTGATTTGCTGCCATTTTAAATTTGGTCAAAGCAAATATTGAAAGATAAAATATTTTTTCTATTAATCAATAAAAAAAAGAGTGTCCACTCATAAAAATATACGAAAACATATTTTGTTTTAATTCCACTTTTCAATGATCCTTAACAATAGAAACTGATATATATATATATATATATATATATATATATATATATATATATATATATATATATATATATATATATATATATATATATATATATATATATATATATATATATATATATATATATATATATATATATATATATATATATATATATATATAGAAACGTATGTATGTAAACAGTAGTAATTGTGATTCATAACCGTTTAAAATTTATTCGCAGCTAATATTTCCTCGTGGCTAAATGGTTAGAAGTTTTGGTTTGGCGTTTGAGTCAACCGGGTTTCGATCCCAGCTACGGGGAGATACTGTCGAGCCACACTGATGAGTTCTGGCAGAACGAAACAGATCTGTTTGTGGATGACTATATATATATATATAATCGCCTGTATTTGCCATCTGGGGTAAATAGGGTAAAAATATACACAGAATGATTTGTTTGGTCTGGATTATTTTGTTTAATACCGTATCAAACTCTCTGGCTCATTGTATGCCAAAATCATAACTGCAAAGAATAGTTGTGATACTCTACACACAATAACACGGGGAATTGGTGGGTTCATGCATTTGTCAAGGGTAATGGTAAAAAAGTGAACGTAAGAGCTCAACTACAATTCGAACTATTTTACTTCGAGATGTCAGTCAATTACTTTAGCCCTCACACTACAGGGACACCCTTAAGGCAATGACAAAAGTATATGATTCCTAAGAACAGGTGTACTAGAAGTATGTAGAAACTAAAACATTTGTATTGCTGTTAACCCTCTACTTCGGATCCATTCATGGTAATATCGGTTTTCACCTGCTTCAAAAATTCCTATATAATGGGTTACGACCATCCAAAAAGAAAATATATCAAATCCCAGAAAACACGATGAATATTATTATAATTAAACATTTTCCACAAAACAGAGAGAACGTTTCTCAGACGGAAAAAAGAATTGTTTCACAAAATTATAAGGAATAACATGTTGTGTATACCAGAATGTTTTGAATATTTCTCATCATAGAATTAAAACAAATATTACAAATACGGTATATAAAGAAAGACATCAATAAGCACCAATAACAATAAGTCCCTCGCTGTTCGGTCGTCGTTAAGCGGATATAGGTAAACAAAACAAATGTGATACATAAGCGTATAAAGTTCCTTCGCTTGCGCTGGTATCCGCGTGGCTGAGTGGTAGAACCTTGGATTTGGGTTTGAGTCAGTCGGGTTTCTATCCCAGCTTCGGGAATCTAGCGTGTCTAGTCACACTGAAGAGTTGTGATACAACGAAACAGTCTGTCTGTGGATTAATATATATATATATATATATATATATATATATATATATATATATATATATACTCTTAGATTTATCATGATTTATTAAGGCCTATAAGTTCTGTTTAAAAGAGGAACCGTTGAAGCACAAAGAGGATTATTTGCTCATAGTGGAAATGGCGTATACATTTCACATTAAAGTTGTAAAACCGAAAACTGAAAAAACTTGGCTTATCACTAACAGAAAAACAGGATTACTCAAAGATATCACAAGATCAATTAAGATTTCCATTTGCATAGATTTAGAACCTCTGTTGAGTCACAAGACACCATCAAAGCGCAGTAGTATCGTAATGAACAACTGGTGCTTTCCGATTTATTGGTAATGATGCTTTGCTCCTGAACTCTGGTAAGCTTAGAAATAGTAAGCTTATTCATCTTCAAATCTAATAACTTATGATATTTAGGTGACCGTGGGATCATTTTTTACGAAAAGCATAATCGGATATAGTGATATAGTGATACTATCAAGGCCTTCTTGTCTCAGAAGAATTTGAAGCATGTATGTTTTCAGTTGACAACCACCATTGTCATCAGCATGAAAAAATGCCGACAGATACGCGAGAAGACTCACACACACACACACACACACTCTCTCTCTCGCTCTCCTCTCTCTCTCCATTTCTCTTTGATTCACTTACAGATTGGGTACCCCACGTATATATATATATATATATATATATATATATGTGTGTGTGTGTGTGTGTGTGTGTGTGTGTAATGGACACGCCTGTAAGACAGGGCGTATGAATATTTCAGTTAAAGAGCTGAACTGTTGGAAGACATGCATATTGGTTAATGGGGGAGAATCAATGGGGACGATAAAAGCCAAACTTTTTAGATTACCTGATAACACAAGAGGGTGCACCAATGCATCACAGATTCTTCCGACCGACACTCTTCTAGGGTCAAATTCATAGTTTTTCTTTATCCTTGACCGGTTTTCATACAAAAACTAACGATTCCAACATTTTATCCATATCTGAAGTGATAGAAGGATTCATACTATCCTTAAAGTCATTAGCACTCAGTGATACGTGAAAAACCTCGCCTAAATTTTAAACACAGCTCGTTAAGTTCATTTCTTTACGATGATAATCATTATGACATGCGTTATTCTCTCTCTCCATATATATATATATATATATATATAGAGAGAGAGAGAGAGAGAGAGATTTACAAACACACACACACACACACACACACATATATATATATATATATATATTAACTTTTGTTAAAGAAGATAAAACACTTTTTATGATATTTTTACTTTTTTTCAAGACTCTTGTAATTTTTCTCATGTCAAGATCTAGATAGTAAAGAAAATGTCTAATGTCTTCTGCCGAAGAGCTTTCGACTATACTTCTAGACGTCATCAGGGGTAGTGTAAATTTGATTTGACGGTTGATTTTTTTTACTGTTTAAATAATGTGTAGCGTTTTGTTTTGAAGTGTTTGGTTGAAACGTTTTGAGTGTTTTCTTTACATATGTTCACTTGAAAAAAAAAGTTTTACTTATAGAGTTAGTGATTTTTAGTTATTTAAAATATGCAATAAGTTGGTAATTGACTAAGCTTTTATGCTTAGATGTAGCACAAGGCTGCATGAATGGTGCACCCAGTGAGAATCGAATTCACTCGTGCAGGTTTGCTAGTCTACCTTGCAAACCATTACACCACCCGAGGTGCCCAATATGCAATATGCAATAAGTTGGTGCCTGTGTTAAATGCTATTCTATTTGTGTTTTTTCTTTTTTGAAATTTTTCATGAAACCAAACGTTTCGAAACAAAACGCTGAAATTATTATTCTGCCTAAATATTCACTACCCAATATATATATATATATATATATATATATGCGTGCGTGTGCTGGTGTGTCTGAGGAAACGGTTTCTTTTGAGGTTATTATTGGCCTGGCGAATCAACGTTAGCAGGGAAGAACAGCGACCAATGAGAGCAATATGTAAATAACAACACATATATTTTCCATTGAAAGCGGATATCAAGTTTTTATTACTAAATCGACCTTTGCATATCTGAGAAAACTCGAGTTGTCACCAACAGAAAAACGGAAATCTATAAAGAAGCACCCAGATAAAGTAAGTTCTGAATTCGCATCGATCAATGCATTTTGATGAGAAGCAAACAAACCCCGGTGTTATCGGAAGATTGAGTTGGAGAATACTGATTTTTGTGGTAATATAGCTACGGCCCTGAAACCTTACCTAACCATAGGATCATCCCCTGATAAGAATTAATTTTTGGTACACCTGTTGTTCCCTTTTTCCTGGATCTGTATCTCTCTCTATCTACAAACATACTTACACTCGCAAACACACACACGTATGTTTTCATGTCATAGAAATAGAGGCTGCCGTACTCAGGGAGTGTTGGTTTCTCACCTGTGAAAGCATCAGACTCTGAGCCCTTAGATTGATGATTCAAACATAGGACTACAAGAGCAGTGTAAACGATAGCCAGGAATTTTTTTAATATAGGTATAACAAATCATATATATATATATATATATATATATATATATATATATAAATGTGTGTGTGTGTTTGTGTGTATGTGCGTGTGTGTGTATGAGAGAGAGAGACAGAGAGAGAGAGAGAGAGAGAGAGTATGCGTGTGTTTGTGTGTGCCTGTGTGCGTGCGTATGTCGGGGACGTGCAAGCGTTTCTGTGTTTACCTGTGTTTGATTTGTTAAAATGTACCAATAAAGAAACGCGTAAGATCTTAGATTTGTTTATTCTTTTATGACAGACCAAGGAATGTAATTTGTTTAAAGGATAATGGGAGTTTTTTCCATCTGATTCTCCGATCATTTCCAAGGATGGTTTTGCAATTTACTAATTTCTTTCCTGTAAGTGGCAGAAGGCCAAATGAATGTGGCACGCAATGACATTCAAACCCAATCATGAAGGTT
>OY757910.1:49342941-49357941 GCA_963585895.1 Sepioteuthis lessoniana | reverse complement strand
GTAGGTTCGAGCTGGTCGCCCTGCTTTTGCTCGGCCATGTGAGGAGGTCTATAGGAGAACTTCACTTTAGTGTTCACAGTCAGTGAATCAGCTGTCGGAATAAGGCACGTGATACAGTGTTACTATAATACTTCATTTCTACTGCAGTTTTATTGTTTTATATTAATCTTTATGATAATTTGTTAAATATGTTTATCAAATAATAGTTTACGATGGAAATGTTTGGAGCAATCTGCTGTTGTTACGATAAGAAGCTTATATCGATTATTAGGAGTAAACTTCCATTGGCTGAACACTTGTAGAAACTGTTTTAGATTTTAACCCTTCAGTATCATTCATCTTATTTGTAAAGGTTTTTTTGTCAGACTTAAATGTTGATTTGTACTCTCCTAATACAGTAGTCAGCTTCCAAATGACCAAGTCCTAAATAAGTATTATATTTTGTATACATCTTACAGTTAAAGCATTATTCGGAAAATATTTGTGTCAGCAGGCATTATATTTTCTTATATTAGAATATATCATATTAAATTGTATTGCCTAGTCGGCTGGGGCTGTAGAATACACCAACTACACCTCCGCGGAGGGGTAAGACCTCCCCAAACGATTGGTATTGATATTACACTAAAAAATCTGATGATGAGGCTCAGTGATCCAGGGGCTTTGGGGAATGCGGAGCACTCCTTCATTGCTAATGCTCCCAGGTCCAATCTAGCCCGGAATGGTAGAATCTGATAGGGCCCTATCTATGGGTTAAATAGAACTAAATTGCATTCATATGCTAAACATAATTGTTTGAATTAGAACTGTTTGACTAAACTGAATAGCTTGAAATATTTTTGCGGTCACCTAAGATTATTTGAAAAAGAATACGATACATCTCACCTCCCATCCTCTGTGTTCGTTGTAATGAACAAAAAAATGCGGACATAATTTGAATTGACAAATCTTTTACCTAAATTTTATCGTTTGAAATAGAAATGTTTTTGACAATTAAACTGAACTTACGTTTAAACTACGTGCTTATGATAAACTGAATTGTTTGAAATGGAATAGATTTTGACATTGAAACTGTACTTACAAAAAACTGTTTTGACATTTAACTGTGTGTAGACAAAATCTGTACTAATACTCAACTGAATTAGCTGAATTAAAACTTTGTCTACACTGAATAGTTTGAAAAAGAAATGCTTTTGACGATTAAACTGTGTACTGATGCTAAACTGAATTATTTGATATAGAACTGATTATTTGCATAAAAATGGATTTGGCGTTACATACCTTACAGAGATTGATATGCCATTAAACCCAACCAAACCACCAACCAACCAACCAACCAACCAATCATATTAAATTATTTTATATTTTGTTATAGTTTGATGTGTATTCTATCGGTATAAGAAATAACGAAGAGAGTACGAAAAATCATATCAATATATTTTGCAATCGGTTTAGCCACATCAGAATCACATTATCAATACACACATTTTTAGTCTAAGTCTAAAGAAATATTAAGATGCCTTAATAATTAAAATGGATAACCGAGAAAGATCTAAAAAATAGTATCTCGTTCCTCTCTCTAGTCACTGTCCTGGACTAATAATTATATTCTGATTTTGTATATTTCTTTGTATTTCTCTCACAGTTTGTGAAATTTGCAGGTTTCTTTATTCATCTTCTGAGTTTTGGGATCCTTTTTTTTTTCTTTTACTAATTGATTTCAATCTATTTTCATTTTAAAATTTTTACCAAGTCTATATCAGTATGGCCAAACATCATAAGCATAGTGGAACATTTAAAGGTAGAATAAATATTACAATTGATGCAAATGTTGTGTATCATTGCTGGCACAGGGACATAAAATTTGGCGACCTCAGTCGAGAGTGATGCGGTTCACTTTTAAGTAGCTACTAAACCTTGGTGTAGGGGAGGGTGCTACTCCATTCCCAGGATTGTTCTACTTTATTTTGATCCTTACCTTATAATGCTGAGTGTAAAGCGCTTTGCTTTACACTCAAGTACCATTTTTTATTATGTCTTTCGACTTAGGATTGAACCCCGGTTTTTAGGATGATTGGCGAATACTCAACTTATTAAATCAATAAGGCACATAACGAGGCAATCTTCCTTATGTTTATTCATTATTTGTAGTTTTTTCTTTTTATTCTTCTACTTATTTTTGTATGTTTTCATGTTAAATGTTTCTCTTTTTTTCTCATAATCTTCTTATAGTTTCCCTTTCACTTCTTTATTGGTTAGTAATCTTTCTCTTATTTCATGAACCAGGTTTTAATTATTACTTACTTTCTCAATACATCTCCTTCTCAGAAAAAAACAAAACAACTTTTTCTTCGTTCATTCACCCTTTGTTCTTTGTGATTCTATTTCTCTGTTTACCCTCTTCTCATTCCTTATTCTCTTTCTTTTCTCATTATTTATTATTTCTTTCGAAGTCATCATTTAGCTATATTTATAGAATCCAATATGATAATTTTTTTGTCTCCAAGGCTTCACATTAAAATTGGCATATAAAGTGAAATCATTGAAAAGCATTGAATACCCACGATTGCAACTATCAATTTGACAAGAGTTTAAAAAAATCCTGACATATCTTCTTCTGATAATTGTATTTCTAACGAAGAGTTCAATCCATTTTTTTACATGTTTTTGGGGTCACATAAGACCAATTATTTGAAAAATAATACGATACATCTCACTTCCCATCCTCTGTGTTCGTTGTAATGAACAAAACATGCAGACATAATTTGAATTGACAAATCTTTTACCTGAATTTTATCGTTTATTTGAAAAAAAAATAAAGAAAAGATTGGCTGATAGATTTCTTGGAATAAAATGACATCTTATTTGAGACTTGAGAATTCAAGTTCTGTTAAAATCAAGAGTTGCTATCGTCAGTGATTGAAGCTAGTCTCCCTATAGAACTGCTTACCCGTTGAATTGACTGCCATTATTCTCATGACAGTTAACATAATTTAAGTGGAAAGCTCTGTACAAGAATATCTGCTGTTATAAGCACCAGAAATACATAGTATTAACAAGTTATTTGAATTGACATCAATAACAGACAATAATATAAAATAGTATATGTAGCGTGGTTTGCATCGTCTAGAGAGTCCGATCTAGTAATATTTGTTGCTGTGATGATGACTATGATTATTGATCTTTTTGCATTCTTTTTTGGGGGGGCGGAGGAACGACAATTTCTCTTAAATATAGGGCACTGTTGATCGTTTGTTTGTTTTTTGGGGGTTTATAGCATATCAACCTTTGTTGTTATTTAATCGAAAATCCATTTTTATACAAATAAAACGTTGTATTTCAAACAATTCAGTTTAGCATTAGTACACAGTTTAATTATCAAAAACATTTCTATTTCAAGCTATTCAATTTAATCAAACAGTTCTAATTCAAATAATTCACTTTAGCCAAAGTTAAGTTTCAATTACAAAACAGTTAGTTAAGTTTAGCATAAAAAAACTGTTCCATTTCAAACATTTCAGTTAAACAAAAGCTCGTAGATTTAATGTCTATTACAAGCAATTCAGTTTGGCGTAAATATGCAGTTTAAATGTAAAATGGTCCCCTATCAACCAGCACAGTTTAGTTCTATTTGCTCCATATATAGGACCCTATCAGGTGTTACCACTCTGGGCCAGAATAGACCTGGGAGTGATGAGAGTATAGTGAAACTCCGTATTATCCAAAACTCCAGCATTACTGAAACCTCTCTATCAGATTGTTTAGTGTCATATCAGGTCATTAATTTGGGGAGTCTTACTCCTCTGCAGAGAAACAGTCAGTTTATTATACAGCTCCAACCGACTGATTGTTATTTTTACTTCATTCAGTTACTGGAGCTGTAGAAATGTATGGAAACGGGTATGACAACTGGCTGATTGGGCGGAGATCCATGAGTATGTAGTGTTCAACTTTAGGCTCTGGATGAAGGAAAACTTTTTCGTATTTTTAAGTTTGTTTCTTTTTTTCTGTCTGAGTAACTGCTACGACTTCACTCAGTTGATTGAGCCCATCCAGAAAGAACTGAAATTTGAAAAGCTGAAATTCCTTTATTTCGGTTTTCAGAATAGTGAATCTTTCCTTCCGTCTGTGCATACGGTATGCTTGGCCAAAACTCTTAGCTGACTGGTAAAGTTCCTACAATTCATATAAATCGATGAAATTTTTTACTCTCAGGTGTCAAATTAAGTGCACTGTTTGTTATACCGAATTTTATGGCAATTAACCCTCTGGTCATACTTTTAACCTTGACAATTCATATCTATTCTGCCTGTTTGGACTCTTTTTTCTCGTCAGCAAAAATTTAAATCATGTGATTCGACCTTTTTCGACTGACTAGAATATCAATTTTATATGTATGTATGTATGTATATATATATATATATATATATATATATATATATATATATATATATATGTGTGTGTGTGTGTGTGTGTGTGTGTGAGAGAGAGAGAGTTTATTTTGAAATGAACAGTTATCTCAGACAACAAACGGGATCCATATCTCAATTTATGGATCCAAAGCTCTAGCATTACTGAAGCCTCACCAGCAGATTGTTTCGTGTCATATCCAAGACACTTGTTGGGGGAGTCTTACTCCCCTCCAGATATTCATATAACGATTCATTTTAAAATAAACACGCAAACTCCGCACACACAAACATATATATATATATATATATATATATATATATATATATGTGTGTGTGTGTGTGTGTGTGTGTGTGTGTGTGTGTGTGTATCTTTATTTTGAAATGAATAGTTATCTCAGACAAAAAGGGGGTCCATATCTCAATTTGGGGACTCAGTAATAAAATGAAACACCCAATATATATGTTTTTTATTCGGATAACTACGCAATATCAAATGAAAATGGGAACGTGCTAATACCACCGTCAACAAAAAAATATTTAACGTGATAGGGGGCCCAGTCGACGGGGGCCTTAGAGTACACCAACGGCATCTCTGTAGAGGGGTAAGACTCTCCTAACAAGTGCCTTTGACATGGCACAAACAATCTGATGGTGAGGCTTCATTTATCTAGAGCTTCGGGTAAAGCTGAGTACATCTGTATTGCTATCGCCCCAAAGTCCACTCTGGCCAGTAAAGTCCTATCTATTGCTTAAATAAGACTACACTGTATACTTATGTTAAACTAAATTGTTTGAAACAGAACTGTTTATACGTATAAAATGGATTGGGCATCAAATAACCTACAATGGTTTATATGCCATCAAACCTAACCTAACCAAACCAAAACTAAAGTGTTAATTGGGAGTCCCCTTGTGGTAAAGGCGACCGTACTGAACTGCCATATCGTAGCGAGCATGTTCTAACCCAAGTCTCACTACTACACTTCATTAAGAAAGGGATGAACTCCCTTATCTCCTTGACATATGTTAAATAATTCTACTACTGTCCAGTAAGGATTGTCTGGCATTCAATACCCAACGATTGTTGATACATCATAAAGGAAAGTAGCTAAACTAAACCAAACGACTATGCAAAATAATCTAACTCTGCTTTGGTTAAATCTGAGTACGAAAAACTGTAATTCTTAAGAGTATGATTGCTATTGTTATTAACTATATTGGGAATATATTCATGGATCGATTAAATATACTAACACAGAAAAAAGTATTGTAGATATAGTTCTGAGAGACGATTTAATTTTAATTCGAAATTGCTTCCGTACATTACAGTTAAAATACCTTGATAATCAAGTGAAACTCAATAATTAGAACAGTTTAATCATATAATGCTTTTCTTATTTCAATTTATAGAGGATTACAACGGAAACAACAATTAATGAAAGAGAAAACTTAAAACAAATATGAATATAATTTTTTCCAGTCTCTTTTATGATGATTAGAGGTTCCAAAAATATTCAGATTTTGCAATATCAACTGAGCAATTAATCAGTAAATCCTCACTCCCAAGCCAAAACGTAAGCCTTGACTGGTCATTGTACCAATAACTCACAAAAGTGACGATGTTTTCCCCTCGCTTCGCTTATTTTTTTGTTTTTTACATTATATATATATATATATATATATATATATATATATATATATATATATATATATATATATATATATGATGCATGGAAATGCTTATTTTACACTCACTCACCCATTTTTATATAAACATATATTTATATTATCAATGTCTCTAAATACACCAGCCAATCGCCCATAATCTTGTGAATCTCCTACCGGAAGGTAGAATGCTGTTGCATAAAAATATATTTAATATATTCTCCATCGTCACCAGTAAGTGAGAATTTTTGTTTCCCCTTCAAAACAACCAGCGGATCTCCAGATTTAGCTCAGAAACAGCAAACATGAGCTGCTGCCTCGGATCTCACTTAATCTATACTGTAGGGCGTAAGAATCAGGAGAGAAATGTATTTCTAATTTAACATTGTATGCACATGCCCATATACGTTATTCAGTACTAAAACAAGAGTTATCTCATATATTATATCACTTATGAATAAATATATAAGTATTGTTTTTATAAAACAGGAATTATCATCTAAAACAACTATATCAAGATTTTATTATTTCAAGTGGGACATTATAAATACGTCATTCCATTATTTGTTAACAAACTCTACTTGTCCATTCAGCTGGGACTGTAAAATACACCGACAGAATCTTTGCAGCGGGGTAAGACCTCCCCCCCAACGTGTGTCCTGTTTATGACACTAAACAATCTGATGGTAAGGTTTTAATAATAAGGCCCTATCTATCGGTTAAATAGAACAAAACTGTGTACTTATGCTAAACAGAATTTTTTGAAATAGAACTGTTTGACTAAACTTTAAATAGCTTGAAATAGAAATATTTTGACAATTAAACTTTATACTTACTTTTAAACTGCATAAGTATACTAAACTAATTTGTTTTAAATGAAACTGCTTTTGACATTGAAACTGTACAGAAGCTAAACTAATTCTTTTTAAATAGAATTGTTTTGACAATGAACTGTGTCTATAATAACATATATATATAGAGATGCCCGTGGCGTAATGGCTATCGTCGTAGGAAATGGACACGGCAACAAGAGTTCAAATCCTGGACGAGACCGATTGCATTTCACATAGCACTAATACACTTGGGAAAGGTATGAATCCAATTATTCTCCCTCCAGCTATGGGTAAATAGTAGGGTAGACTGGGTTCTTCAACCTTGGTGAGGCAACAAGTATAGGAAAAGGAAAACTCTGAATTCAAACCTGTTAAACTCCGCTTAAAATTGACCTTAAAATTGACACAAGGATATGGGTTATGAGCAGGATATGGGTTAGTAAATATAATAATAGCATATGTATTTATACTAAATTGAATTGTTGGAAGTAGAACTATTTGAATAAACTGAATAGCTTGAAATAGAAATGTTTTTGACTATTAAATTGTATACGCATGCTAAACTGAATTATTTGACATAGAACTGATTATTTTTATAGAAATGAATTTAGCATTAAATAACCTGTAATGGTTGTTATACCATAAAACCCAAATAACCAACACACTCTAATCTACTAAATCCCTCATAATAAGTTAAAAAAAGTTTACATTTATAAATATAAAAGTCATTAATTGAAGACAAGGTTTTTTTTATGCGAAAATTAAATATTTTTTACATCAGTGAAAACAGCAAACATTTTGGATTTGGTTTGTCTAAATCTTTTTTTTCAATCTCACAAAAATATGTTTCGAGGCTTCTCATTGGCCAAGTGGTTAGAGTGTTGGCCAATGCTCGGGGAGATCTGGGTTCAGTCCCACGTCGCGTCATACCAAATACTTTAAAAATGGTACTTGACGCCTCCTTCCTTAATACTCAGCAATAGAAGATACGTATCAAGAGTAAAGTGGAGTAATCCAGGGAAAGGAGTAACACCCCCACCTACACTTCGGTGTAGTAGCTGTTGAAAAAGGAGCCTTCTGGTCGCCCTCGACTACGGTCGCCAACTTACTTTACAAGTGCATTGGATCTGAGTTTTTCAGAAGAATATGTCACATGAAGGAGTAAGCATTTTTTTAGTTTAAAATATTTCTACAAATGGACTACATATGGGTATGGCACAAGAAGAGTTAGTCATAAAGACAGTCCATGGAGAGGAAATACTCTGGCTCTTTACAGTAGTCAGGAAAGAAGGTGAAACTGACGGTCTTCTGGGACATGAAAGGACCCAGTAGAACTAATGTCCTGGAAATAGGTGAGACACTCTTCGGAAATGCAAACATTTATCCTTTCTTCCACAGCTATAGGCAACAGTAAATTACTCTTGGATCTTTAGCCTCAGTAAGACAACCGATGTAAGAGGAGAAAAACTCTGAATTCAAATCTTCTAAATTTCACATAAAAATTGATCGTGTCACGTCTTTCGCGTAGCAAGGTAAAAATATTCTAGGCTTAGTTTGTTAAAAAGGCCTTGAATTATTCGAGTTTTTGCTGTTACCAAATTATCAGTAATCTAAATTATTGTACAGACTCATCCTTGCTTAACTTGGGAGATCTGACGGGGACTATAACTTTAATCATTAGGAGGTGTACATTGTGTAATGTTTATCGTCGCAGGAAATGGGCACGGCGACACGAGTTCAAATCCTGGACGAGACCGATTGCATTTCACATAGCACTAATACCCTTGGGAAAGGTATGAATCCTATTATTCTCCCTCCAGCTACGGATAAATAGTAGGGCAGACTAGGTTCTTCAGCCTTAGTGAGGCAACTAGTCTAGGAGAAGGAAAACTCTGAATTCAAACCTGTTAAACTCCGTTTAAAAAATAGACCTTGTGTCATATCTTGCCCGAGCGGAGGGGTTGGTAAATATGATAACTTTAATCATGACTTTCCCTTATGTTAATAAAGCCTTTGGTTTTCCTTGAATATTTACAAAGCTGGAGATTTAAAACAAATTGCCTGCTTCCTCCATGCTCGACCTACTAAACAGAGCTAAGTTTATCCCTTATCAACTGAGTCACCTCTAAAGTGGAATACTGGGAAATACAAGCATTAAAAAACACACTCGTAAAGTTCAATGTGTACATGCCTTATGCGCTATAAAATGACAATATGTAGAATCTGGTCTGGTGAGAGTTTGGGTAAATCCCTTCCCTGAAAGTTCCTAAAACCTTGTTATTTAGTAAGTTTATCTTTATCTGGCACACAAGTTTCTGAAAGTGGTCCCTGATTTCCGAACTGGTCAGATCCACTGCAGCTTAGGTTACTTGGCGGGAAATGGTTCTTTCAACCTAAAGTTCATTAAGGCCTGTTTCTTTGTTCAAGAAGGAGTATTTTCATTCGAAATTATTTGAGATATAATTATTTGTGGATGATGGTGTATGTAATGAAAAGAATAACACATCTAAAAATCTATAGGATAATTTGTTAAGCTTTTTCATACGAGAGATAATTCATATACCAAACTGTAATAAAATGAATAGAACTACGTTGATTTACGATTCAACTGGCTTTGACTTTATCCTTCTGTGAGGGATATTCTCCCAATTTAAAATCCCAACATCTCAAGTTGTACCTTGTGGCTTCATATCCTGAAGCATTAAACTGTCTCATTTCAAGAGACCGATCTCTAAGGCTTTTCCTCTACTTTCATTTAAATGGCCAGAGAAACACTTGAGACGATTAATATATGGATATACCAATAGATATGAATATATTTAGTAACTATTCACATGTATGTTCCAGAGGCTGAACTAAATGTTGTGTCGTTGATGTCTGGTTCGTTGTCAGAAATGTAGGAGGTGACGAGAAGAGTTTGTCACTTGTCAAGAAATGAAAAGCAATTACCCTTTGCACGTTTATTTGTAATTTTTATCTCTCAAGAGAGTGTTTTATATTTTAAATTCTGGACTAGTTACTATAATAATTTTAAATTACCCAGTACGCCGATGCTATTTATTTATCACTGGGTTGTAAGGAGACGATGCTTAATTCTCTTCCCAATGACAATTGTGCAAATTGAACCATAGTTTTGTCTATTAATTGAACTGGATAATTGTAGCTCATTTCTTATGACTATTGCAATTGCAATGATAGCACCCAACCCATCCATGAATTGGTAGGAAAGGTACTAATAAATGGGGAGCAGTTTTTCTATGTCTGGATCAAATGTTTTGTTTTTCACGAAGATTTAATGCACTCCGTAAAGTATGAATCCAACTATTCCTTCTCCCGTTATGGGTAAATAGTACGTAAGACAAGGCTCTTCAGCTTTGATTTGGTTATCCGTCTAGGAGAAGGAAACTCTAAATTCAAACATGTTAAACTCTGCTTGAAAACGGCATCCTGCTTTTGAGAAGAGATTGGGTAAGCGTAAACACACACACACATACACTCAGGTACACAAACACACTCGTACACCGACCCATCAACCCACACACACCCATATATATATATATATATATATACACACGCATACACACACACGCACACACACACACACACACACATATATATATATATATATATATATATTGTCGTCCACAGACAGACCTGTTTCGTTCTATCAGAACTCTTCAATGTGGCTAGACTGGCTAGATTTCCGAAACTGGAATTGAAACACGGTTGAATCAAACGCCAATCCAAGATTCTACCACTCATCCATGACGAAACTAGCGCAAGCGATGGAAATTTAAACGCTTATGTATCACATTTGTTTTTGTTTTAATATATCCGTTAACGGCTACTGAGAGCTCGATTAATATGACGAACATTGCATTTTGCTAGTGGCAGCCATTTACTTCCCTCGCAAGAGATTTAAACCCTACAAGGATAGGGGATCTTATATATATATATATATATATATATATATATATATATATATATATATATATATATAAGAAACATTGTTTATAAACGTTTATCAAATACAAACAATTGCGCATACATTGGGCCGTAGAACATCGTCATTCATTGCATTGTGCCTGAAATGCTTAGTCTTAATATTCCTTTCATTTTCCATTTACTCTTAAGTTTCATCTGATTATTGAAAGAATTTTGGTCACTATTATTTAAAAAATACCTTAAATTATATATATATATATATATATATATACTATATTGAGTAGTACTTTCTGAAAAGTCCTCTAACACTTGCAAAATATCTGAGAAATGAACAAGAACCTGCATTCCGTGTTTGTTAAAATATGTTTTTCAGCTGCAGTGTCACGATTAACTTATCGAAACAAATATCGGATCCATTCATGTGGCTTGTTCTATGAAAGCAATCTGCTGTCCATAGATATGTGGCGTTACGGTCATCTTCGAGGGAAATGCACGCAGAGACTCTAAGTTGCATTCTGAACGAGGCTTTTCTTCATTTTAAATAATGCTAATTCTCTTGGGAAAGGCATGAATCCAAACATTCTTCTTTCAGCTATGGATAGACATTTGGTAAAACTGAGCTTTTTAACACGTCTCAAAGGAAAACAAATGTAGAAAAATTTAATTAAAATTGACCTTGTCTCGCATCCTGTTTATTAATGTTTCATAATGCCAAATGTATGTGTAAAATAGGTTTTAAAAGACTGTTCAGCGTTAGTCTTAGAAAGACGAATAGCTAAATCGAGTATCAGTTTCTCTTGCTTTAAAAAAGACTCATGCAATATGACAAAAGAAAAGAGAAATCTCAACAGAAAATACTTTTCCTTCGTATTTGGTCTTTAGAACATGTTACTAATTTAAAGATCAACAGGTAGCATTGAGCCGTTACTCATGTTTTACCTTCAATTGATGAGAAGAAAATCTGTGCAACTAATTAGTAATGAAAGTAAGAATGTGACAATGATACACAAGGTAATGCTGACATACGATCAAGGCGCGCAAAGACCAGCAATTTCCACCTGATCAAACAGGTCAACAAGGATTGTGCCTACTCAGTACTTTTATTGATTACTCATTAAAAACAATTTGCAATATAAGCGATGCCAGGCCTGTGTTCAGAAAAAGCCAAGCTGAGTAAAACAGCAAGAAACTGCAGATTACGTCAGTACTAAATTATCGATGGTTCACAACGAAACGCATGGTGAAAAAAGATAGAGAGAAACAACACTAGATGTAACTTATTTTGAAAAATCCGGGAAGCAACTTCCCCCCGCCAAAAAAACAGCTGTTTGGCCACTTACCTCCCATCTCCCAAACCATGTAAGACAAAAAATGATGTGCACCACTGAATAACAAAAGACCAACTCCTAAGTGACATTCTCTTATGAAGTCTTATACGGGGACGCACTAGTGTTGGTCGATCAGCTCTGTGAAGATATTGAATGCAGTTTAAAAGACCTACAAAAAACGATGTACAATAGGGATGAAAACTGAGATAGAGTCTGGGAACTCTGCATTGGCAGTGCGACTTGATGAGGACAATGATGCTGATGATGAAATATGAATAGCGGGATAGCAGTTTTGCTCTTATGTTTATAATATAAACGATCATAAAGCCCTCTGTTATTTGTATAGCCGTATTAGAACTGATAAGAGAATTAATATCGCCATAGATATAAACTTGTCGTGAAACACCGTTTTCCTAGCAACAAATTGAATAAGTCTTATTTTATTTACATACATCAAACTGAATAACTCTAAGCTTAAATTAAATTTCAAGATTATTTCTTATAGAAATATTTCTACGGACTCTTTCAGAGTAAAGTGTAAAAAGTTACTTAATTGTTAGAAGATTAATTGAATATTTTTGAATGGTTTCGTTTCGTATTGAGCGAGAAAGAGACAGGGAGACAGATAGGCAGACAGAGGAAGAAACAAAGGGTGAGAGAATTGATGAGAATAAGCAAACTATTTGGAGACGTTTGAAAAATGGAAAGGTGTTCAAATAGCTGACAAAATGCGTTGATTTCTTGAGCTGACGTCGGCTGAGCAGAAACACATCGTCTAGCGTAAAGTAAGGCGGGCTTCGATCTCAGTTTGAAACATCGTGTGTGTCTAGCCACACTGAAGAGTTGTGATACAAGGAAACAGTGTATGTGGATGAGAATATATATATATATATATATCATCATGATTTGCCTAGTCAGATGGGGTCGTAGAATAAACTGACTGTACCTCTGCAGAGGGGTAAGATCCCCTATGAGTGTCCTGTATGTGATATTTAACAATCTGATGGTGAGGTTCCAGTAATGTTGGAGCTTTGACGTATGCGGAGCAATCCTTCCCTGCCATTACTCCCAGGTCTACTGTGCCCGGAGTGGAAACACCTGATATTGGTCAAATACAACTAAACTGCATACTTATGCTAAACTAAATTGCTAGAAATAGAACTGTTTTAACATGTAAACTGCGTATTTATACTAAACTGAATTTTCGAAATCGAATTGTTTTTGACATTGGAACTGTTCTTATGATTGGATTGGTCGAAATATAACTCTTTTGACATTTATTTTGACATGTAAAATGCGTATTTATGCTAAATTGAATTGTTTTAAATAGAACTATTTTTGATATTAACTGGGTGTTAACAAAATCTATAATTACACTTAACTGTATTGGTTTAATTAGAACTGTTTGAATAAACTGAATACCTTGAATTATAAATGTCTTTGACAATTAAACTGTGTATTCATGCTAAACTGAATTGGTGGAAATAGAACTGATTATTTGTATAAAAATATTTGGTATGAAAGAACCTACAAAGGTTGATATTCCATTAAACCCAAACAATCTACCAACCAAACATCATCATAATAACAATGTGCAAATATGGATTTCCCTGACTTCCTCCTGTCTCGCCATTCGTCTCTATCATCCATCGCTTCCGCTCTGTCAGATTACATCCGATGTCTGTCCAGAGCTATTGTAGTTGATCTTTAGTTGTTCTTGTTCGGCCAACACTTGTACTTCAGTGTGAAGGGGTTTGTAGGAGAACGTTGCTTATCACTTCGTCCTTACTTCAACATCAATGCCCCACATCTCTTATCCGTCTTATTTGGATGGTTTTAGAGATGGGATGTAGGTGGCCATACAACATTTTCTTTGTGAGATGTTGCTTCCCGGATTTGTTCAATATCGCTTGCAACATTCTTGTGCAGTTCCTGTCAAGCTTTTTTCTCTAAACGCTTTGTCAGCGTCCATGTGGTGCATCTATATAGTAGAATTAAGATAGCCACTGCTTGGGAGAAATTGCATTTTATTTTATCGGATAAGTCTGACTCCCATATAATTGATAATATATCGATAGCAGTCTAGTACTTCTCTAGTCACATAGTTATATCATTTTCATTTGGTGAGACGCTGCTTGCAAGGTACGTGAACTCGTCCACTGATTTTGGAGAACCACTGTTTAGTGTGGAGATGTCTGGCTTCCGATTAAAACATATGTATTCCGTTTTATCTGCATTTACATAGAGGCCAACGTCACCTGTCTCCTACTCTAGACTATGCAGCAGTGATTCTGCTTGTGTAGGTTTATTGACAAGAAGAGATATATGATCTGAGTAGTCAGTGTCTGTAATAGTTTCTTCGGGTCTCGGATAGTGAAAAACTAACGAGGCCTAACCCTTACTTCCGTAGGGGTGAAGATTTATATGCTCTCCTATTCATCGACATCGAGGCAGAAATTGAGAAATTTCTAAAAAAGGAATCAAAATGGTTTTCAGAGAAATCAATTCACTACATCACAGAATCTGACTATCAGTCCAATCATAGAATAGGTGTGTGCAGAAATCCTTGAGACGACACATTCATTCTCCCTGACATTTGGCTCCATACACAGAAGCGAGATCGAGCAAACACTTCTTGCGAATAGGCTCCCCAAAAGAATTGTCACAGTCATTTTGAGGCTCTTAAAAAATACAAAAGTATAATTTGGCTCAACGGATAGAAACACAGGCTACTTAGACATTGTTACTGGTGTTCTGCCAGGGAGACATTAGCCCCATATCTGCTCGTAATCTGCCTAGAGTTCGTACATCGAACAT
>OY757910.1:49302941-49337941 GCA_963585895.1 Sepioteuthis lessoniana | reverse complement strand
TAATTTATAGTTGGTTTCATGATTTACTATTTCCTGCACTTTTGTTCCGGAATTTGTATTATTCAAAATGATTCCTGCGTTTCCTTTATCGACTTCCTTTATAATTTTGGAGTTGTTTTCCAGTATATTTTTCAGACTTCTTTTCATTTGCTTGAATGACCGGGTCATCTGGGGTTGGAGAATGCACCGACTGCATCGCTTCAGAGGGATTCAATGAGTGTCCTAGATAAGAAACTAAACAATCTGATGGTAATGTTTCAGTAATACAGGAGTTTGCTAAACGCGGAGTACTCCTTTATTGCCATCACCCCGATGGTCTCTCTGGTCCAGAGGGTAGAAGTTTTTAGGGCCCTATCTATAGGTCAAATATCACTAAACTCAAATATCACTAAACTCAAGCTGAACTGAATTGCTTGAAATAGGACTGTTTTAACATTTAAAGTGCGTACTTTAATCTAAGTCGGCGTTAAATTACCCGAAAAGGGTAGATACGCCGTAAAACACAACAACCAACCAACCAACCAACCAACCAATCTTTCGTTGAAACGTTGTTTTATGTATTTTTTTCATGTGAGTGAATGTTTTCGAATGATTTATTAAACTCGCTAGTGTACTTCGTCCAGTTATAATTTGGATTTATTTTATGCTTGGGAGTCATCTGAATTTTCTTTGTTTGGACTATTTCTATCAATCTAAATTTTCGCTCAAATTCAATGATGTTTCTTTTTATTTTACACGGCATATTGATACGGAGTAAAATTTTAAACCTACTTCTAATAAATCAATCTAATTTTGTCAAGTTTATATGTTGATAAATTGATTTTTGGTAATTCAATTGTTTTTTTTTTTTTTTCAGTATGTTGATTAAACTGATCTTCTTGTTGATCTCTGTTCCCATAGATGGTTTCTGACTGTTTATTTTTCCAACCATCCTTTGTTCCTTTCCGACAAAAAAAAAAGGTTTCTTACTGCGAAGATGATATCCCTACGGAAGACTAGGTGGGTCCTTTCCTGTTACAGGGTGCAATGTCGTTGGCCTAATGATTAGAGTGTTTGCCAATGGTCCGGGAGACCGAGGTTCAATCCCAGGTCAAGTCATACCAAAGACTCAAAAATGGTACTTGATCCCGCCTTGCTTAACACTCAGTATTATAGGGTATGGATCAAGGGTAAAGTTGAGCAATTAAGGGAATAGAGTAGCGTCCTCTCCTACACCTTGGTGTAGTAGCTATCGAAAAAGGAGCTTTCAGGTTATCCTCGACTAAGGTCACTTACTTTACTTACTTTATCGTGGGTGTTATTCAACTCATTCTGTAAGTTTGGTGTGTATAGCAGTTTGACCAACTATTTTGTGTGTGATGGTAGAGAGATAGATAGATAGATAGATAGATAGATAATTTTTAAAAAGTTGACTTTGAGTTTCATGTTGTCACTCCTCAAGTAAGCTAGGATGTGACACGTCTTATATATATATATATATATATATATATATATATATATATATATATATATATATATATATATATAAGTGTATGTATGACACGCCTTGCCCTTATATCTCTACTGATTATCTTGACACAGGTTATTATCAACATACTACTTAAAATATGGTTGTCATGACATATAGCTAGACTAAAACCTTGAGATTAGTGAAATTGTGAGACTGTGATTTGATGAGAGACATCTGCTTACCAAAGAATTTTTCACGAAACTGCATCTTAATATAACAACGTGTAATCGACATGTGCCTTCTTCCATATGGCATGAGATTATGGCCTAATTAAAAGTTGATTGGAAACTCGTTGCCAGGCTGTCATTTAAACATGGAAATGAAAGAATCTGTTTACTGATATCGTCAATATCATTAGACTAAGTGCTATGTTATTTTAAGCATATAGATAAAGCATTTTCTGAGATTAACAATTAATAAGAGATTAACTGTATTCTATTGAAGTTTTTATTTGTCTAAATTTCTTAGACGAAGATTGATAAGTATTATCACATAGAATATTCTGACTATTGACTTAATCTTTATTGCTATACTCATAGTATCTTCGCCGATATGTCCTTCGGCCATCTTCCGGTGTTTCATGTTGAATTTATGAGTCCACAAAAAAGTTTGAACTGAACCCTTTATTTGAACCACTGAGGTGAATTTTTCCGATTCTGTTAAACATGACCGGGTACAAGTATTATGTTTTAGCAAGTATTCCGTGTTATTTTTACCTATTGCTCGGATTGAACATGAAACCTCCAGATGATTTAACTTAGAAGTTCTTTCCAACCAAACGCCTTATCCACTCCGGCAAGGGCACATGGCGCACTGGTTTGTTAGGAACGTACTTTTGAGTGAAATCCTTAAGAGGTTGCAGCTGCATTCTCTTATCATGTGATCGATCCTTTCGTTTCTATCATAACATTATCTACATACGCAATTTTGTTGCATTTTGTCTCTTCTTGCTTTCTTGCTTTGACATAATCAGTTCTTATGGCGTTGTTTTGTGCAGCTATCAGAAGAGATTCAGTCTCTCATAAAGTTTGCCTTTATTATAATTATCATTATAATTATTATTCATTGATTAGAGCTTTTCCCATCAGCGTTAGCTGATGGTCTTTCACTTGAGTTTGAGCGATAGCAAGTCTCCTCAAATCTCCAGGACTATTCTCAGTATTCTGGCCGTTCTCGATAATGCTGTATTTTGGATGGTCTCCACTCCTCCTCCAACTTCTAAGTCCTCCAGTCCCTTTAATAATCCTTTAGTTACAGTACCGAAAGCACCAATCACAATTGGTATGATTGTTTTTGTTCAATTCCCTAGCAAGGTCGACCTACTTTTCATTCTTTTTACATTCTTTCAATTTTATTCTGTGGTCAGCCGGGACGGCAAAGTCGACAATTTGATAAAAAAAAACAAAAAACAAATTTAAGCAATATTTAATATTACCGGGGTGACCAAATCACTCTCGGCATGGTTAGATAAACGCCCGCCATTAATGTCGGACTGATGGCATCTTTATTATTATTATTATTATTATTATTATTATTACCCCTTCAGAGTTTTACACATCAGCGTTAATTGATTGTCTTTCACTTGAGTCTGAGTGACAGCAAGTCTCCTCAAGTCTCCAGGTCTCTTTTCACTATTCTGGCCGACCTCAATAATGTAGTAGTTTGTACTCGTCCTTTTTTTTCCAAGTCCTCCAGTCCCTTTATTAATCCTTCGGTAACTGTACTAAGAACACCTATTTTAATTGTTATAAACGTCACTTTCATATTCCTTTTCTTCTGTTCCCTAATAAGGTCAATGAATGCATCCTTGTTTTCCTTCTTTTTTTTAAAATTTTACTCTGTGGTTAGTCGGGACAGCAAAATCCACAATCCTACAAGTTATCTTTTTTTTGCTGTTGATTATAATACGTTATTGTCGTCTCGCCGAGATTAAGTGATCCGTTTGGATGTCAAAATCCCAGAGGAATTTGTATATGTCATTCTCCTGGAATGATGTTGGGTTGTGCATATACCATTTGTTCGTATGATCGAATTAAAATTTCTTAAACAATTCACAGTGGATCACTTTACCCACCCAGTCGTGTCTAGTCTTATTCGCTTTCTCTGCTAATTTGCAGCATTAGCTTATTATGTGATTGATAGTTTCGTCTTAATCACAACTCAACCTATATTTGCTGTTTTGTTGCCTCAGATCGATTCTTGCTT
Source organism: Sepioteuthis lessoniana (assembly GCA_963585895.1). NCBI lineage: Eukaryota > Metazoa > Mollusca > Cephalopoda > Myopsida > Loliginidae > Sepioteuthis > Sepioteuthis lessoniana. Next base: position 49,334,226 of record OY757910.1, on the reverse strand, counting down.
TGGTATGACTGGTAATTATAGCGCTGTTTTGAGTTGCTGTTAGGAGAGATTCCGTTTCTCTACTAAGGTTTCCCTTTCTTAGGCACGTCGAGGTTTTCTCGTGTGAGTTGTTACTTATTTGTCGCTCAAAACGTTTATAGCGTTGATTCTATTTCCACTTTTTCTTATTATTGTCGTTCCTCGTGTTGTCAGTATTGTTTCGGGTGGCAATAATCAGTCTTCTTCCATGCTTTTCTATGTAGTCTTCAAGTCGTTGTATTGATGCGTCAACACTGTCTTCCATGCTGGCAACTCCTCTTCCTCCTGTTCTTGATGTTTTTAGTCTACCAACGTCATCCCCGGGAAGTAATGCCTTACAAATGGTCATTAGTTTTCTTGCTCTCTGCTTCATTTGCTTAAATTATTGTCAAATCCAGCTCAAGAATGGTCCCGAACATCACATGAGGGAGACACCTCAGATATATATTCCTTTGATAAGGTTTCCGCAAAATAGTTTTGTCTTGTGTAGTTTTCTGGTTCTTCCGAGATACTCCTTTTTTTTTTCTTTCATCCCCGCTCGTTTGATGGTGTCAACTTCCAAGATGGCCAAATATTTGTAGGTTTCCTTTTCTTCGAGCATCCGATTCTTGTCTTATTTTGATACTTCCATTCCGTCTGTCAGGTGACGTTTTTCGCTTTTCATTATTTGGATGGCACATTTTTCTACGCCAAATTCAATTCCTATAGCCTGACTCTATGTTCTCAAGGTGTGAATTAAAATTCCCTGCTCTTTTTCATTTTTGGCAATCAGTTTGATATCGTCCATGTATGATTGATCTTTTCTAGTAAAATACTCAGTTTGTATCCGGCCGTGGATTTTCTGAGTATGTGGTTAAGTGACATCATGGCAATCATAAATTTTAACAGTGATAGTGCATCTCCTTGAAATAGACCTCTTTAGATCTTCACTTCAGCTAAGCTTTTCTCTTTTCACCTTCCGCGTGTTCATAGTTTTCTCGATAGAGGTTATGACTTATGAACTAGTTCACCTGCCATATATAGCAGTAGCTACTAATACCAGGGCATACTAGAAGGTGAAGAGCAGCTTCTTATAGGAATAGTATTAGAGCGTTGGAGACTGGAGATCGCACTAGATCACCTTACTTGCTACCGTAATAACGGAAGCCACTACTATCGTTGGACTATATATTTATTCTGTATTCACTAATCCTATGTTCTTGTCTACTAATAGTCTCTCTATTGTATATACTTTTTTCCCTGAGAATATATCTCTATTTCCTCCCATATCGTGATTTGTCCTTTATTTAATATCACAAGCGTTCACTAACCAGAACGCAACACTTTGTACATTATGAGACAGTTTATTATCCAGCTTTGTAGGCTATAGATTGATTTTTCCGTCTCAATTCTCCAGGACTCCTCTTCGTTTTCTAGTCGATTTTAATAATGCTGTAGATTGGATAGTCTTCACTCGTCCTCTTCTTTCTCAGTCCTCAAGTCGCTGTAATAGACATTGGTGACTGTACCAAGAGCACCGATTACAACATGTACCACCGTCACTTTCATGTTCTACACTTTTTTCAATTCCTAGTTAGGTCCAGGTACTTTTCACCCTTTTCAGTCGAAACTCAACTGTTGTCTGAATGACAACCTGTCTCCTCAGTTCTTTATCATTTTTCTCTGTATTCCTGGTGATTTATTCAGTACTGTGATCTGGATGGTCTCAATTTTTCTTTTCATATTCAGTTACCCTAGTCGGTTTTCCATGAACTGTTCAGATGTGTAATGATACGATTCGTATCACCGTCAACTTCATGTTCGACAACTTTTCCAACAATGTTTGGTTTGATTTTATCTGTTTTTATTCATTTATTTATTTCCTTTTTTTTCTCTTTAACGACACCTGGTGACAATTTATTTGTTAATTTCATTATTTTACTTCTTTGGCATTTTTCATATTAGTTTTGTCATGTTTTTCTTTAATGTCTCTGTGACAACAAGTTTTCGCTCGTTATCCGTACTCTTTGAAGTATTCTTTGTAATCTTATCAATGCTCTAGTCTGGGTATTTTTTTTATTCTTCCATTACAGACCTTGTTCTGAGCTTTGAACCCAGTTCATCTTAGGAAACATGACGAAATCATCATCTCATCTGCATATTCACAGAACAGAATCCACAGTTTAAAATTTACTTCTTTTGTGAGAAGCGGGGTAGTTTGCATGCATTTAACAATTTAATTAGCTGACCGATCATTATATTGCAAGGCACGTGCATTGCTTTATTTGTTTGTTTGTTTTTCTCCATAATATTTGATCAGTGATTGCTTTGCTTAATCCTGTTAACAGTAACCAGGAATATCTTTTAATCTACCGTAGTGATTAACGAATTTCTAATAGGATTTTCAAGTCATGTGCACCAAGGACGGTATCCTAGCAACACGATGAAAAGAAGCGGCCAATAATGGCGGCTTTTCAAGTCACCAATGAACGAGTGATAACATAGATCTGCAGGAGGCAAATATACATTTCATCGAAATCAGTAAAATTAGAGACTTAAATGAAACCTGCACACAGTAAATTCAGTTAAGTTTTCATTGTATGTATATCATACTAGCAAGAGCTAAAACATTCCAGTTTGACACATGCGATTCGTAGACTTTGCACAAATTTAAAGCATGAAAAAACATTAGTGGAAAGGTATTTTTGTTTAAAAAAAACTTACATTCCCCTTTTAGATATATTAATTAAAAGTTACATATGAGCATGAAAGAAAAGATATAATATTAAAACAAAGGAAAAAAAAATAATGTAAAAATCAAAATACCGTTTTGAGATGTAGTTAGCTCAATAATGTATTGTAAAGTTGGTGATTTTAGTTAAAGGTGAACCGAAGGTTCCTTTACCAATAGCTACTACAATGAGGTGTAGTGGATGGCACCTCTTCATTCACTGGATTCCTCAAATTTTTCCTTGATCCTCACCTTATAATGCTGAGTGTTAAGCAAAGCGGCATCAAATACCATTTTTGAGTCTATTACTGGACATATTATTGAACACTGGTCCCCGGAACCATTGGTGAACATTCTATTCATTAGGTCAATGGCACGGTATATATATAATTCAAACCATGTAAGTATTTTAATTACTAAAATGCAGAAATCTATGGTTTAAAAATGCAAAGCAATATCTTTAGTCGATATCATACAATATGTGTGAACGATTTTTAGTAAAGCCACTATCAGTACACCTTTATATATATATATATATATATATATATATATATATATATATATATATATATATATGTGTGTGTGTGTGTGTGTGTGTGTGTCTATGTGTCTGTGTGTTGTGTGTCTGTGTTTAATGAGAGAGAGAGAGAGAGGTGGGGGTTACTAATATATATAATATTTTTTTAACCCGTGTTAAAGATAGCATAAGAAACACAGTCTCCGGACCTTTTCATCGGTCGATACATATATATATATATATATATATATATATATATATATAGAGAGAGAGAGAGAGAGAGAGAGAGTGTGTGTGTGTGTGTGTGTGTGCCTGTGTGTGATATGATCGCATTGGTGTGAAACGGTAGTATACCAATTTTTTTTTTCATATTTCTCTATTTTGATGAAACTTTACTTTATCCCCGATATTTAGCAATCTTCATTTTTTAATATAGCAAGGAATACAATTTCACACACACACACACACACACATACACACACACACATACACACACACACACAAACACACACACATCTGTGTGTGTATGTATGCCCTATTTAATTATTTTTGCTGTAACACTGTATTGAGCAAGTGTACCCGTAGGAAAACTGTATGAGTTTTACGTTTCCTATAAAAAAAAAGGATAACTGAAGTAAGATATTAAACAGAATCTAGGGAATCTGCTTGACTTCTTATTAAAACAAGATTATTATGTATTATTTTTTGCAATGGTCTTATTTAAGTAAATGTGTTAAAAGCCAATGAACCTAGAATACGTATTTACTCAAACACCACCACGAGAATACGGTACATGATCAATTTTAATTGGAATACACTGGTTTTGTATAAAGAGATTTCTTTCTCCCATACTGGTCTTCATTACAGTGTTAAAGAACACGGAATGCCCTATTATTTATCCATAGCTGTATGTAGAAGAAATAAATGTATAGCTTTAGTAAGAGATATAACAAAGAAAAAGTTTCATCCATGATTTAAACTGGTCTATTTTTAAGAAAATAGAACTTTTGTAATGATAAGATAAACTTTATTCTTCCTTGTTTTTTTGATAAATGCACCTTTAGTTTCTATATCTTTTTGAAAACACTAGTATGCATTTAGCATTTTATTTTCAGTTAAAGACGTGCGAAACTATATTTATCAACATAACAAGATATATTTATTTCGTATTTATCAATTCCTCGATAAAACACTTTATATTTTGAAAGTATATTTTTGGAGAAATAGCACATTCTTTATCTATATATTATTGTCTGAGAAGTTTGGGTTGTTATTCTATTGAATTCTTTCAATTTCATATTTATCTGAAAAAAATTGATCAGATAATTTTTCCTCTTTCTTCTTCTGTTGATGTTTTCTCTTCTGTAGATCTAAAATGAATCTTCTTTTGTGTTTCTGTTGAAAAGTAACAATAAAATAAAGCGAAATAACAATTAAGCTACAGTGCTAATCTTGCATAAGTGTGATTTTATCACAATGCACTTAAAACACTATACCTTTCAACCTTTATGCCTGGCTTTTATTTATAGCCTTATGGACCTGGTATCCTACGAATCATTATTTTATACTTGAAGCCTTTGGGTTTAAAAGAAATTTGGAAAAAAAAAAGCAGAAGATTCGTTCAGAAATGTTTAAAGAGATTTTTTTTACATGTTTCTTGGGGGCAATGCACGAGTTCTGTTCAGAAATTATCTGGCCATTTGAGAACAGTTTTAGTGAGTAGGATGTCACCTGGCAACCAATGAGAGAATGCCGTAATGAGCATTTGAAGGATTCACCATCATCATCTCCGTGACTTCTCTCGGCACCCATCTCTATCATCCATCGCTAGGGCTTCCAGATTACATCATGTTTCAGCACAGAGCTGTTGTATATTGGTTCTAGTTGATCGTCCTGCCTTTACTCGTCCATATGAAGGGGTTCACTAGAGTGTGTCACTTACGAGCTCGTCCTTACTTCTCCAGCAGTGTCTCGCATGTCTAGTTAGTCTAACTTAGTTTTCGTGATGGGTGGTAGGTGGCCGTATAGCTGCTGTTGTGTAGGACGCTGCCCCCAGGACCTTTTCAATGTATACAGGCGGCATTAAGTGACCAACCATATGTTTCACCATAGAATTCACAATAAAGATACGAGTACATTCCCCATATCACAGGCAATATTTTTTGTTTCTTTTTGATGGGGATATATGGATCAATGATATGACATTTTTTTCTATTTTTTCATATGAATAACCTCAAAGTATTGTATGGTTTCAAGTACTCCTATACTAAAAAATGTGCAATACTTATACTAATAATGAGAAAACGTTTTAAACACTAAACACTTCATACTAATTTGTAGAAATTCCAAGAGCAAATATATGAAAAATATTTTTTTAAGTGATTCAAAGAGACCCATTTAACCCATATATGAAACTATAACAGTTACTAACGCTTTGAAGCTGGCACTACAGGGATAAATCCTCTCTCATCCAGTATTGTAACCTCACCACTAGATGCAGTTTATATACAGGAAACCCGTTTTTCTTCTGACTGAGAATGTACCTCATGGCAGAGAAAATTCTTTTGGAAAATCATGGTAAGATTCTAATTGCAACTCTAACAAGAGCATATATCTTATCATAAAATGATTCATAATTCCTTTCCCTTAAAAAAAATAGAAAAAAATCTGGACAATAGTTTAAAATTGCGAGAATTTATCTAGCCATGTATTAAAAAATGTCGGATGTATCAGTGGATCTAAAGAAAGAGAAATCATACTCGTTATATTCCTACAATTTATGATTAAATAAGCATGATAATGCTCTAATAATAGCAATAAGAACGGCAATTTTACCTCCTTTTGGTGATACTTTTTTTTCTTTAAATAATGATTTAAGGACATAATGATTAACAATATTTGAAATGAATTATTTCTCGCCCATTCATAATTTTTCACTAAACTTTTAAATAAAGGACAGAACATTCAAAACAATAATTTATTGTTTCGATGATAATGATATTATCAGTCTTAATATTCCAGATGGAAAGCTACTTCCATGCACACACCATGACCATGCACAAACTCAGAAACAAAATCGCCATCACAAACACGCTCATCATAAACCAAGATCCAAAAACATACAGACACACTAACATACATACAAATACAGATAACAAACAAAAACACACAAAAAAATCTATACACAAAAATACGTACACGCACACGCACACGCACAATTGTCTGCGTTTTTATTCGGCAGCGTTGATATGATCATAATATATACTTTAAGAAGAAATTAGAAAGAGAATAAATCAATAATTAACATGTAATTCTCTAGGAATACTGTAATGTGCTCCAACTCAATTCGAGGAATCACTTTTGTGGCCTTGTATTAAATTATCATCATGGTTATACATAAATTCGGGTCTGAAATAATTACACTATTCCTTTTGTTTTAATCGATTTGTGTTTCTAATCCAGGTAAACGCCTGGATTGAGAAAGGTTTTCTTGACTAGTTGTCTCAAGTTCGAAAATATTAGTCTAAAAAAAAGTATAAAACTCAAACATCTACTGAAAATAACGCAAGCATGTTTAAATATATGATAGCAATTCTTTATTGAGTTGATTGGAAGATGGGAAGATATGGAGTCACATGTATTTTTTCTAAGTTATAATATTAGCCTGTATAAATCTAGTGATTCAGGAGCTGTGAACAAATGGGTGAAAAAGCTGGATCAGCTCATTCAATGTGCAAGAAAACTCTCAGTATGGATTTCTATAGTGATCCTTGCGTTCAGAACATCTTTACAGAACGGTCAATGTCTTTTCACTCTATGGACTGTCTCTTCGTCTCAGACCTGCCGTGCTGAATCCATGTTTATCACTTTTTAGATTTAAAATCTAAACAGTGATAAACATGGATTCACCACAGCATTCATCTGTAAACTTGCCATCTTTTGAACTTCTCAGTTAACAAAAATTTGACAGTCGGCAGGGTCAGTAGAATTCACTGACAACATTTCCGCCGATGGGTAAGAACAATAGTCCATAACGAGGTCCCTGGGTAAGACGATAAACCATCTGATAGTGAGGCTAGAACTTAGTTTAAAATGGAGTAAACCTTCACAACCATTACTCCCCGGTCCACTCATACCCGTAACGATAGTACCTTTTAGGTTTCCATCTATAAGTCAATAGAACAGTTCAATCATTTACTATATATCATTTTTAATTTTAATGATAGAGTCATAGAAAGCATTTTCGTGTGTACAACCAAATGTACTCTTGCTGGTTTAAGAATAATGTCACCTACAAACTATTTGCTTGATATATATATATATATATATATATATATATATATATATATATATATATATATATATATATATATATATATATATATATATATGGGGTGCAGATTAAAATATGGAATAGTTTTTAAGATTTTTAAAAAAATCCAATTTGTCCAATTTTTGAAAATAAAACCTGATAAATTTTCATGATTAGCTCTATTATTCAAGCAAATTTTGATTAAGATTCAACCCAATATGACTGAATAAGAAAAGAAATGACTGGGAATTCATGATTTGCTTAACACCAAAACCAACCCCCACAAAAAAAAAATCCCAAAATTATTAGAGTCTCTTCATGGCCTCCATCAAGCCCCCTTTATTACCCTATATGGAGCGTTTTAGAAAATAAAATAAATGCAACTTCCCCTCCATATATTGGTTGACTTAAGACTTCTTTTAAGAAGAAATGGAATAAAAGTCTGAAGTATTTATTTTGAAGGCAGGCAAATCGTTTTGTAGTCGAGTTGATAAAATAATTGAAAAGCAAACCCACCACAATGAGTAAATTTATTGTTATGTGTCTGTCTTCTGAGTTAGTGGCTAATTTTTTTTAAATTAAAATGATTTTGTTTTATAATAAATAGACTTGTTTATCATCATACTTGAATATTTCTACTCATGCTTCCGGACCCAGTATATATATATATATATATATATATATATATATATATATATATATATATATATATATATATATATATATATAATTGAATTGCAGAAAAGCAAATGTTTTTCTGTGATTGAAATATTTTTTTTCGATAAACTAATTCGAAAGAATAGAGATTTTATCTTTTTGGAAAAAAATTACGGAAAAATAATTTTTTTCTGTTTTTTTTTTCTCTTTCTTCTTATTTACTGAATGAATATAGTAAATCATATACAAGCAAAAAGTACTAACAAAATTGCTCAGACACCTCCCAATAGATGCAATAAACCCATATTGTTCAACGAACAAGCCCGGTATAAAAAGGGGTCTAAACAGTAGTAATCTTGATGTCAGTAGCATACATATACACGATAAACCCTTGTAAGATTTACTTTATCATAGGCTGGTAGGAGACGCGTCTCTGTTGAAAGAAAAGAAGCAAAAGAAAGCATGTCCTATTCGTTCAAAGAAGAAGGATGATAGTGGAATTAGAATGATTCTGGGGTTTTCACTTATGTAATATACATATTCGCATTATACCATGAAGACAATTATTTATTGACTCCTTTATAAGTCATAAGATATATAAAAGGTTTTCTGCTATTCTCTGAATATCTACTAGATTTACAAATTTTTGCCAACTAGCGGAGCACATTTACCACTACAAATCAATAATTTTATGTTATGGATATGATAGAGAATACTGAAAATGAAAAAAAAAATCAAAACATCAGCAGAAAGTGAGCATTTTAATCTGAGCATCGAAAAACATTGGCAAAACAAGCTTTAAGACAGAAACAATGCTAAAGCAAAGAACAACAACAAAAAAAAAAAAACAACAAAAAATATTACAATGAAGAATTTGCGTTATTATCAATTTTGAGACGAGAAAAATAAGCGGTATTATATTCTGATAAATCAAATATATTGAGTTACTAGATAACCTTGCATTTCCTTCAGCATTCTCCGAACAAAACAAAACAAAACAAAAAAACATACGGAAATCAATGAAGACACGAATTATAGCAATTTATTTTTTCCTAGGTCGTACTGAAATAAATATTCCTGCTAATATTAATAAAGGTAATAAATAAACGATCTAGCAAAAAAGTAAATTAAATAAAAATACATACGATCACTTTTATCCGTTTCTCCGGATCAAACAAAAATATAAAAAATATTTTTTTTCTGTCTATTCTTTTATGTTCCTTACTCTCTGTTTTCTCTGTCTCGCTCTCTCTCTCTCTCTCTCTCTCTCTATATATATATATATATATATATATATATATATATATATATCAACTCTACAAGTAGTATTAGTACAAATCCTATTTTTTCCCAACAACATGAAATATTTTTGACTCAGTTTCATTTAGTCCTAATTCCTTTAATTACTGTGAGAAAATTTGTCTTCTTGCTATATGTAAAAAAATAGGTTCAGTCAATTCTGTCATGCTTCTTATATAATGCATCTGTTAATTTAGTACTGTTGGTAGGTCCTACATCTTACTCTCTTCTTACTTCGGTTTCTGCGCTGTGACGTCATTCTTTGCAGCATACGGAGGTGATTTGCTTAAAATGATTATTGCCTTCTCCCATTAACTCAAGATTTTCACCAGGTGATTCCATCTTAGTTGATACATTAAACTTTTTTTAATTAAGTTTTTTTTTATCTGCAAAGTTGTTTGATCCCCGATATATATATATATATATATATATATATATATATATATATATATATATATATATATATTCAGTAAAGTTGGTGATAATTTGTCTGCAGGTGAGTAACAATACAGGAATACTTAACACTAATACACGGTTATGGCTAACGGAAGGAGAACAGATGACCCCCGTGGAATCAATAAAGGACGTTGTTAGATGTTCCGTGTAGGTTCCCCCTGTTCGAAAAACACCTGTAGAAAGCCGGAGGGCTTATCGGCCGAAACGTTGTGGAAAGAACAATAAAGATGAAGACAACAGTCCGAAAACCCTTAATGATAAAAATCATCAAGCTTCGTCTCAGAAATGTAGACAAATACTTGTGTTTTGTTTGTAGATGCAGTTGCACTTTTGGAGAAGTATGTCATTACATTTTCTTGTCCTCTAGAGAGGCCTGAGACATTTTTGTTTTTAATTTTGTTTTATGCTGTGTCAAGTTCTTCCTGCGTAAACTGTCTTAACTTGATGTCTCAGTGGTCATTAAGACTTTTTGTTTCTTTTTTGAATTGGTTTGTGATTGATTTTAGGAGGGTTTCCTTGCAGATTCTTGAAATGTTCTTTCCAATACTGATGACTTTATTCTTGGATTACACGTTTTATTATTACCTTGTTGCGTTTTTTCTTTTTTAACTTCATTTTCTGTCTGCCATACTCTTTATAACTTCCGATCTACTATTGAATCTCTAATTTAATCGACTTGGCCTTGCTGTATTCAAATTGACTTTTTTGGGTTTTTTTGTTTTTTTCGGAATGTGTTTGTTACTTCTTTCTGTCCTTTCCTAAGATTCTATGCGTTGGAATCTCTTGGGTTTCTTTATTGATTAAGGATAATTTTTTAAAAAGTTTTCTCAAGTTTTCCTAACTACTTGTGATTCCCATTGAGTTCTGAATTTGACGTTTAGTTTGAATGAGAAGCAATCTGCAATTGCATCCATGTCGGAAGTGACAAAAGTTTCATATTCATCATTGGGTATATGTCTTTCAGTTGTCTCATGAAATGCATCAAATTTATTTCTTACAAATACCAGATATTTATTGCTTTTATCTGTATTGATAGGTGTGGGTGCATTGTAAAGTTTGTTTTTGACTGATTGTTTTTGACAGATTGATTCTCTATTTCTGCATAGACTCTAGCGTATCTTTGCAGTGACGATACACTGATCGGATGATACTCCTTCAAACAAGCAGTATGTCTCACATTACAAATTGCTATTTATCCACTTCTTTTTCTTTTTTTTTAGTATAAACTGTAGCTGTACTTTAGCTTTACTTAGGTAAGTGTAGGTCCTTAGTTTTCACTCCCTTTTGGGGGATTTATTATTTCGGATTATATCTTGTTCTCGATTGAAAAATCTCTTAGATATTTGCAAATTCATATTTACCTGTCAGAGCATTTGTGTCTCCACATATAATTAGAACGTTGTGTTTGTTAATGTGTCAATTAATGAAAGATAACCCGTTGTAGATGGCAGTGATATTTGATTCCACTTTGGCATTGGTAGTCCTGAAGGAAAAGTTGATCATTGTGCAGGCTTTGCAATTAAATATTGCACAAATAATTATTGGTTGGATGTTCTCTCGGCTAAGTATTGATTTTATGGAAGGAGGACTGAGAAGCATTCCTACATCTGCTATGGCAGCATTGACGGAGTTTTTCTTCGCAGGTGCAAAGACAAATATCTACTTACTAACGGTAGATGGTATTTTAAGACTAGTTCACTATGGTAATATCGATGTTCTTGTACGCACATAATGACTTCAAATGCTGTTAGCCCGGGTAGCTGGTTTATCGTGTTTAAAGTCCTAACATTAAAAGACGCAATAATAACAATGTTTGCATGTAAGTAAATTGGGTTTTAGTTCTGTAGCAGTTTTTCAGAACACTGAGGCCAGAGCCCAGGCTTCAGAAAAAACGTTTCTCGGGTTTACTCACTTGAACAGCAATGCAGTTTTAATTAGAGACACTATAATTTTTTATTGGCTGTTCTTATTTTCTCAACAACAAACGCCGCAATTAAACATCAGTTGCAGTTTTTTTTTTTCCTTACGGAACAACTGGATCTTGACCGTTTGCATATGAGAATCATCTGCCCGGCATCTGGTGAAGCTCAATTTTGACCCAACTATCCATCTTCATTCATACAACCACACAGCAATCTATGGTTTCTATTATGGCATATATTTATAGGGCTGGCAAATTCCTCTCTTCTCTCTGAGACTTATCCTATAATAAGCCTGGACATGATGTCTGAGTGCTTGTAGAGGTGAAAAAAAGGCCCACACCCTTTATTTTTTACTTATGTTTAAAATCCGAATATCCCAACTTAGCTTGTTGTCTTCAAGAGAGTTATCACATTCTATCATTATGAAAATTAGGAAAGTTTTACTGAGTTTTCTGATGCGAATGAACTATCTTTTTATTCAGGTGGACTTTTCATTTTTTATATTTTATTTACTTTCAGATATTTGAGTGTCATTATTCCCTTTCTTCAAAATGAGACTGTAAAAGGGAATAATCAAATAAACTACATACTCTTAGGACTTTGGAATTCTATGAGATTTAACTTGTAGAAATCATCAGAACCATTTTTCTGATTCATTTAAATTTTACATATTAAGGTGAATTCATAATCTCTCTCAAATTTCAAAATTTTGTTCATAATTTCACAGTTTACTCTTAGTTTTCTCTAATAATCAATTTCCAAGTTTTTAAAGACCACATTTTAATTTTGATATAAATGGATTTGAAAAATAAAAACGTATACACACAAAACTTGAAAATTATAAAAGAAAATAAATTTTCAAATTTTGGGTCTTCTTAGCTTGTGTTTTCTGGATTTTTCTCTGGTAATATCGCTTCACACAACATGGCCCCTCTTTATTGAACAGTCGATAACTTAAATGAAGATTTCGCCATTTATTCATTTCCTACTAGATTTTTTATCCATTAAGAAAATTCCATTCCCGTAACCTTGGAGACGGAAGAACACAGAGAAAAGCAGATGGCGTCATAGTCTTAGCCCGGCCATTTCATCTTTATCGTTTTTCTCCCTTTTTCTTGCGCGTTCACTTTGTGGGTTAATAATTATCATATTTTCTTGATTTTTAAAGACTAAATTTTACATCGACGGTATGGTACTATTTACCAACCCCTACGCTCGGGCAGGATATGACACAGGGTCAATTTTTAAGCGGAGTTTAACAGGTTTGAATTCAGAGTTTTCCTTCTCCTAGACCAGTTGCCTAACCATGGCTGAAGAACCTAGTCTGTCCTACTATTTACCCATAGCTGGAGGGATAATTATTGGATTCATACCTTTCCCAAGGGTATTAGTGCTATGTGAAATGCAATCAGTCTCGTCCAGGATTTGAACTCGTATCGCCGTGCTCATTTCCTACGCCGATAACGACTACACCACGGGCACCTCCAACATCGACGGTATGGTAAAGGCTTCTTCATAAAATTATAAACACAAAAGTCGAAAAAAACCCATCAAGTATGAATTTCAAATGTTGCTCTTTCACCAATGTTGATAACTATTTATTTAGAAATATCCCAGGCTTTCTTTCAAAAAAAAAAATTTCTTTCAATTTGAGGATAAATATTTATGGAAGCAGACTAGACAAAAATTATTTGTATTTAAGTTTTATTTTATGTTGCTCAACTTACAATACATTAAACACTTTTTTAAAACTCATGATTTATTAATATTTCAAAATGTTGAAGGATAGATATATTGCATATTTATGTGTGTATGTGTCCACCTGATTGTTTCCTGTTTGAGTGTCTGCCAGTCCGTTTGTGTTTTATTAAAAATAAAAGATTATATGAATGTAGATGTGTACTGCTGCATTTCACGTATAATATATTTATGAATATAGAGACTGAGAAGAACCCACCGTCTATAGTCACAACTTATTAATAGCTGAGACCCACATAAATAAAAGAAAAAGTCTCTTGAGAAGATCATTTGCAATCATACTTTTTGAGAGTGATCTTCAGTTATATGTCATGTGCTTCAATTACATCAGTATATATATTGATACACTTTGAGAAATAAGTTTATAAGTAGTTGCACTGGGTTGGGTTAGACAGTCGGATTATTGAGATAGTGTTTCAATAATATGCATAATATATGACTGTGCATAGGTAGCGTTTTGCGTTCATTTTTCTTTAAAAAATCCATGTGCCTGCGGTGAACACCCATTATTTTTGTATGTATATAAGAAAATGTACATTTAAAAAAAATCATATCTTCCAGCCTAGGCCATGAATTGTAATTTTGAATCTTGTGTTTGTTTACGTAACTAGTCAGCAGTAACAGAACGCGGCAGAACGTTAATCTTTTCGATTGGTTTGGTTTGATTTAGGTTGGTTTTATGGCATCCCAACCAGTGTATGTTAGTTCATGCCAAATCAGTTTAATGCATGTATATTAAATATATGATTCCTAAACTCATTTTGGTTATAAAATTCTTAAACTAGCCTGAGCTCTTTTTTGCACACAGTTAAATTGTCTCATTTATCTCTATCTTATACGAATAATTCTATTTACTATTATTCATTTTTTTGCCATTTTTGTTTTTGCTATTTTACAATAACAATTCAATTAAACACCAGTCATTTGTTAAAATATAAAACTTATATTTCAAACAATTCAGTTTAGCATTTATACAAAGTTAAATGGTTCCTAGTATTGCTACGTATCACTAACAATTCAATTAAACGTCGGTCATCACTTTACACCAAGTTAAATGATTAAGCAGTTCTATATCAAGCAATGCAGTTTAGCAAAATTCATATCTTTGCTTTCAGTTTAAATGTCAAAATATAGAGTTTAAATATCAGACAGTTCAATTTTACCCATAGATAGGATGACTCCGGGCCAGAGTTGACCAGGAAGCGATGGTAATAAAGGGGCACTATGCATTCCCCAAAGCTCTGGCATTACTGGAGTCTCACCATTAAATTGTTAAAGTCATACCCAGGACACTCGATGGTGGCAAAGCCTTACTTCTCTACAGTGATGCAGTCGGTCTATTTTAGAGACCCAGCCAACTGAGCCATAATCTTTTTAGAGAATTTAACAGGTTTGAATTATAAGTTTTCCCGCTCTAAGACCGTTTTATATAACAAGATTAAAAAGACCAGTCTACCCAACAATTTTACACATAGCTTGAAGGAGAATAGTTGGATGCCCACCTTTCGCAAAATGATAGGGACTATGGGAAATGCAATTCTAATCGGGGTTTTGAACTCATTCAAATCGACGATAACTTTAAGCTGTGTGCACTTTCATTTATGAGCGTTTATAATGAATTAATAATCATTACGGATACAAGATTAAAAAGGAAAACATATAGGCTAACAGGGATTTTTTTTTGTGGGGGGAAGCCAGTTATTTACTACAACGCACTATCATCACATAAACGCGGGAAAGTTAGAATCCTGGTGCTCATTTGCCTTCGTCTGAAAATCGGTGTCGTATCATTCGATTTAAAAGCAAACTGGACATTGGGTCACTCCATTGAGACAAATTATAATAAACCTGTTTTGTCTTAAACGAAAATGAAAGTATATTTTATCTTACACTGTATTACTCAAATAATGTTCTAATTTTTTTTAAGTTATGCTCATGTGCTTTTTTTATAAGCATCTAAAAGTGTTTATAAATCGTATTCAGTTCACGTAATTGTTTTTATAATATTTTTTTTTTTTATTTTAACATGTTTTCTTCGATATTGAATCAGATCATCTATTCAGAAAAGCCAACTCTTAACTAACAAAACCCGTAGAGTTTTAAAACAGAGTTTCTTTGTTAAAACCTTTTTGCTGCGAAGAAAATTATCGGTTAATCTCTCACAAATTTTAAAATCCGTTTCAAATGAAGACGAAAGGAATAGCGAATGTTTGGTGATGCTCCTGGATTCTGCAGGTGCAAATATCTTTGCATTCATTTTACATGCATAACGTCTTTCTATTTTAGTAAATATAACTTCAGTATTAGTACCTGTTGAACGCACGAAGTATCGACTTATCATTTCATATATGAAGCGGGAGGTGCCCGTGGTGTAGTCGTTATCGTCGTAGGAATTGGACACGGCGACACGAGTTCAAATCCTGGACGAGACTGATTGCATTTTCACATAGCACTAATACCCTTGGGAAAGGTATGAATCCAATTATTCTCCCTCCAGCTATGGGTAAATAGTAGGACAGACTAGGTTCTTCAGCCTTGGTTAGGCAACTAGTCTAGGAGAAGGAAAAACTCTTAATTCAAACCTGTTAAACTCCGCTTAAAAACTGACCTTGTGTCATATCCTGCCCGAGCGGAGGGGTTGGTAAATAGTATCATTTCATATATGAATCTATCTAACTGTCTTTCTAGTCTTTTTAAAAGATTCGCTCTCTTCTCATGGGTCTGTTTCGGTCCATGTTACTTTCCTACTCCCCATATTATTGCTATGCATCTTATGAGATGATTGACAGCAGTGTCCTGTATGCATGGTTCGTCTAACTTGGATAATTTTCGTGATGAGTGGAAGATGGTCGTACAGCTGCTGCTTTGTTTGGTGTTGCCTCTAGAACTTGTTCAGTATTGCACGTAGCATTCTTGTATAGTTGCCGTCAAGCTTTTTTACAAGCCGTTTAATGTGCGTCCATGTAGTGCATCCATGCAGCAGTATCGATACGATCACTGCTTGGAAGAAACTGCGTTTCATCTTATCGGTCCAGTCTGACATTCTTATGATTGATAGCCTATTGATAACTGTCCATGCCTTTGTTAGTCGCGTATTGATGTCTGTCTCAGTCTATGAGGCACAGCTTCCTAGGTAGGTGAACATGTCTACTAATTTCAGAGAGGTAACGTTTAGTGTGGAAATGTCGCCTGTTTGATTAAAGCACATATATGCCGTTTTGTGTGTACTGACATGGAGGCCAATGCCTGCGGCAGCTTGTTCCAGATTATGCAGCAGGGTTTCAGCCTTTGCCAGAATCGCTATGTCATCGGCGTAGCTGGCGTCTGTAATTCTTTTCTTTGTCAGCTTGAAACCGTTTTCTTTGACTTTATCGATCGATATTCTAAGCACGTAGTCTAGACAGATGATAAAGAGGTGTAGAGAAGAGGAAAATCTCGTATTTTGTTTTGGCGCGCTATTTAATTCAACACTGAATTTCACCCAATCAGGATGACATATCCTATTCAGCCCGGACCTTCATTTCCGGCTAGCAAAACGGGTGAGCGGCCAAACACACTCTCTTCAGCTTGCGACAGCGACCGGAGCAGTCGTGTCTCTGGTCGTCCCTGCTTAGAGATGCTTTTTAGCTAAACAAGTCACCCAGTGGGACATCTCACTGTTGCTCTAACTCTAGCAGCAGCAACATGGACACTCAACGAGGGAACCATCTAATTTATGGATTCTTTGCGTCTAATAAATATTAGACCAAGGAATCCCAGTTGAATATTAATTAGATATGTTCAGCATGCCTTCCACAAGCACCACAAAAATTTACTATGTCGATCCGAGCGCCACTTCGCTCTCGACACACTAGCTCCCATTTCACCTCTGGTCCACATTAATGGAGATAACGCCTACTTTCCCAATTACCAGAAACACAAAACTACACGGTGACTTTGAATACTTCCCTCACACGTCCAACAACACGCTGCCATCTCAACATCTAGCTAAGCCATTTCGTCTCAAACATCCAACAAGCCCAAACACCACGAGTCTTGCAGCACCAAGAACAAACCGCCTCAAAGCTGCAAATAAAAACTTTCGTTATTGTGTGTTGTTAAAGCAGAGTTTCGTAATTCATTTGTGTGCCTAAAAACAATAGTGTAATTCCTCAAAACCGCTATAGAGGTATGGGGCAAGTCTGTCTCATTGCAGTACTCCAGCTACAAAGATGAGGTAGTCTGTGTCTCCATCCGGAGAACGCACATTCACTTTGATGTTTCTATAGAGTCATTATGGCTGCGACACTTTCTTTTAGTAGACAGTACGCGAGTAGAATTTGCTCCATCTTCCCAATGTGAATGGAATCAAAGGCCTTTGTAAAGTCGACAAATAATATTGTCGGCTGTAGTTTTTTTTTTTTTTTGTGCCTGTACGCCTTCAAGAACTCTACGGATAGTCAATATTTGTGAGGTCGTGGATCTATTTCTCCGGAAGCCATTTTGGTTCTTCCTAAAAATGTTGTCAATCTTGGGTTCTATGCAGTTGCGTAGTAGGGCATTGTATATTTTGGCTACTATGTATGTAAGTGTTATACCTCGGTAGTTTTTGTCTAATCCGAGGTCACCCTTTTTAGGGAAAGGGATGATGCATCCCTGCATCCATCTGTCTATCGGATTTTGATTATAAACTGAATTACTGAGTCTGAGCTGAACGTAATCGAAGTGTCTGGTCTTCCATACTTCTTGGGGAATTTCATCACGCCTTGCGGCTTTTCTATTTTTAATTTTCTCAGTACTGAATCGAGCTCTTCTAGAGTAAGTGCTCCTAGTTTGATGTCTAACTGTTTATTGATAATTCTCCTGAGAATATATATATATATATATATATAGAGAGAGAGAGAGAGAGAGATCGATACGCTATACCACTAAAACAAAATAAACTAAGTATATATATATATATATATATATATATTTACTTACTTAGTTTATTTTGTTTAGTGGTATAGCGTATCGAACTCTCTATCATCATAGTAACATCATTTAGTATTTATTTGATAATAAATGAGTAAAAGCCTCAGTATTTTCAGAGGAAAATTTTCCCAATCTTCATATAAGTTGTTGGCTTTACTGATCCTGGAAACAAAGATAAATTCAAATACTAGTAAGACTACGTGGTACTGTCTGGAATTCGGGGTGATAATATCACATAGGTTAGTTTAGTAAGAAATCTATTCTATTTTATATTTCTTTGGAATTACTTAATTAATTTCCTTTATTTTTATTTATTATTCTTATTATACGATTATTAAGATCAAATACGCAATAAAAATGTTTATGTGATTTTCAAGAAAATTAAACGTATTTGAACCAAAAATTATCAACGATGGCTGATATCAGAAAGCAAATATCTTAAATGTTTTGGTTGATTTCCAGTTATGTTTTAAAATGAGGGTAATCTTTCACAATCGAGAATATTAGTAATAATCATCATTTTTTAGAAATATATTTTATTTAATATGTTTCTATTTTATAAACAACGTGAAAAAACGTAAAATAAATTTGGTAACCGTAGGCGACAAAAGGCTCCCTTTTCAATAGCTACAACACCGAGGTGTAGTGGAGAGTGCTACTCCTTTCTTTTGGTTGCTCCACTTTACCCTAAATATGTTCCTTATATTGTTGAGTGTTAAGCAAGGAGGTAGCTAGCACCATTTTAAAAATCTTGGGTACCATGCGACCTCGGATTGAACCCATCTCTCCAGGAACACTGGCGAACTCTCTACCGCCTAGGCCATTCATCGATTCTATCTTTTTCACCTTATTTATCATCCTCTTACAAATGGATCATTTAAGTACAGCTTATTTAGATCTTGATTTGATTTCAAATATCCAAGACAAGGTTGATAATGGCAGTTCTGTGTATAAAACCTGAAAAAAAAAGGTACCCAAATCTCGATTTTTGGTTGTTCCATAGATACAAGAGCAATTTTCCTTTCATTGCAGGTTAAATCATGCCGTAGATTATAGTAGAAAAGCGGATGCTAAAATATTCAGTTATCCCAAAAATTCCGTCGCAAATACACAGACACATATATTTAATATAGTGCTCACCTTCTGGCACCTCTCCTCCTGGTGGATAGCTATGTGACCGGGTATAAAAAGGTCCATCACAAGAACAGCCCCTAGATTTATTTGGTTTGGTTTTATGACATGAACTATTGTTGGTTATTTAATGTAAAATCGTGAAACATATATGTGGTGACTTCAATAAGTTTCCAGAATTATTTTTACAGACATTTAAGATTGTAGTAGACTCTTGAATAATCAGTATGTTATTGCTATACATCTTATGAAATGACTGAAGAATTTTTATGATTTCTGGTTTAAATGAACAGCAACAACACGAATAGGAATACACCCTACTAAAGCATGATTGTCACAGCCGGTGAATTTCAAAAATGCAATCTGGACATGAGGACAATTGAGAAGAACGATATGCAATAAAATCCGGTTTTCAACTTGGAGAAAAAGCCACAAAAACGTATGGAATGCTTCAGACTGCTTTTCGACCATCTTGCATGAATCGAGCTTCAGTTTTTCTGTGGCATAAGAGATTCAAGGAAGGCAGAGAGTCTGTGAGGAATGATGAGAGGTGTGGGAGTAGTAAGGAAGTCAATTCATCAAAGTTGGTTGGCAAAAGGGTTAGGGTTAGGGTTAATATGTTGAGGCTATAAAGGAGTTCAGGAAGAGATTCTGTCGGAAGAGGCCACCACTCTTCAAATCGGGTCAGTGGCATTTCCAGCAGGACGATGCACCAGTCCACAACGCCATCTTTGTCACTAATTATTTGACCAAGATAGGCATCACGACAGTTCCTCACCCTCGCTATAGTCAAGACCTTGCTCCCTGTGACTTTTGGTTATTCCCTAAGCTTAGAGGCTGTCGTTATGAGACAATTGAGGAGATGAAAGAGGCTGTGACGAAGGTCATTGACATGCTCACACAAGATTACTTCGATGGGGCCTTGCAGAAGTTGTTGGAACGGTACAACAAGGACATTGCAGCCAAAGGAGATTACTTCAAAGGGGACTAGAGTTTCATGTGTGTACTTTAAATAAAGGTGCACATACGAAAAAAAAATCTGGAAAGTTATTTAAAGATCCTTATATATATATATATATATATATATATATATATATATATATATATATAATCATTTGTTTATGCACAGTTGAATTATTAAATATTTAAATTTCAAACAATCCAAGTTATTATAAGCTATTTATTTTAATAATAAATCCTGTATTTGCCTCCATTTTAAATCTCAAACTATTCTATTTGATCTACTGATAGAAACCACCGACTGCTTCTCTACAGAGGGGTAAGTTGCCTTGATATGACACTAAACAATCTGATGGTTAGGTTCCAGGGATAATGGAACATTGGGAATGTTGAGCACCTCTTCATTGCCATCGTTCCCAGGTCCGCTGTGTCCCAGGAGTGGTAGAACCTGATAGGGTCCTATTTACATGTTAAATAAGACTAATCTGTGTACTTATACTAAACTAAATTACTTGAAATAAAACTGCTTTTGACATTATAACTTTACTTACGCTAGAATGAATTGTTTGAATTCAGAACTGTTTGATTAAAATGAGTAGGTAGAAATAGAAATGTTTTTGACAATTAAAATGTGTACACATGTTAAACTGAATTGTTTGAAATAGAACTTATTCGTATAAAATGGATTTGGCATTAAATAACCTACACACTTTGATATGCTATAAAACCCAACCAACCAACCAACCAACCTAAATATATACAATGGTGTGTAGATTATTTGCATTAAATAATGATACTTTATATTATGTAACTGAGTAAAAAAAAACTTAAAAACCGATGACACGTATAATGTAAATCAACTTAAATCGGTCTATCAATATCATTTCACAATAATAACACTTACAGCGGAAAGAATTACTCATAGATGGTTTGTATTGGAAAGTTAGTTTCATAAATGAAAACTTAGTGTTACGATGATATGTTGTTTCATGTTAATAGTCAGATATGAACTTTCTGGTCCTAAAACATTCTGGAGAATAATTCATATTAATGTTACAAACGAAAGTAAAAGTAAAGAACTGATAATTCTTTCGTGCATTTTCATCAGTCAATGTGAATCGACGCGAAATCTGTTGACGAGATAAAAAAAAAATTTAAAAAAAAAACGAAACAAAAAAATATTTTTATTCCGGAATAATTATTTACAAAGATTAGCATAGACGAGACACTAGGCAAGAAATATAGGGCGCATCGTATAAAACACAATCACAAAAAATTGCCTGCTGATCTTGCTTGCTAACCATTTAGCAAAACGTCTAGTGCCAAAACTTTATTGCTTACAAGACGTCAATTTTATTCAGATTATCTCTAATTATTTTCTGTATATTGAAAAAGATTTTAGTTGAAATAAAATTCTGATGATATTTTTTTAAATAATCATTTTAAAAGAGCAGAATTTTGATGTTGAAAATTTCAGAAAAATAATCCATGTACATGAAAAAATGAACAAAAGATAAGAAAATACATTTTTCTTTAGACCATGGCTTTCTTATTTATGTGACACGATGTGAAATTTTACAACAAAAAGAAAAAAATAAGAAGTAAGTTTAATTCATTCAATTCATTTTTCCATTTAAATTGAGAAAAATTACTAGTTGTTGTAGCATTCAGATGTTATATTCTTTTTCATAATTCTCTCATAATCTAAGGCTCCAGAAATGCTGGAGCTTTGGAGAATACAGAGTACGCCTTTTGTTATTTAAACAAAGTGAAAATAAATTACTCATACTAAACTATTCGATCATTTAACAGTGTAAAAACAAATGACTAATAATTAATTGAATTGTTACTGATACACAGCAATACTTGAACTATTAACTTTGTCCAAAAGAATGAGTTTAGGCTCTTTTAAAAACATTATCACCAAAATGTGCTTACAAATCATATGTATTCAACATAAATATATAAGGAGAATTTGACAAGGAATAACCTCAAGGGATGATAAACCATAAAACCCCACCAAACCAAACTGAACCATATATATTTGATTTATGTATAAATAGGTTTTGGCATTGAATAACCTACGTTGGTTGATATACCATAAACCACAACCAAGGCAAACGAAACTGCTCAATCTCAAAACTTATTGATTTATGTTATGTTTTGTTCTTTTGGGAAAACATTCTGGTGTTATATTTGATAAATTGTAAATTATCAACTATCAGACGATAGTATTTTAAATAATTCATTTAGAAACTTTTAGTTATCAGAGACAAGACACTAATTAAATCAATTTTTGACTCTACATGTCCGTTCAAGTGTAGGGTTGCTTACTTCTTTGAACTTACAATTTTTATAAGCTTATGATAGACATAGAATCCAAGTTCAGAGAAATTGTATCTATTCACTTATACAAGAGTCGTTAAATCAATAAGGGGATTTTTTCAAAAAGCAAAAAAAAAAATTTCTGATTTTTTTCTATAAATGCAAACTGTATTTTATTTGCGCAGAATTTTTGAGGCTCTTAAATACGGTAGCTAATCAAACACTACTCCAGATGTAAACAGAGGTGTGTCATCAAATATCTGGGTACTGAGAAGTGCAAACCATGTGATATTTACCAAATAATTGCTCATGTTTTACTCAGAAGAATCTTTACAAATGAGCAAAACGTGGGTTTGCCACTATAAGATTAATACTGAAAGACTTATTGTCTAAAATACATCTTACTCTCCGGTAAAGAAAACGTTCTGGGAGCATCGGTCAGTGAAGAAGTTCATACTGACAGTTTTCTGGAATATGAAAGATCCAATCACTACTGATTTTCTTGAAAAATGTGATACCATGAAAAAGGACTTCCATTCCTAAATCATTAGACAAAATTAACCATATGTATTTAATGGCATTGTAATTTTACCAAAATGTTTGACCTTAGTAAACATCCTTAAAAAATTGGTTGTCGGAATATTATTCAAGGAACGACTCTTTAAAAGAATATACTACAAATTAAGGATCGATTTTTATATTTTCAGGCAAACATAATCATTATGGTGGATTTAATGAGAATAAACATTGACAAAAGTTTATATTTACACAACCCAAGTGTAACAAATTAAAGATGAGATAAGGTCAGTTTTTAAGTGAATTTGATTTCAAAGTTTTCCATCTCTTACTTTGAGTTTATGTAACATGCCACGTAAATTGTGAGGGTGGCCCGTTAGAAATACGTCATACGTCGAAAGAAAAACAGGAAATAGACATGTTTCCTAAAGTAAACAGGATGCAAGAGTTCCCCAGCGGAAATGGCATTTATATTGCATGGGTGGTATGCAAGAAAGAGTCATGTCCATGTGCGTTTCATGGCTGGCCGGCTGAAAGAGATGTTACCACAAGAATTTAGTTTGGAATATAATAAAAGCATGGATATTTTAACCCGAAGAGCAGAAATGCAAAAGAGGTTTCACCGTAGAATCGTGTCTCGATTCCTACTTTTTATGTGAACTCAGTCATCTTCGACTCTCAGCCTTTACCTATACGTATATTCCGGGTAATAAAAGGACAAAAAATGAAACATTGTATTTTTATATATCAGATGGTTTGGTTTCTTTGTTTAAGGGCATATCAATCTTCGTGGGTTATTTAATGCCAAAGCCATCCTTCGAGAAGAACATCAGTGGTACTATTTAACCCATAGCTGGGAGGATAAGGGGTTTCATACCTTTGCCAAGGTTATTTGCCTAAAAATGAACGTAATAGGGCGACTGGAGTTCGAACTCGCTTAGTACGATTCCGCAGTCCATCACTTTAACCATGACACCACGAGGACACCCCCTTATATATCAGAGTTGTTGCCTTTATCTAATATACACCTTTTAATGTAAATCAAACATTTTCTTGTTGATGGCACTCATAATAAGCTGACTGAATCTCCTTAAGAGGGGGTAAGAATCCCTACAATAAAAGTTTTTCTCGGTAGTACACTAAACTTCAACTGATGGTAATGCTCTGCTTTTGGAGATCTATGTATTGTGACATACCTCTTCATTATCATTACTCCCAAATCCCTTCTGATCCGATGTGGAAGTATCTATAAAAGTCCCATCATTTGGAGAGAATTAGTCGTATTAGAAAGGAATTCATAATATCATACATTTATTTACAAACCCCTCCCCACGCTCAGAATGTGATACAAAGTCAATTTTTAAGCAGAGTTTAACTGGTTTGAAGTCAGAGTTTTCCTTCTCCTAGACTAGTTGCTTAACCAAGGCTAAAGAACTTACTCTGCCTTCTTATTCAACCCGTAGTTGGAAAGAGAATGTAGAGACTCATTACTTTTTAAAGGATATTAGTGCAATGTGAAATGATATCAGTCTCGTCTAGTATTTGAACCTGAGTCGTCGTGTCCATTTTCTATGACTATAACCACTGCATCGCTGACACCCTCATAATAGCAAATAACCATCTGTAAAAATATAGAAACAACACAAAATATTAGGTATAAACGAACAATCAATGCAATGCCTTAACCTCTACGCTCAATTCGTCTTCTATAGGAATACTTCATGCATTATAACTGTAATTTATTTGTATTAGGATGAGTTACTTGAAGCTATAAGTGTCCATTGAGGATTAGTGTTAGTTACTTGAAACCTTATAACTCTACGCAAACAAATGACTATTATCAAACAGAAATAATTACTTGAAAACGTATAATAATCAGTATTAGAAAGAAATACTTGTAACGTTTCAAATATATCCAAATTCTTACTATTTTTAGGCTTACCTGATATCATATTACGCTCTACATTAACGGCAGAAACTACCTCACTAAAAAAAGCAAAAGTAAACGTAATTTGTACGCAATTCTCTCACCTCCAGGTATAATATAATCCCAGATGGTTTTATATAATGTTAAAATCAATCTACCGATGCTGACTACGCCGATGACATAGCGTTACTGACAAATACATCCAACCAAACCGAAACACTACTGCATAGTTTGGAACGAGCCGCCACAGGCATTGGCCTCCATTTCAATGCACACAAAACTGAATAAATGTGATATAACCAAACAGGCGACATTTCCACACTAGACGGAACTTCTCTGAAACTAGTAGACAAATTCACCTACCTACGAAGCAGCATCTTATCAACCGAAAAAGACATTGACACACGACTAACGAAAGTATGGACAGCTATCGATAAGCTATCGATCATATGGAAATATGACCTGACCGATAAAATGAAACGGAGTTTCTTCCAGGCAGCGGTCGTATCGATACTGCTATATGGATGCACTACTTGGACGCTGACTAAACGGCTGAAGAAGCTAGACGGCAACTACAGGAGAATGTTGCGAGCAATATTGAACAAGTCCTGGAGGCAACACCCCACAAGGCACCAACTATACAGCCACCTGCCTCCCGTCACGAAAACTATACAAGTTAGACGAACCAGACACGCAGGACACTACTGGAGAAGCATGGACGAACTCATCAGGGATGTACTCCTATAGACCCCCGCATATGGTTAAGCAAAAGCAGGACGACCAGCTCGAACATACATACAGCAGCTATGTGAGGATACGGGATGTAACCCTGAAGACAAGCCAAAAGCGATGAATGATATGGAGAAGTGGCGAGAGAGGGTCAGAGATATCCTTGCTAGCGGCACGACATGATGATGATGATTAAACCTGACTATAGGGCCTTATTGATAAACGATGGATGAGACATAGAACTCAGAATGATTTTTACATTCACTCTAGCAGATTTTTGCGTAATAATTTCTCATTATCTGAAGTTGATGACTCGTTTTTTTTTTTTGTTTTCTAATCGATTTTTGCTACAGCCTAATTTACCATTTGGTTTTGGAAAAGTTTCTGGCTTCAAGCAAACTTATTGAATAGCCAGCTTTCCAATAAATGGACAATAAGCAATGCCCCAAGACGGCCACCTTGTCAAACTGTCTTTACTTATTTAGATTGAAGATTGGGATTTATGAACTTTCATACCAATTCTCAAATTTTCCAATAACTGAAAACAAAGTTCACTGTTTTGACACAGTTGAACTCTGCATCTGTTCCTTATAAGTGTGTGCTTTCTAACTATACATATTAAATATATTTCCTTCATTGTCTGTCTTGGTAGCTTTTATAGTAGCAAATACGATAACTTTTAGATACGACTTCAGCGACATACGTTTAAATAAGTGTATAAAATATGAATAAAACTGACGTTTATACATAACTAAATTTGATTCTGCGCCAAACTTTGACTGATTGATAGATTGATTGAGATTAACGGCAAATCAACTCGGTCAGGGTTATTGTACCCCTTGAGTTTATGAAATAGCGTACATTATAGTTCGTGTTTGCATTTTCCGTACTATCAAATAAGGATAATTTTAAAACAGTTTTATTTGGAAAATATATTAGATCCTCAACTCTTTATCCTTGTGGAGTAAAGACAATAAAAAAGTACTTCCCAGATCTCCATCAAATCCAGTTTTGTGTCCTACCGAGGAAACACAATCTTTGAATATCAGCTGATGTTCAGTTGCGTGGTTCCGGAGAAAGTTGACAGAGACATAAACTAGATAAAGAGATGGCCAAGTTATAGAAAATGAAAAGTGAGCTAAATGACTAAAGAAAATTACCACTTATTTTATTATTGACGTTGCAACTTGCCTCTTGACCAATCTCAAAATGTGGAGGGTGAGAAGTGGTATTGTCGAATCGATGAAAGAATGATCTATTGTTCTACAAATTGTAAAGACCTCCGATGAGGGGCAACTGTTTCGATAGGACCGAAGTTTCTGTTTTTAATTTATCGTTGTGCTAGTTACAACTAAATGACCCATTAAAAAGAACAAATCTCACGAGTGGCCGTTCCTTCAACCTCTCTCTCTCTCTCTCTCTCTCGAGTTAACGTAGTTGACTATTTCCTGTCAGTCACACCGGTAGACACGAGAATAGCTGTTGTTCGGAGGCAGCCACTTCAGTATCTAATTAAGAAACAAATGAATTATTTCGGTTTTCTTCGTGTATTTACCCCGGTATCAGGAAAAGAGGTTTAAACTCAGGTAAAATACAGATAATGAAAGGTTTAATGTTATATAATCACGATAATCTCAAACACAACTTTAATACACGCAAATACAAAACACTGGCGGACTCTTTTGTTCAGGTACGAACGCATTTATTAACTTCTGACTTCAGTTCATCGACACAAGGGAAGACACACAATTCTTAAAAGTATTTCGTAATCATATTATGATAACCCCACCCCCAAAGTTCGGATCATCTTGTTGTAGTTAAGATCTCAATTCATCTCTGCCGTTAGAGATCTGAAAAACTCAACTCTTCGACTCAATGGCCGAATCCCCAACTCTCAACTCAATGGTAGAAAATTCAATTCTCTGCCTCCATGATCCAATATCAACTTCCCAACTGATGTCTTTTCAAAATCCTCAAATTATCAGGACCATCTCTTCCGGGCATGACGTCATCCACACTCCAGCTTCATTTTCTTGTGTAGGGTTTATTATGACAATGGCGATTGTCATATCCTTTGCGCACGAGCGTAAACTGCACCAATTGACTATACACCTGAACTCTTAACCGAAATAGTTAAAACCCCAACCAAACTGAATGATAAAATATAATTAACGAAAAATGATAAATATAAAAAAATCATTCCTTAAATATAACATTACAAATATTTTTGAATATTGGCTGAATCCAAGCTTTTTATTCTCGTTATCAGAATGTGTTCTCCTATTTTACTAGGCAAGGCTCAATAAATGATCATTGTGTAACGTTATGACTTTCAAATACATTTTCTAAAGTAAATTAGCTAAACGCCTTGTCAAAGGGACTTGAAATACGTTGACTTTCTCACGTGAAAAGGAATAAGACATCTACTCCTAAAAAATACATCTTTGGTGTGACACTTAATCGAATTAGATGATGAGACTCCTACTCTAAAGATCCGGAAGTACAGCCAAAGAGAACTTCATTTTCAGTACTCTCAGGCTAACCAGGGTCCGGAGTTTTAATATTTTATACCAAAAAATACGTGGTGTATTTAATAAGTTTCAAGACTTTTTTTGTACCGGCATTAAAATTGTCGTACACTCTTGAAAATTCATAATGTTATTGCTATACAGCTTTTAAAGGGACTGATAAATTTTGATGATTTCAGGTTCAAATGAACAACTACAGCATGAATTGAAATACACACTACTAAAGCCTGATTGTCACAGCTGGTGAATTTCAAAAATGCAATCTGGACGTCAGGAAGAACGATTTACAATACAATTATGTTTTAAACTTGGAAAAAATGTCACAGAAACGTATGGAATGCTTCATACTGTTTTTCGACCATCTTGTATGAATCAAGCATCGGTTTTTGAGTGGCATAAGAGATTCACGGAAGCCAGGGAGTCTGTGAGGGATGATGAGAGGTGTGGGAGTAGTAAGGAAGTCAATACACCAGAGTTTATTGTCCAAACGGTTAGGCTTAGGGTTACAATGTTGAGGCTTTAAGGGAGTTCAGGAAAAGATTCTGTCGGAAGAGGCCACCACTCTTCAAATCGGGTCAGTGGCATTTCCAACAGGACGATGCACCAGTCCACAACGCCATCTTTGTCACTAATTATTTGACCTAGATGGGCATCACGACAGTTCCTCACCCTCGCTATTGTCAAGACCTTGCTCCCTGTGACTTTTGGTTATTCCCTAAGCTTAGAGGCTGTCGTTATGAGACAATTGAGGAGATGAAAGAGGCTGTGACGAAGGTCATTGACATGCTCACACAAGATTACTTCGATGGGGCCTTGCAGAAGTTGTTGGAACGGTACAACAAGGACATTGCAGCCAAAGGAGGCTTTAAGGGAGTTCAGGAAGAGATCCCGTCGGAAGTGGCCAGCAAGACAGTTCTTCACCCTCGCAATAGTCCAGACCTTGCTCCCTGTGACTTTTGGTTATTCCCTAAGCTCAGAGGCTGTCGTTATGAAATAATTGAGGAGATGAAAGAGGCTGTGACGAAGGTCATTGACACGTTCAAACAAGAGAACTTCCATGGGGCCTTCCAGAAGTTGTTGGGACGATTACTTCGGAGGGGACTAGGGTTTCATGAGTGTACTATCAATAAAACCGCCCACACGATAAAATCTCTGGAAACTTATTTAATGATGCTCGTTTATCTGATAAAAAACTATATGTATTTGATAGGGCTGAGTTTAGAAAAAACTCATGAGAGAACATTATATATATATATATATATATATATATTCAAGTAAAGCTTGGGACCGTAGTCGAGGTTGACTCGAAGTCTTCTTTTTCGATAGCGAGGGGAGGAGGTTACTCCATTCCCTGGGTTGGTCTTTATCCTTGATCCGTACCTTATAATGCAGGGTGTTAAGCTAGGACGTATCAAGTACCATTTTTTGAGTCTTTGGTATGACTCAACCAGAGATTGAACCCAGGTATTCAGACGTTTATGCTTAACTTTATAGTTAATTCTGCGTCTAACTTGGACTGATTGATTAAGTGATTTGTTTTAATGTCAGATCAACTTGACTAGGGTTATTGTATGCCTTGAGGTTATGAAATAGCGTAGATTACAAGTTTATAATTACATTTTCCGTTCTATCTATCTATCTATCTATCTATCTATCTATATTCATATATATATATATATATATATATATATATATATATATATATATATATATATATATATATATATATGCACGTACCATGAACGCGTATCCAAAACTTATAAGCTCAAAATAACTCGGGACATGTTTGTATGCCATTAAAATAAATCAATCATTACATATATGAATATCAACATTCAGCAATATGAAAGTTGATAGAATATTTACAAAATTATTTTTGTTTATGAATTCTTTTAAAACACCTATCTATTTTTCAATATAATCTATAATCGTTCAACTTCTCATCAAAATAGAAATAGTAATGAAATGTTTAACGGAAATTTTCCATTTTTCTAAATAGAAACATCAGTAAGCTTCAGGGTCGTTGATTACGTACCGTCTCTTTTTTGCTAAAATGCTTTCAAGACCAGGTGGAATATGTGAAAATATGGTTGCCTTTAAAGGGATTCCTCTTTTTTTTATGTTAAAGCAAAAGCCAAAAAAAAAAAATATGTGATACAATAATTCTCTACAACGAAACGATAATTCCTTAGTGTTGAAAATTAAATAAACAAAACAAAAATACTGCAAAAACAATTTTGATAATGCAATTCCAGTACTAAAAGTATGCCATCATGAGCAGAAATATTCTTTTAGATTTTTTCTCTCTCACAAACACACAAACAAACAAACAAACACACACACACACACACTATATATATATATATATATATATATATATATATATATATATATATATATATATATATATATATAAAAGTAGCCTACAAATCCGACTACATAAGCTGAAACCCAATAGTTCTTATTATGAATTGTGCACTCCCGGTAGCCGATCACGTATGTGAAAAAATATACGTAAAAACTTACTTCCCTTACGTGCAGAATGATGCTATCTCTAGGGTAAAATA
>OY757910.1:49290441-49297941 GCA_963585895.1 Sepioteuthis lessoniana | reverse complement strand
AGTAGGGTGTATTCTTATTGCTGCTGTAGCTGTTCATTTGAACCTGAAATCGTAAAAATTGGTCAGTCATCTCATAAGACGTATAGCAATAACATACTGAATTTTCAAGTGTCTACAACAATGTTAAATTCCTGTACAAAAAAGTCTGAAAACTAATTGAAGGCACCCCTTACCAATCATATATATATATATATATATATATATATATATATATATATATATATATGTGTGTGTGTGTGTGTGTGTGTGTGTGTGTGTGTGTGTGTCAGTTTGTTCATATATATCTATCCATATTTACCAAACCTTCCGCTCGGGCAGGATATGAGTTTAACAGGTTTGAATTCAGAGTTTTCCTTCTCCCAGTCTAGTTGCCTCACTAAGGCTGAAGATCACAGTCAGCCCTACTGTTTACTAATAGCTGGAGGGAGAATAATTGGATTCATACCTTTTCAAAGGGTATTTGTCCTATGTGACATGCAATCAATTTCGTCCAGGATAGGAATTCGTGTCGCCATGTCCACTTCCCGCGACGATAACCATTACACCATTAGCACCTTCATATCTATTTATCTATCTATCTATCATTTTTTTCCTTTCGAAGCCTTGAAATGAGGAAGAATAAAGAGAATCAGATTTCTTCAGTTACAAGAGATTTTTTTTTTTTCAGCATCGTAAAAAATGATTCAGCCTACCAGAATTTTTCAATATATCACTCAAGCGATTTCATAAACGTGCTATTTTGTATGTCACGCTAGTTGAGGAATAAATTCCTCGTTGAAAAAGCGTTTACAAACTTCTCCAAGATGTATATGAACTTGTAATTTGCCTGTACAGTTTGATTAGACAACGTTTGATAAAACTACTCTGCATATCTGCGGCTGACATGATGAATATTGAAAGTATATCCTGTTAATTTTTCTTTCTGTAATATACGAGATACACTCAATAAATAATGGGAAGTTACAAAAAGAAAGATCTTTTTTTTCCGATTTTTTTTTCAGCAAATAGAAACTAGAGATTTCATAGATGTTTTTTAAAGAAAAAAAAATGAAAAGAATTCACAATTTATCTTTTCCATAAACATATACTCTGGTTTCCAAAGTATTATCCGTAGAAAATCTATCTATCTATCTATCTATCTATCTAAATTCGAGTCAAATCCCAATGAGGGATCTAGGTTTGAACAGACGGCTGTCATTAAATTTTTGGTCACGGAGGTGTGCAGACTATGGGAAATTTACCGAAGAATGTGTAATTAGTGCTTAGAAGCATGTTTTATTCTAAAAAAAATATTCACAAATGGAGTAAACGTGGTTTTGGTTTTACAATTCAAAGGCGAAAAACATTCTATTGAATGGACACAGTGACTATCTGGCAAAGACAATGGACATATTAACCGTTCATTAAACAAGGTAATGCAGTCAATCCCCAGGGGTCATAAAACGATCCATTTCCATTGATTTCTAAGTTTAAAAAGCAATTGGAAACAGTGTTTTCTACTGGCAAACCCCTTAGCCTTCAAAATTCTCCTAATTTTTTGAAGGACTTATATATATATATATATATATATATATATATATATATACACACACAAAAGAAAACTAGTACATATGCGTAATAAGTTAATAAAATGTCCTACCGGTTAAATAGCATGCCTTGCGTAAAGTTAGGCTGTTTTCGATCCCAGATTGAAGTGTCCTGTGTGTCTAGATACACTGAAGATTCGTGATACAATGGAACAGCCTGTCTGTGGATGATATATATATATATATATATATATATATATATATATATATATATATATATATATATCATCACGTGCCGCAGGCATGGATATCCCTGACCCTCTCTCGCAACTTCTCCCTATCGTTCATCGCCTCTGGCAGGTCTTCAGGGCTACATCCCCTATCCTCACATGGCGGGTGTACGTATGTTCGAGCTGATCGTCCTGCTTTTGCCCGGCCATATGTGGGGGTCTATATATATATATATATATATATATATATACAATGGATCAAACATTTCCAAGTAATAAACATAAATAGATTAATGATGTAACTGAATGATACTGCTCTCAAATATAATAGATAATCTTCGGGTGACACATTAATAAAAGAATTAACAAAATAAGCAGTTCAGTTTAATTTGACACACAACTATCCCCTATTTAACATATAACTTCATATAAAGCTCATTTGGCAGTTATCCTGACAACGGATATATAGATATCAGTGTAAGATAACTGGATTTAAAAAAATATCTTTATTAAGTGAATGGCTATTCTATGTTAAGTGGGCGTTTTTGTTCCTGCTTTTGTAGCATATAATCCTTTTTTAAATCATTTTAAGACATTCTGAAATAACATTTTTCCACAAAATATTTCCTGATGATGACGAAGGCGCGAAACTAGTGGAGAAGAAAAAAATAAACAACCTAAAAGATATATATTCTTATTTGTCTTATCATTTTTTTGAAATCCTGAGGGAAGGTTTTTCTTTGACTTTGCTTAAAATGTGACTATATATCGCTTCCAGTCCCTGTCGATGGGTTTCGATAAATCTGTGCTCTGAAAACTGATAGTGTATAAAATATATCGTGCAATTTAGAATATTTCACTAATAAAACTTTCCATTAGGCGTATACCAATGATGTTATTGCTTTTATAGACTGAACTATAAAATGTAAGTTTTAGAAATTTCACCGACACTTTTATCTCTTCTGAAGAAATTTCCGTGTGTTTCTGACAGATTATTTTGACATTTTAATCTTTCTACGACACATGTCTAAATCAAAATAAATAAAGTAAAAAATGGCATCAAACGTAAAGACAGAAGTAATTAATATTACATGACGCAAGAATATGTTTGTGCCAGACAATTTCAAATTACCAAAGAAAGCATGACAAAAATGTGTACTTGTCATTTTCTAATCGTAAGAAATGGTTCACTCGGAGAGAACTACACTGAATACAAAGTAGATATATCGAGGATTATTCAATAAATAAGGGGAAATTTGCCAAAAGAGTTGCCAATAGTAGGCACAGTTTAAAATCAATAGTTAGGAGTTTTTTAATGTTGTAGATGATTCGGCATAACCTTTATTTTGACCCGTCCATCCGAAACTACTTATTCGCTGAAGTCCCTCTCCCCCGGTCATTTCGATTAAATC
This sequence comes from Sepioteuthis lessoniana, assembly GCA_963585895.1. Classification (NCBI taxonomy): domain Eukaryota; kingdom Metazoa; phylum Mollusca; class Cephalopoda; order Myopsida; family Loliginidae; genus Sepioteuthis; species Sepioteuthis lessoniana. The sequence continues at coordinate 49,294,773 of OY757910.1, read as the reverse complement.
TCATAATAGCAAACTCACGCTTAGGCCATTTTTCTATATTTTTTTCCTAAACCATTCTTCTCAGTAGACACCACACACATGGTTATTAATTTCGCAGGCTTTACTCCTCTCAGCCACTAAAAAAAATTAATGAAAGATCTCAGTTCAATCCGGAACCACTCAGTTTGTTTTACCATCGTTATGAATACGTTCAAAGCACATGATTCTGCGAGATCAAAATACTGTGGTTAAAAATCAATAACAAACAACAGAGTTTGTATTCATGAAAAAAATCTGAATAAAATAATTCTCTTATTTATAGAATGATTTCCGTCTAAAACTCTGTTAACATTTCTATGGAAATTTCATTTTTATGATATGATTTTAAAATCTACACAGAATTGGAAACTTACCCAGGTGGTTTCTTTAACATAAATTTTCCTTTAATGAAAAAAAAGTATTACCCTATAAATATTAAAATTTTATCACCTCTTGGACATTCCCATTATGCTTTGACTGGGATGGGTGGTTGTTTATTTATGTCATATCAATACATTGTTGATAAATTAATGTTATCTCTTCTTTATCCATGTGTTAAACATATATGATATGTTAACAGGTAGTTTGTAAGTAAGAATTTTATCCAGCCCGAGCTCTTTTTTTGCACTCAGTAATATGATTTCAAATAATACCAAACAATACTAATAATTCTATTGATATTAATCAATTTATTTTACATATTTAAATGGTTTAAACTGTTCCAATTTGATACAAATGGTTTTATTTGGCATAAGTCATTTATTTTGGTTAATTATCGTAATCTCACATTAATAATTCTATTAAACTCTATTCATTCATAATCTCACTGTCAAATGTATCCAAGTATTGCTCTGAATTACTAATAATTCAATTTTTCATGAAGTCAAACGGTTTCAAGTATTCCACACTGATACTTTTTGCACACATTTATATGGTTCTGAATATTACTATGATCCAATTTTTGCACGCTGTTAAAGTGGCGCTATTAAACACTGATAATTCAAATCAGCATTACGCTTTAGTTCACTCATATTTAAATTGTTCCAAGTATTGCCTTGCAAAAATAACAGTCCAATTTAAGATCAGTCATTTGTTTGCGCATAGATAAACGGTCAAACAGTTCAATTTGAAACATAGTTTGGACGCTTAGGTATACAAAAATTTCGGGTCAGAATGAACCTCGGAGCAATACCAATGAATGGGGTACTCTACATTCCCTAAAACTCCAGGACTGAAGCTTCCCTATTAGATGGTGAGGTGTCATATCTAGAATACTCATTGAGGTGGCGGGGACTTAATGCTCTATAGAGATGCAGTCGGCGTTTTCTACAGCCGCAGCTGACTGGGCTGGACGAAGATGGTGAGCGATGGAAGTCTATGAATTTACCTCCTATTCTAATTAGACTATTAACAATTTTGAAATGATAAACCTCTCTGGGTCTGCCTTTCCTTAAAATACAGACATGGGTCTTTTTAACGGATTTTAATATTCATTTTCATGGTTGAACAAGATTTCTTATATTTCGTTCTGTTTTATATAAAATATTCTCCATGATATTTTATCCTTGAGCGCAAACTCCGTCCCATTGATCATTAAAAAGTGTATTTTTAAAATGATATTTTGTCTTTGTTTTTTCACCATAATAGTACTGTATAGTGGGAATTACATGAGCTCACGCTATTTCTTTCAAACGTGTGCATAGATATGTTTATAGAACCGTCTACACACATGGGTCAACCCACGCGATTTATTGTAGATACAAAACCTAAGGATACACCAATTCTCATTCATGGTCAAGGCTCTTTTGTTGGTGTAACACGTAGTGAGCTCGATAGTGGATGCAAATCTCACTGACCATTTAATTCTTCTGGCATTGTGATAATCTAAGCCAATATTAGTAAATTACAAATGGAATTTGTTTCTAAAAATTAGGAGATATTCCCATATAGAATTACAAACTGAAGAATTTACAAATATTCTTCGACAGAAAGCTCGATTATTGTGTTGCAATGAAATGTCTACCATAGAATTATTATTTATCAGTATTATTTTATTGATCAATACGATGGACGTTAGTTTTTACTTAATGCTCCTGTAGGAAGATTTTTGCAAGATGGTCAAGAAAGTAGTACATGTCTTTATTCAAGAAAAGTAAAAAAAAAAAAAAATTGTATGTGAATTATTAATCCACCCTGACATTCGAAAAAAAATAATTTAATACTTTTTTTTTTACCAAATGGATTTATTTTCAATTCATTCTTAGAAAATAAATACATCAAACAGTATATATATATATATATATATATATATATATATATATATATATATATATATATCAAACAGTATGTATATATATATATATATATATATATATATATATATATATATATGTATATATATATACAGATTCTCTCTCTCTCTCTCTCTCTCTCTCTCTCTACCCCAGTAGATGACCATGATATAGGAGTGGAACCTTTAATATAAATACTATTAAAATTAGTACTAATTCAATCCTTCATTTGTTGAAATAGTATGCATACGTTGGAAGTGATTCCGTTTCCAGAAGTTTTTTTCACAGAGGTCAGTAAATTTATTCTACTAAACTGTTCACTTAAAAATGCACATTTGATTTAAAATAGTAATGTCTTAAATCTCAGCTGTATTCTGTGTTGTTTAAATGAAGAATGAAGACCTATGCGACTTAATTTTCAGGAAAAACTTTACTTTTGGAAGACGAACTTCTAAATTTGCTAAAGAAAACCCCAAAATTGACCCCCCCATAAAAAAAAAGGCAACCGAAGTCAAAATTCGAATTCTACCTATAAAATAAAAACCTGTCAGGGCCGGAATCGGATGATAGGATGAAATATACCCCAAAATTTCTTTCTTTGAATTTTAACATACAGCAGTCCTGGACTTTAACTAAGTTAAAACTTAAGGTAAAAAAAAAAAGTTGTTTTTTTTTTGTTTTTTTGTTTTTTTTCCTACCACGTACACATGGGAAGCTGCGTGATTTACGTGTGAGTCTTGCGGCTTAACGCTCAGGATTATCAGTTCGATCGGGGAACTACTGCTGCTCATCTATAAGAGTGGCTTCTATAGATGAGAATAAAAACAGCCATCGAAAGATAACCATGACTCGTACTCAAACCAGATACATAAACCGCATCGCTCTTCGTGCGGGTAAAAAAGGGGCGCGTCCTGCTGAGGTTGGAGCCCTGGCCTCAGTGTTCGAAAAATCAGCTACAGAGCTCAAACACAAACAAAAACAACTAAAATGCAAACAAACAATACAGATAGCGACATTTAACGTGAGAACCCTAAATAGAATAGGTCAACTATCAGAGCTAACTGCATCAGCCGTAGAACATAAGGTAGACATAATTTGCATACAAGAGCACCGATACACGCACACCGAAGATATCAAGTATCACGAAACTGGTAATGGCATGGATGCTGGTGACTGTATCGGCATGGAAAAACTCTGTCAATGCATCGGTAGGAGGGGTGGGAATGCTTCTAGGACCAAGAGCGTTACAAACACTGAACAGCATTGAGAGAATACAACCTAGGATGATGGCCGCAACGTTTAATGGCAACCCCAAAGCAACAATTATCTCCTGCTACAGCCCTACCAATGTTAGCGAAGAAAACGAAATCGTCACATTCTACGAAGATCTATCCTCCCTAGTACGTAGCATTCCGAAACACAACCTGCTAGTCATTGGCGGAGATATGAATGCACAAATCGGGAAAAACAGACACAACAAATACAGACTACACAACGCGTCAAACAGGAATGGACAGCATCTAATAGATTTCATGATAGAAAATAGATTAACATGCCTCAATACAAACTTTCAAAAAAGGGAGGGGAAATTATGGACCTACACATACGCGAATAAGAGTAAAGCACAGATAGACTACGTCCTTATAAACAGGAAATGGAAAAACAGTGCGATAAATTGCGAGGCATACTCCTCTTTCGATGGTGTGTCCTCCGATCATCGAATTGTTACGGCCAAAGTACGACTAAGCCTACGAAAAAACGCCACACGTAAAGCGACAACCAAGCACTATGACTGGGCCCTACTCAACAACAGAGATATTAGAGATAAATATGCATTAGAATTAAGAAACAGATTCGAAACACTACAAAAGAAGGCAGAAAAAGGTACCCCAAATGACGAATATGAATATTTTGTAGAAGCACACCTTGAGGCAGCAGCAAAGTGTATTCCAACAAAACCTAGAACTAAATATAGAGCCCCCTGGGAAACGCTAGCGGTTAGAGAAAAACATGCACTAGTGAA
>OY757910.1:49262941-49280441 GCA_963585895.1 Sepioteuthis lessoniana | reverse complement strand
AGGAATCCGACTTTTATGTAGGAGGGGGTTTCCTATCATTCTGCAATGTACGCAGCCTGGATGGTTAAAATTAGGACACACACACACACACACACATATATATATATATATATATATATATATATATATATATATATATATATATATATATATATATATATATAATTTCCTTTAAATCAACCAATTTATATACATAACTCGTGCATATATTCATAAATACATACACACTTAAATTTGCATTGCTAATATATTCTTAAATGAACAGAGTATCTTTTAATCGATGAGTTAATGTAATCTATTTTGTTTGTGTTTTTGTGTGTGTTTATTTGTTTGTGTGCATGTGTGTGTGTATGTGTGTGCGTGTGAACGTGTGTGTGTGTGTGTGTGTGTGTGTGTGTAAGAGAGAGATAGAGAGAGAGAGAAAGAGAGAGATAGAGAGAGTTAAACATACAAAGACAGAAAAATATTGTATTAAATTATTCTATTAAAACATAAACATGTATTCACTGTTTGGAAGTAGTCGTTAGGTAACGGTTATCGTTGTGTGAAATGGACAAGAAGAATAAACTTCAAATCGTAGTTAAGGTTGTTTGGAATTCTCTTAGGTCTAATACCCTTAAAAAAAGGTATACATCGAGCTATATCCCTCCAGTTATGGGTAAATTCTTGGGCAGACCAGGTTCTTTTATCTCGGTATGGAAACCAGTTTCGGAGGAGGAAAACTTTGAATCAAAACCTTATTAACTCCCCTTGAAAATAAGACATTCTATAAAATCTTGAGTATGTACATATTGGTAGATAATCGATTTTATTGCAATATAATTATTCTTTTTCCATTCGATTTTATTTTGATTGAAATTGGATTTCCTATTCAATTTTGATTACCTTTATTTTCAAAAGATTTACTGGATAATTCTTTAGAAGTCAGTTCTCTAAATGAGATACATGTTTCCATAAACAACCTACTTTCGTATTCTCTCTTTGTTTGCATACAAGATTAGTATTTTCCAAAAATGCAAAGTTTTACTCAGACAAATGAGTCATAACAAGAACATTTTTCTTGTGGCCACATTCTAAATTTTTGTCTAACTAGGAAAGGATAATTCAGATCTCTGTCTAAATTTCTTTGCTGGTAAGGTGTATATAAAAGTCAGATGTGTTGGGCAAACCTAAACTAAAAGTCAAGCTTCGCACATATATATATATACATATATATATATATATATATATATATATATGTGTGTGTGTGTGTGCATACACACGGTGGGCGCGCGCGCGTGTGTGTTTTCGTTGGTTAGGTTGGGTTTTACGGCATATAAAAGCATTGAAGGTTATTTAATGCCAAATACTGTTTATACAAATAGGCAGTTCTATTTCAACGAATTCAGCTTATTATAAGTATAAAGTAAAGTAAAGTTAGCGACCATAGTCGAGGGTGACCCGAAGGCTCCCTTTTCGATAGCTACTACACCAAGGTGTAGGGGAGGGCGCTACTCCATTCCCTGGATTGCTCCACTTTACCCTTGAACCGTACCTTATAATGCTGAGTGTTAAGCAAGGTGGTATCAAGTTCCATTTTTAAAGTCTTTGGTATGACTCGACCTGGGATTGAACCCAGGTCTCCCAGGCCATTGGCGAACACTCTAACCGCTGGGCCAATGTCCCGGTTGTCTTATAGTCTTTTATTATAGCTCTAAATGTAAAAATAATTATATTTCAAACAATTCACTTTAGCATCAGTAAACATTATTGTTTATACACAGTTAAATGTTAACAGGTTATATCAAGCAATTAATTTTAGCATAATTCGGTAGATTAGTTCTATTTGACCAATAAACAAGTCACTATCGGACCCTACCACTCCAGGATCGATGATTCTCCGCATTCTCCATTGCTCCAGAATTACTGGACCTTGACTATCAGATTGTTTAGCGTCATATCTAGAACACTCGTTCTTAACCTTGCGCAAAGATTTAGCTGTTATATTCTACAGCCCCAGTATTTTGGGCCAGTGTGTGTGTGTGTGTGTGTGTGTGTGTGTGCGCGTGCGCGTGACGAGTTGTTTTTGGTTGTGTGGATTTTCGTTAGTGCTTTTGTCTTAACATTAGTTAGATTGTGTGCATATGTAGGATTAATTCTGTTATGAAACGTATAGATTTATGAATTTCAAACTATTTGAAAACATAAATATTAATTGTTTCCAAAAACATTTATTGACAAAATATTCTCGGATATTTTTTCTTCGTTCAAGTCATTTTTCATTGCCAGAAGCTTGTCTATTTGGCTTAAGGAAAATATAAATTCTACATGAATATATAAATATTGCCTCGCCTCGCTAATATATATATATATATATATATATATATATATATATATATATATATATATATATATATGAATATTTTTTGCTAAATGTCTATAATGATAAATGTTTCTTTGTCGTTGCATCAGTATGGTTAGACATATGTAAGGTATTTTGCATTAGCGGATGAGTAATAATTGATTTTGGCTTGAGGTCTGTGTGCCTTCGTAAATTGTTCAATATATTAATACAATAATATAATCAGGAAAGAGAATTTTTTTTTTAAATAAGAAATCAAAAATGGAAACTCTCTAAGATAAACTAAAAATCGGGAAAAATATAAAATAAAAAATGAATTAGAAAGAGAAAAATACAAATTGTATAAAAAGAAGAAAAAATGAAAAAAAAAAAAAAAAAAACGAAAAATAAAGCGCGAATGGAAGAATGCTGTATGGTGTTTTAGTGCATCTAAAGACTTCTGGGCAAATTGATGCCAAATCATATGTATATATATATATATATATATATATATATATATATATATATATATATATATATATATAGTACATAGTTTGTTGGAAACATTTAAGTGAATCGTTAGTGCTCGTAAGTTTGAACTTATGTAAATGGTTACAACTATTGCCATCTTACCATAAGAATTTTTCATGAATCCTTTGTTTGTACTCATTTAAACAGCTTCAATTATTGCTATTTAACAGTATTAACACTATTTGTCAATCATTCCTACGTAATATAAATAATATATACACTACTATCAAATTATTTCAAATAAAAAAATAATCATTAGTAAATTATTAAACTGTCCTATTTGACCCATAAATTGGACCTAACAGTTACAACACTCCAGGTCAGCGTGGAACTGGGAGTATTGACAACAAAGGAGTACTGCACAAAATCACAATTTCAGGACTTGAACTTCACCATATGAAACAATTGAGTGCTATAATAAGAACATTTGTTGGTGAATGTCTTCTCTCTACAGATGTGATGTCGACAGGGTGACGCATTCAAAGCCCGATCATAAAATATTAAGGCTGGATAGTCATCTTTTTTTTTCAATTTTACGTAAGTAGATGAATGATTGATTGACATTAACTTTATCTGCATGCCAAACCGTGTGGGGTTATTTTATGCTAAAACATTTAGGGTATTGTGTACATTGTTTATAATTGATTTGTTTGAAGTTTCTTAATGTTTGCAGACGTTTATATGATGGCAGTTATTCGTAACTCATTCAAATAATTCGCAAAAATATCTTTTTGGCTCACTGGTGTGATCCGAAAAGGCTCTTCCAGTAGGGGTTTGAGACTAATGACAATGAAGGTGTTGTAAACTGTACCCTGTGCACCAGACCTGGTTGCCTCATCTTCATATGCAATTTGGTGTAACACCAAAGGCAGCCCCCTTCTTTTTTGGTTGACCTTCTTCAGGGAATATAGTTGGCGTATTATAAGCTCAACCAACGGGGTAAAATTTAAATTAAAGCATGCTTAATTGCGCAATTTATTTAATGCTATGATGTCTATGTGTTTAAACTGCTCACTTGGCGTCAATAATTCGTAAAGATAAAACAGTTTCAATACTTAATAAATTTATTCGTATTCTGAATATTTTCAGTTAGGAATTTTTGTCAAAAAACGGGATTTCCTTAATGCAGGACCTTCCAAAATCTGCAAAATTGACGATAAGCGACTTTCACATGTTTTCTAAACTGAATAACCATCACTAGAATAGGATTTGAAGCTTGGAGGATTGTAAAATGAATGCAGGTGTGAAGCTGCGAACCAGGTGAAAATTAAAGTTTCAGGAATGAAAGTTAAGTTACAATAAATGTCATATACAAAGTATTCTATTCTGGCGAAAGCCTTTATCTCTATGTTCGTGTTTGTTTTAGGAAAAAACAGTGTTAAACACCGCCCAGTTGGTATTGTTCAGAATACACTGACTGTCCCCTCCAGAGGAGTAGAGCCCAACTTAAAAAAAGTGTTCCAAGTATGTAACTAAACTGTATCAGATGTAGAGTATCTAGTTCTGGAGATTTAAGGAAAGCAGAATACTCCCACATTAATATTGTTCTTACTTGAAGATGTAGTACTCGTTAAGTTCTTACCTATATAGATTTGTTTGAGAGTCATTTGAATTGGATAGAAATGCTTGAATCCATATAAACGTGTGTGGATTAATTTATTAAGAATTGTTGCTCGAAGTTAGAATTGTTTCTTAAAGTTCATAAATAGTTACTTGAAATAATATAATCCCTGAAAAAATAATTATTTGCTTAAAGAAATAATAACTTGTAATCAAACAATATTTTTGTATTAGAGAGGAATACTTGAAACCATACAAATGTATAGAAACTATTTGTATTCGATTTGAATACTTCATGCTTGATTAATGTGGGTCAAAACCTAAGAAAGAACAACACAAAGTGCGAATACCACTGTACAATGAATGCAATTCACTTGGCTTAGAATAACACTAGACAGGTTGATTTGCAGTTACAATCCACCAAATAATCGATAATTTAAAACCCATAGGAATTGATAAAAAAAGGGAAAATAAGAAAGATGAATAAAAAATGTATATAATAATAATCGAATTATGAAGAAATAATCAAAAATAACAAAAACGGAAGAAATAAATTAATTAATATGGAATAAAGCAAGGCAAAAATTGTAAAACAATCTAAAAAGAATGTAGAATATAAAATATTTGGAGAAAGAACACGGCGAAAAGTGAAGGGATAATTGAAGAAAGAATCAGATAAACGAATGAACGCATGGAATAACGTATGCTAAGAATGTAATGAGTGAGAAAAGAATATTTTAACAGGTTTAGCATTGGATAATATATAATGTAAAAAAATATAGGAAGAAAGCTATTATGGGAAACTGAAAAAAAGAAAGATCGAAACAGTAATTATAGGTAACTGAATGGATAAGAGAAAATGAAAGAGAGCGAGAGAGAGAGAGAGGGGGAGAGAGGGAGGGAGGGAGAGAGAAAGAGAGAGAGAGAGAGAGAGGGGAAAAAGAAAAAGTGAGAATTTAAAAAAGTAATTTACAAAGCTCTTTGCTTCGATGTGGCAAAGGCCGAATGAATGGGGCGCCCAATGAGACTCGAACTCATTCATGTAGGTTTGCTAGTATAGCTTGCTAACCGTTAAACCACCAGAGGTGCCCTAAAAAAGCATAAGAAAAGCAAACAACATAACGAGAAAGAAATAAAGAAATATGAGGATTCGTTGAAAAAGTCCACAGCCACACCAAGAAAGGGCGAGCAACAGCAGAAATATTTCTGTTTTTAGCAATGCACTATCACTAAAAAAAAAAGACATTATTCAGATTTCTGTCTTAGTATCTGTGTTGGTGATGCACATTCGAAGGCGATAAATATACGGCAAAACTAATGGTTGAAGTTAAGAACTTTTTTTAACTACCCTTGTATAGAGTGTTCGCCTATGGCCCGGGAGACCTGGGTTCAATCCCAGGTCGAGTCATACCAAAGACTCAAAAAATGGTACTTGATGCCTCCTTGCTTAACACTCAGCATTATAAGGTACGGATCAAGGGTAAAGTAGAGCAATCCAGGGAAGGAGTAGCGCCCTCCCCTACACATTGGTGTAGTAGCTATCGAAAAGGGAGCCTTCGGGTTACCCTCGACTATGGTCGCCAACTTTAGTTACTTACTTATATATACAAACAACGAGCGAAAGAGAAAAAGAAATACAAAGAAAACGAGAGAAGTATTAAAAAGGAAAATATTAGGAAAACCTAAGAAAGCGAGAGTAAACTGGATAAAGTGAAAGAAAGATGGATAAATAAAATCATGAGAAAGAAAGAGATAAAAATGAGATAGAAATAAAGAGAGAAGAAAAGGAAAATAAAAAGATAGAAAAAGAGAAAGAGACAAAGAAAGAAAGTAAAGGAGAAGCCACGATAAATAATTAAAAGATAAATAAAAACAGGTGAGATAAAAAGAGAAAAATGAATTTTACTTTTTAAATAACAGAAACAAGGGAAAGAATAGAAAGAGTAAGAAAGATTGAAAATCCTTTTAAGTGTAAGCAAATAAGAACAAGAGAAAGAAAGAAAGGAAGAAAGAAAGAAAAGCGAAAAAGAGATAGCCAAAAACAAGAGAAAGGAAGACAGAAAGGGGAAATAGAAATAAAGAAAAAAAGAAAGAAACCCAACTGATTACAGAAGTTTGTCAGCTTCAGTTCTCACGTGGGTGACCTTTTTCTAACAGTAAGTACAATAAGCTAATTGATGCGCATTTTATGTAATTTTATAGTTTAGGGTCCACCCACAAATAGAAAATCACGTAGCAGTGACGAAAAATTATTTCTCGCATGGGCCATACTCTTTAATTGGGCCGTAGGCTCCGGACAATGAACTCAGCGCTCGCCACGCTTACACACGGGAATGGGTACTGTCTAGTGCGTAGCTCCCTGGTACCAAGCGAATAATATTCTTACTTAACTTAACAACCCGAAGACAGAAAGCCTCTGCGACAAGACGCAGAACTTAGTAAAAAAATAAAGAAATAAATTTATAATAGAAAAAATGAAAAAAATAACAGAAGAAAAACAAAAGAAGAGAAAGAAAGAAAAAACCGCGATAGAAAGACATAGAATGATTAAGAGAAACAGATAAAGAGAGAGAGAGAGAGAGATAGAGAGATAGAGAGATAGAGATAGAGAGGTAGACAGATAGAGAGAGAGATAGGGACTACAAGGAGAAAGAGAAAGATAAAAGACGAGAGAGGAATGAGATAAAAAGAAAAAGAAAAAAAAATGAAAACAAGATCAAAGGAAAAGATAAATGAATGTGAGGGAAATAGATCTTTGTGGAATAGCAAAAAAAAATAAATAAATAAATAATAAATAGAATGAAAGAAAAGAAACAAAAGAAAGAAAACTTAAAATGAAAGAAAAAAACCTCTGATCACCGGAGTTCAGCAGCTTCGACGCTTAAGTGGTTGACCACTAAGTAGCGTCAAGTACTGACTGTCTGATAAAGCAAAACTTTGTAAAAAACAAGACGGAAAGAAGGAACATAAGAAAGGCAGAGAGAGAGAGAGAGAGAGAGAGAGAGGGAGAGAGAGAGAGGGAGAGAGAGAGAGGGGTGTGTGTGTTTGTGTGAGAGTGTGTGTTAGAGAGAGATAGAGTGTGTGTATAAGCATCTATGTGTAAGAAGGAGGTTGTGTGTATGTGTGTGTGAGAGAGAGAGAGAGAGAAAGAGAGAGAGAGAGACAGAGTGTGTGTATATATATATATGTGTATGTGTACGTGGGTGTATGTGAGAGAGTGCACATATGTGTGTGTGTGAGAGAGTGAGCGTGTGCATGTGTGTGTGTGTGTGTGTTAGAGAGAGAGAGAGAGAGAGAGAGAGAGAGAGAGAGAGAGAGAGAGAGCTCTAGAAAATGAATCAGATCAAACAAAGAAAAAATGAATAATATGTATGTTTTACAAATCGCTAATGGAACGAATGTAAAACAAAGAATCGTGAATCGAAATATTGTTCGGTGACTTAGATGCACTTATTCCCTTTCACTAAGAAAGTGGTAGTCTCTTTCATAATTAATGCATTTTTAATTTTACAACATTACTATAAGTGCTGCTATTTATCAATTCTTCATTCATACTATGGATACAACGACTCCTAATCTTTCAGAAAACACGAAAATTACAAAAGAAAAAATATATACAACTCATGTTTTTATATAGTCTAAAATATTAAGTGCATATTATCTTTATTCATGTCTAATGAATTGATTTCTTATTGATTCCGCACATCACTCTAGTGTTGATTCATATGCGCTTTTGAGAAAACATATCTTTTTATTAGGAGTTTCTGTTGAAGGATCTTTATTTTCAACACTTGAATAAAGATAAGATCTTCTTTAATCGATTCTAATCCGAAGGCCTCTTGTTAAACAAAAGCAACTTTTATCCTTTATCGAACTGGATAATATGTAATGAAAGCAATACTGTTTCAATTTGATTGAAACTTCAGTCATAAGGACTGTGTAAAAATTATTTGGTTTTGCTGGTAAATGCATCAAGTAATTTTAATTTATGCTTAACTATGTTATCGCCATATGATATTTGAAATAGCATTTATTTTATAATTTCATAATTTGTTTAGGTGTTCTTGGCATAAGCAATACAGACAAAAGACTCAGCTACCCACGTTGAAATTCTAAACAATACTGTTTGCATTTGCCATCGCGCTCACACCCTTTGCAAAAGTATGAATCGTTTAATCCTCGCAACAGCTACGGATAAATATTGTGACAAACTGGGTTCATTTACCTTCGTATTGCAAGTCTAAGATAATGAAAACAGAAATCTGTACCTCAGTCGAAGGACGGTCTTCACCAGGTTATTCCTGCCCAAAACACGCTACATGATTAGCATCCTGACACCAAAACCATTTTATGGGACCAATTAATGAATTCCAGACTTTAATTTAGTCAGATATTTGTCATTCACTCGAAAAACGACGCTCAAGAATAAATAACTGCATAAAGTTGAACAGTATTTTATTATGATTATAGTAAAAAATCTACAATAAATTCAAGGTTTGATATTCGACTCTAAATCAATTTCAATAAGTCATTTTTCCTTGAATCATAATATTAATTGCTTCTCAACTAGTTTTATCGGAGATTAGATATGCTTTCAATAGGCATTCTTATTCAGAGCATCCATTTTTACATCATGTTTAATCGGTCGTTAACTGAGGTAGACGTTCTTGAATTTAAAATATTTTACGTAGCATGGAGGATGTTCTTACTAGAGTAATAAGGGTGTATCTTTTGGACAATTACGTGTTTATTATGACTGTTATACTATTGTTAAACTTTTCCGTTTCTCTTTAAGTGGGCGAATTCGGGTGTTTTGTTGACTTTTACAATAAACAAGGTACATTTGTCAAAGTATTTGACAAAACATACAATAGGCACAAGTTAATGGGTCATAATTTCCCCACAAATCTATTTATGACCTCTAAACAGCCCTACGTTGGAAAATTTATGTATTTATTGGATTGTTAACAGATACTAAACAAGTTACCGTACAGTATCATCTTGATCCAGATGTGGGAGGAAAAATAATAATGTATGGTAGAATAAAAATCAATGAAATAGTTGCGCGCAGTCTTATTTGGGTTTTTGCATCTAAAAATATAATTGTACATGTCGGGTACCTGATATTCTTTCATGTAAATCAACTTTGGAGACTAAAAATTATCAATTTAAAGAAAGTTTTGATTATGGATGTTTTCCAAATTACTGGTGCTTAACAGCATGAAATAATTTTATAAAGACAGCTATAGTTTGTTTTTCTTTTAGTACGGATATTCCTTAGTAGTGTGATCAACTAGGTTTTTTTAATAATTCGAAAAACACAAAAAGGATTTGGCATTTTTTGTTCCCCCCAAAAAAGGCATTTTTGTTATATTAAAATATCTTTATGAAAAATTAAGGTTTTACTGAATTTCTCAGAAATTATACGGCTAAAACTTTTAATAAAAGAAACAGAACATTTCTGTAACCGTAGGAGTACTTCATCTCAAATTATAAAGAGCTCGAAAGCTATTTAATTGTACCACAATTTCTATAATAAATCCACACGATCAAATTTCATCATTAAATTCTCGATAAAATTGTTAATTTAAAAGCAGTGAAACTTTTCAATGAAATATAGAAAAAAATAAGAATGTGTGCGTGCTCAGAAATTCAAGATTAAGTATGTGCATATATCGCGTTGCACTATGAATCTTCATAAAATGTCCAATGTCTGGCGATTGTGAACTTGTCTGATAATCAGTTGAGATATTTCGGTCTTCATCCTCCAGTTTATGTTAATTTCCATCTTCAATTATGATTTATTTTTTTAGTTGGAAATTGCATATCATCACTATTCATGTCAAATGAATGAGATCTTTTTTTTTATTTCATCCTTAAAAGCGATTACTTTTAAGAGGAAACATGATAAAATCAATTAAGGAAAAAGAAAGGAATAAGACGAATGAATGAAAACAACGAAAAGCTTTTACCAAAAAGAAGGAAAAAACAAAGAAAAAAAAAGTTATATCCTGAGTAAAAACAAAACTAAACAAAACAAAATACAGAAAGTGTAACTTAGCAACTGAAAAGAGAAACAATACCAGAAGTTTCCGGAGCACTAGAGCGAATGAAAAAAGCTGGATAGGACATAATAATAAACGATCTAATTATATGGTTTAAAGTATTTCAAGCAATTATATTGTTTCAACTAACTAATGATATTAATACTTTTTAAAGTATTATATATTTAAGAAACTATTCTTACTTTAAAAGAGTAGAATAGAGTTTTATAGTTTAAAGTATTCCTATTTTATACAAATAATTTGCACCCAATTTTATTGTTTTAAGCATTACTATCTAATTTGAGTAGCTTTTAAATTGATCTTACAACATGATGGCGCAATAACATATAACATCGCTGTGAGAATAGACTGTGTTTAATTGCAACTGAGGGGTGCTACATATTATGGTATTACATGCTAACAATATTTCCAAGACAATAGCCATTCATTAACAAAGAGATACAATATAAACCAGCATACATACCTGGATTAAATTTAGGAATTGATTCTATGTCATAAGTATGTCTTTAAGAATGTTATTTTTTCTCCAGAGAATACAAAATGAATATTTATCTCTGACAGAACATATTAATTACATTAAAAACGTGTAGCTATTTCAGACACCAGAATAAATCTAATGCATATTCTCAATCTTAACTTCCACAGCGAGAAGTTGACCTTCTCTAGACTTGTAATAACTATAGAAATCTTTGTAAAACTACCTCAAGGGCAACTTGCTAACAATTGCTCTACTGCACATATCAAATGAGATAATCAGTGTGGATCCTTAAAACTAAAAAAAAAAACAGAAATATATAGAATATTTTTCATGCATAATTTAGAAAAGTAATGATACATTTAACCGGTCCATTTACCTAATGAGTAGAGTATTCGCAAATGTTCCGGGAGATCGGGGTTCAATCCCAGGTCGAGTCATAGCAAAGACTCAAAAAATGATACTTGATGTCACCTGGGTTAACACCCAGCGTTATAAGATTAGGATCAAGGGTAAAGTAGAGCAATCCAGGGAATGGAGCAGCGCCCTCCCCAACATCTCAGTGTAGTAGCTATTGAAAAGGGAGCCTTCGGGTCACCTTCATTTAAGTTCGCCAATTCTACTTACTGATAAATTCAAAACATTTAAATAAACAATGAAATGCTTTATATCTTAATAAATATATATGCATGTAATCTTTCATTTAGTGATTATTCGTATTTTTGGCTAGGATCATCCATCATGCCTAGTAATAGTTCCTTTTTTTTTCTCCCAACTCTCTAAATTTCTTGATAGCGAGAACAATGTACATGGGAAGCAATACAGAATAAGCTATTGAAATTCGAAGTCACATGGAAACCTGACTCTACGTAAAAGCTGAATCAGAAGGAAGAAAGAGTAAGTTCCAACCTTCTTTGTGACAGAAGGGCATGTAGATTCAATCAAACCGGGAGTTGTTTTCGTTATTTTAGTTTCGGATACGGACTGTTCCTTGCAGTCGTTGGAGTGGCGACCCGCGCGAGCTCGAAGAAAGAAAATGCTAGAAGATTTTTAACAGAAAATAAACTAATTACAGATTTACAGGCATTTAAATTTAATTGCTAAACATTGTGAATTCATAGAATATTTCTTAATCATTTTACTGGTCAACGCTAATTAGACTTGCCTAGTCATATGTTTTCACTTTATTTTAGCCTTTACACTGAGAGCCCCATATGGCGTTTAAAATAGGGAAAAGGTCAAACCGACTTGATTAAATTGATTAAATCAATAACATAACTTTTCCTTAACAAGGCAGTGGAAAATATTATGCCATAGACGAATGTTGAGGAAGATAGTTATCGGATTAATTGACAAAAAGGGAAAATTAAAAGTCCGTTGCCTCTCCACGAGCTTTTATGAACATTTTTATTCTTTCAAGCATGAATTTCAGCAATTTAAAGCAATATTCCATATGAAAGAAATTACAACTTTTCTAACTGTCTGCTAATATATATCCTTTCATGGCTGGTACCTTCTCATAATAAGGTGAATCAAATTAATATTATTAACGGATGAGTGATAAACCTTTATATATCTGAAGGAACAAATGCCAGAAAATCTGCAAAAATCAACTCGTACTAGGAAAATAAACGATGTAATTATCAGATTAACCGCTATATATATTGTAAAATATTGTTATATATTGTAAATACAAATTCTAATCATTCTAAGAGCTTTATTTTGTAATGGTGGAGTTTTGAACCATTCAGACCGCATCGTTCATTTAAAACTCATCATCTTCCAGAATAACAAGTTTTCGAGAATATACTCAATAAATACACTCGAGGTAAAAAAACGATGTCTAATTGTGAATTTCTAAATGAATCATTAAAATATTAATTTAATCATTACAATATATTTATTTGATAATTTATGTATACAGTTATTATTTATTTATTTATCTATTCATATATTTATTGATTGATTTATAAGATTCTGATTTATCTATTTATTTATTTCTACGTGAACTACCTGAAGAAAAAAAGTTTCCATGTGATATTTACTATTAAATTAGACAAAGAAAATTCATATATAATGGCAACTGGCATTATATATGAATTTTCTTTGTCTACTTATTAAATAACATAGTTTGTTTGGTTTGGGTTGTTTCTTTATTTGATAGTATATCAACCCGCGTTGATTATTTAAAGTGAAAGCCAATTTTTTAGATACGTTTTGCTAGGATACCTTTGAACTCATTGTTTATTAGGTTATTAGATGCCCGTGGTGTAATGGTTATCGTCGTAAGAAATGGACACTGTGACACGAGTTCAAATCCTGAACCAGGCTAACTGCATTTCACATAGTACTAATTACCCTTTGGAAAGGTATGAATCCAATTATTCTCCCTCCAGCTAGGGGTAAATAGTAGGACAGACTGACAACTAGTCTAGTGGAAGGAAAACTCTGAATTCAAACCTGTTAAACTCCACTTAAAAATTGACCTTGTGTCATATCCTGCCCGAACGGAGGGGTTGGCAAATATGATTAGGTTATTTGTATGAAAGGGATGTAATATCTCGACTTTATTTCAATTTTCAAACTCGATTAGTTCGATGCTGCAGACCAGTTTAGCCATTTCACCACGAGGACTTACCCTAAAAGACATAAACTTGCATCATAATTTCTATGTAAATTATTTTTAAGTTCATTATTATTTGTTTTATCAATTTTTAGTTTCTGGCAAATAAATAGCAGTTATTAGAATAGTTTGGATCTATTGTTCTTTTATTCGTTTTTACGCTTCTTTATTAGATACTTCTGAACTTTTATTGAACTTATTAATGTTACAATTTCTTGTGAAATCAATGTGTATATGCTACAATTGTTATTAATTTTAAAAAAGTCGAATCAACCGAAAAGGACATCGAAACGAGGTTAACGAAAGCATGGACAGCTATCAATAGGCTATCGATTATATGGAAATCAGACCTAACCGATAAAATGAAACGCAGTTTTTCCAGGCAGCGGTCACATCGATACTGCTATATGGATGCACTACATGGACGCTAACAAAACGGCTGGAGAAGAAGCTAGATGGCAATTACACAAGAATGCTGCGTGCAATTCTGAACAAGTCCTGGCAGCAGCACCCCACAAGACACCAACTGTACGGCCACCTGCCCCCTATCACGAAAACTATTCAAGTTAGACGAACCAGACATGCAGGACACTGCTGGAGAAGCAGAGATGAACTCATAAGAGATGTACTCTTATGGATCCCCACACATGGCCGCGCAAAAGCTGGATGACCAGCACGAACGTACATTCAGCAGCTATGTGAGGATACGGGATGTTGTCCTGAAGACCTACCTAGGGCGATGAACGATAGGGAGGAGTGGCGAGAGAGGGTTATGGATATCCGTGCTACCAGCGCGATATGATGATGATGATAAATGTTACAATTTCTTGTAAAATCAATGTGTATATGCAACAATAGTTGTTAATTTTTAAAAAATTGCCAAATGTACAGCTGTAATTCAGAACAGCAATCGTGTTCCTCAACTCCAAAACATTTAGTCATTATCGTACACAATTTCTATTTGTATCCGAAAGTTTTATTAACTTCACCGATCTACAACAAAATTGCATATGTTAAAATAAATTCTGATGAAAATGTACACAAACATATTTTCTGTATCAAATTAATCAAATTCATGAGAAAATGAAGAAACTCCCTGGCGAATGTTATGGAATTATGACAATTAGTTTATATCGATTTATTTTTTGTTTTTATTCTAGCAGTAAATATACTAATTACAGATAAGACGCAAAATACATTTTAATAGCTGAACATTTCGACTTCATAAAGTATTCTTAAAAGAAACTAGTTTAAACAATGCAAATTGAAGCAATAATTTGTCCCTGGTCATCCAAAGGAAAAAAAAATACATTAACCCAATTATGTAACTCATTAACAAAGAAATTGAAATGATAATCAGTTGACTAGCCCAGAGCTTTTAATAAACCCGGAATTCTTTCAGGCATGAATTTCTACAAAGTAAAACAATATCCCTTATCAGTGTGGTTTCAGCTTTTCTGGATAGCAGTTTTATACACTTTTGCTTGATGGAGCGTTCTCACAAATGTTTGACTGATTGCTTTTAAAGGTCTGTCAAACCATCTACGGTTATTTTATGCATCAAAGTTAGGAATTACTTTTATTAAAATTTCATATTTACCTTTTTTGCGTAGTGGTTGTGTTTTTGTGACAAAATAATAAATCTTCGCCTTTTAAATTTTCTGTACAGATTTAATATCACAAAAGCCAAGAAAAACGTTTAATGTGTCTTAGTTTGCAACTAAAAAAAAAATTGTTTAATCAAATTTTCAAAATTTTTTTGGCTGGTTATCAGCAGTCTATGAAAAGATAGTTGTTGAAAACTTAGATATTGATTTTGTTGGGTAAGAATTGTTTAATTCTAATATATACCATAATAATTTAATTAATCATATTCATTGTGATAGCCAGAGATACTTTTTTCAAGTAATACTTTTTAACATTTTTGTGAGAAGAAATCTTAATGATATTTCAACTACATTTGCTCTTCAGTAAATACCATCAATTTTGTTTAGATATTTGATATATTTTGTTTTTGAGGTCAGAATAAATCTGTGAGTAATGACTATATAAAGTTACTTCACACTTCCCAAAACTCCAGAGCTGGTGTCTCGACCACAAATGTATTTTAGTGTCATACCAAATAAACCATTATTCTTTGGGAGGGTATTATCATTCTGCAGAGAAAAATATCAAAATATTCGAAACCCACCGTCTTTTGGTAGAGTGAAACACATTTTTATGATCTTTGGATGAGGGAAAGAAATTCATTCATCAATTAAATCAAATATAATGAAAATCTATAAAAATTTACAAATATTTTTGATATTAAATACAATGAACACCTGCATTAAACGTTTTATTTTATATGGCAAGCAGACAACTTAAATTAAAATTGTTCCACATCAGAACAACGGTCTGAATAATTTACATATATTTTGAGGGATTAAAACTTATATTTTTAGACTGATATCACGAGGTTTTTTGGGAAACCCGGTTAATTTGTAACTTTTTTGGTTTCATAAAAAAGAAAAAAATAACATTTTCATTAAATTCAATAAATTTGAAATGTTTATTAAAAATGGGCTGATTGCCATCTAAGTGATAAATTCATTTTATGAACTGGTTTCGCTTCGTGGAAAGGCACATAAATTGGTAACAACGCACTGTATGTAAATTTTGATTACTGTACTTGCCAAATTTTAGAAAAAAAAAGAAAGAAATTATATGGCTTTGATAAACGGCAATCATGAATGTTATATTGAATAGATAATTTTCTCAATAAACTGTTGACCGATGAATCAGAATGCAAGGTGTCTGATAGCATATCAACTGAAAGATGACAAAGTAACAGATACGCATCCGTCACGTTAGAGAAAAGGAAGAGAGGATAATCTTAGATATTGTTGGGAATCTTTGCTTCTTGGTGAAGGTAAACGAGATAGCAAACACATAGAAGATGTGTTTAGGGACATGTGTTAATTTGGCCATGACCTCACAAACGGCGACTTTCCAAACGTTCTTCCAAACAGACAGTACTGTGGTTAGAAAATCGATAGATAGTCGTCTTTGACAATAATGTAATAAAGCACAAAGCTATATTTAGAATGTATATGTAAATTTGATGAAGTAAGCGATAAAGAAATGAATAAAATAAGCTTGATTTGGCCTGGTTTATTTTAAACAACATATCAATTCTCTATGGGCTATTTAATGCCAGAATTTGATTCATTTGTTAATTTTTGATTGTAATAATAACTATTCATAGTCTTGGTTTTCGTTATTTGCTTAATGGAATATCAACGAATTATTGATTATTTACTAAGAAAATTAGTCTCAGTTGTCAAAGATTGATTTTAATCATAACAGCATTTTCCATGTTCGATGGCATTTAAAAAACAAACTTCTATTTATCTAAAATCATTATTTGAGCGATGCTATGATATAAACTACTGCTTTCCAGTTTTCACATCTAAAATGAATAATTCTGTTTAATAATAATCATTAGTTATATGGCTTCCTAGCCAATACTAATAATTTCCTTACAGATATATGTGAATAAAGATCTGTTTGCTTTGGTTCATTTTGTAATATATCAACCCATTGATAGTCATTAAAGTCTGAAATTTAATACATTTGTAGATATTTACAGACATGCTGGACACTGCTGGAGAAGCAAGGACGAGATCGTAAGTGATGTGCTCCTGTGGACCCCCGCATATGGCCAATCAAAAGCAAGACGACCAGCTCGAACATACATACAGTAGCTATGTGATGATACGGGATGTGATCCTGAAGACTTGCCGGGGGCGATGAATGATAGGGAGACATGGAGAGAGAAAGAATCACGGATATCCGTGCTAGCCGCACGACATGATGATGATGATGAATTATAATCACAGCGATGTATATTTTTGACATTTTACTGCAATCATTCCAATCATATA
>OY757910.1:49220441-49260441 GCA_963585895.1 Sepioteuthis lessoniana | reverse complement strand
CACGCAGCATTCTTGGGTAATTGCCATCTAGTTTCTTCTCCAGCCGTTTTGTTAGCGTTCATGTAGTGCATCCATATAGCAGTATCGATGTGACCTCTACCTGGAAGAAACTGCGTTTCATTTTATCGGTTTGGTCTGATTTCCATATAATCGATAGTCTATTGATAGCTGTCCATGCTTTCGTTAGCCTCGTTTCGATGTCCTTTTCGGTTGATTCGACGCTGCTTCCTAGGTACGTGAATTTGTCTACTAGTTTAAGTGGGGTTCCTTCTAGAGTGGAGATGTCCCCCGTTTGGTTATAGCACATGTATTCCGTTTTCTGTGCATTAACATAGAGGCCTATGCTTGCTGCTGCTCGTTCCAAACTATGCAGAAGTGTTTCGGCTTGGTCAGGTGTATTTGCCAGTATCGCTATGTCATCGGCGTAGTCAGCGTCGGTAATTGTTGTTGCGGGGTATCTTCTGCTTCTTTTCTTCGTCAGTTCGAAGCCATTCTCTTTGATTTTGTCAATCGATGTTCTACGTACGTAGTCTAGACAAATGATAAAGAGGTACGGGGCCAGCGTGTTCCCTTGTAGTACTCCTGCTACAATGTCGAAGTATTCTGTGTCTCCATCCGGTGATCGTATTTTTACTTTAGTGTTTCTATAGAGAATCATTATTGCCGCTACGGTTTCTTTAGGTATGCCGTACGCTAGTAGGATTTGTTCCATCTTTCCTCTGTGAATGGAGTCGAAAGCCTTGGTAAAGTCGACAAATATTAATGTCGCTTGTAGGTTCTTTGCCCGTACACCTTCAAGGATTCTACGAATGGTTAATATTTGTGAGGTCGTGGATCTATTTCTTCGGAAG
This sequence comes from Sepioteuthis lessoniana, assembly GCA_963585895.1. Classification (NCBI taxonomy): domain Eukaryota; kingdom Metazoa; phylum Mollusca; class Cephalopoda; order Myopsida; family Loliginidae; genus Sepioteuthis; species Sepioteuthis lessoniana. Next base: position 49,259,590 of record OY757910.1, on the reverse strand, counting down.
CCATTTTGGTTTTTTCTAAGTATGTTGTCGATTTTGGGTTCTATTCGGTTTCGTAGTAGGGCACTGTAGATTTTGGCAGCTATGGATGTAAGTGTTATGCCTCGGTAGTTTTTGGCTAATCCGAGGTCCCCCTTTTTAGGGAAGGGGAGTATGCATCCCTTCATCCATCTATCTATCGGATTTTGATTGTATACTGCGTTGCAGTGTCGGAGCAGTATGTCGTCGAATTGTCTGGTCTTCCATACTTCCGGGGGAATTTCGTCCAGCCCTGCAGCTTTCCTATTTTTAATTTTTCTGAGAACCGAGTCGAGTTCTTCTTGTGTGAACGGTCCTAGTTTAATGTCTAATTGTTTGCTAATTATTCTGGTGATTGGTTCATGCGTTATTTTTGGTGGGTTTCCAAGTAAGTTTTTGAAGTGCTGTTTCCACAGTTTTATTCTTTCTTGTTGGTTTGCTGCTTTAAGTTTTGCTTTGGCTGTGTTCTTTCTTCTGCTCCCTTCGTTTATTGTTTGCCAGGCTATTCTAGATTGTCCATCTTCCACCGAGTCTCTAATCCTATCTATCTGATTTTGAATGTATTCTGTCTGTTCCTTTATATATATGCCTGCTAATTGATATTGTGCAGTTTTTAGTTTTAAGGCATTTGTGTTTGTTGGGTTTTTTCGATAGTTTTTGGAGGCTGTTTTCACTAGTGCACGTTTTTCTCTCACTGCTAAGGTTTCCCATGGGACTCTATATTTAGTTTTAATTTTTGTTGGAATGTGTTTTGCTGCTGCCTCGAGCTGTGCATTGACGAAATTTTCATATTCGTCGTTTGGTGTACTTTTTTCCGTCTTTTCTTGTAGTGTTTCGAATCTGTTTCTTAATTCTAATACATATTTATCTCTTATATCTTTGTTGTTTAAAAGGGCCCAGTCATAGTGTTTGGTGGTCGCTGTTCGTTTGGCGTTTTTTCGTAGGCTTAATCATATTTTCGCCGTGACTATTCGGTGATCGGTGGACCCACCCTCAAAAGAGGAGTATGCCTCGCAATTCAATGCACTATTCTTCCATTTCTTGTTTATAAGGACGTAGTCTATCTGAGCTTTAGTATTGTTTGCGTACGTGTATGTCCATAGTTTGCCCTCTCTTTTTTGGTAGTTTGTATTGAGGCATGCTAATCTATTTTCTATCATGAAATCTGTTAGATGTTGCCCATTCCTATTTTACGTTTTGTGTAGGCTGTATTTGTTGTTTCCGTTTTTCCCGATTTGGGCATTCATGTCTCCGCCAATGACTAACATGTTGTGTTTCGGGATGCTACGCCTTAATGAGGATAACTCATCGTAGAAGGCGACTAGTTCGGTTTCTTCACTAACATTGGTGGGGCTGTAGCATGAGAATATTGTTGCTCTGGGGTTGCCGTTAAATGTAGCTGCCATCATTCTAGGTTGTATTTTCTCAACGCTATTAAGCGTTTTTAATGCTCTAGGTCCTATAAGTAATCCTACCCCTCCTACTGCGGCGTTGACAGAGTTTTTCCATGCGGATACTGTGGCGAGCGACCAGCCATTGCCAGTTTCGTGATATTTGATATCTTCTCTGTGCGTGTATCTGTGTTCTTGTATGCATATTATGTCTATCTTATGTTCTTCGGCCGATGCGATTAGCTCTGGGAGTTGTCCTATTCTATTTAAGGTTCTTACGTTGAATGTGGCTATTTGTAGTGTTTGCTTGCATTTTAGTAGTTTTGATTGTTTGAGCTCTGTAGCTGATTTTTTGAACGCCGAGGCCAGGGCTCCAACCTCAGCAGGACGCGCCCCTTTTTTACCCGCGCGAAGAGCAATGCGGTTTGTGTAAGTGGTTTGAGTGTGGGTCATGGTTATCTTTCAATGGCTGTTTTATTCTCTTCTATAGAAGCCACTCTTATAGAGGAGCAGCAGTAGTTCCCCGATCGAACTAGCGATCCTGAGCGTAAAGTCGTCAAACTCACGTCCAGGACCCGTTTAGGTATTGAGTTTGGTCCTACATGGGTTTATTCAAATACCTTTACGTACATCATGCTGCTTCCCATGTGTACGCAAAAAAAAAAAAAAAAGAAAAGTGTGTGTGTGTGTGTGTGTGTATAGCTTCATGATTTTTGAGCGTTGCCATAGACTTTTGCCGATGGCCCAGAGCTCCACTCGTCAATAAGAAAATATATCGCGTTTTTGTAAGTGAGAAAATGTTACTTTTTTATGAACATTTTTACAAATTTGGTTTTTTGTTGCTTTGTTTTGTTTAACGTTATTCTCTAATGATATTCCTCAAGCACGCAAGAAGTAATTAAGAATTTATGTTTCAGATTGACATTTATGAACTGGCGTCAATTTGTTTGGTGCCAAGTGCTTCTAAAAATAAAGGGCAAAAGTTTGATCAGAGAACGAAACGGTGGATCAATAATTCCGTAACCTAAATTCTCATTAAAGAACCCTAATTTGCAATTTTAAGTTTATAGTTTTTCTATTCACTGTTAGATGCTGCTTATTAGTTAGCTTTTAAAATCTGAAAGAAAATATTTACAAAATCGGGGTTGATTAATATCACAACTTTATCATTCAAGCCATAACCACGGAGTCGCAAACCATTAGTGAATAGTTGGATTCGCTTACAGTTTATAGAATTACATATATAATCAGAAGCCATACGAACGTTCTTGAATGATTTTGACTCATGTTGCAATTTGACACTTTTACAAATTTCTTTTAACGCTAGCAAAGTTTAAATCAATGAGTTTCCTCTATGTGGAAAGGTAACGCCCGGAAAAATTGAAATTCTACTTATCTTTCCAATCTAATGATGGATTACTCAATATCAAATAAATATATAAAAGAAGCCTTGTCAAGCCTTATTATGCGCCTATCCAGGTTAGCCTAGAATGAAACGAGTCTAGAATCCTAACTGCAGGGTCCAAACTCTCAAACAAATACCTGCACATATCATTTGAGGTTTTCACTTGCTCTGACGTGGAAAATTCTGAATTTCATACTGCTCTTATATACCAAAAGTGCCCGCTGTAGAAATCTTAAGTTTGGTATTAATTATTATAATAATAATAATTATATATATATATATATCATAATCATCATGGTTTTCGAACGGCACAAATTCCTTGTGTTCCTTCCCGTTTCCATCGCTATCAGCAATTGAACTTGTTAAATCCTATGGACAAAACCCAGTATCTCCAAATAGTAGGCAGCTTCTGAGTTGGGTCTAATTTCTCCGGCAGCGGTCAGCATGTCTTGATTGTCATACTTGTCGGGTTTGCAAGATTTGATGTAAGTTTCCGTTCAACTGCTGTTTTTTTTTTAAAGAATTTGTTCAAAACAACGGTCTGTATTCTTTGGTAATTCTTATCTAGCTAAATACTTATCTCAACAAACTATGTGACTTTTCAAATATACAATGCATGAGTGAAAGAAAAAGCTCCAATGAAACCCTGAGAAATTCTGTTGTCAATATTAATGACAATTCAGAACATTTTAAGATTCCCAAATCTTCTATACTAAAGTCAATATTTTCAATTTGATGTTCAATGTAGACTGGAACACGCACACACTCACTCACTCACTTACACACACACACACACACACACACACGCACGCACACACACATATGTATATATAATTTTTCCTCATTAGTGAGAAACCAACTAAATGTTATATATATATATATATATATATATATATATATATATAGCCGAAGCAAGAGTATTACTCATATAAAATCTGTTTTTAATAGTAGTGAATACATAATATATTGAGAATAGGATATAAATAACTAAAGAAAGTGTTGTGTTGTTTTGAGTACTAACAATAATTTCTATACGAATACATATATACATATATATATATGTATAGAGAGAGACAGACAGACAGAAAGACGGGCATAGAAAGTGATGCATGTATGGCAATAAATGTATATATGTCATTGAGTTCGAATTGTCCTAAATGAACTCAACAACAAATAAAACTCGCTGAAAGCACTAATTCATGAATTTCTGCTTTGAAAATATCAAACCAATTATAAAATGAATTTTAAAAAATCATAACCTTTCCTCGATGAAAGGTTTTTTTAGCGTGAGAAATATCTTATATTCTGGATAAAACCTAATGTTGTCAGTCTTAGTGCACACACACACACGCACACACACATATATATATATATATATGGAAGTAAATATGGATCTAAACTCAACGGTATAAGAAAGTAGCAAAACTGAATTATCCATATTAAATGAATGTATTGTGATGGAAAACCAACGTTATACGTTTCGGTTTTAATAACCTTCATCAGGACTTTGATATCATGAAAAATGTTATTCCCACGGGGATGAAAGCTGGTCGAGATAACAGGAACAAAGAATATGTATAGTGAAATATTTTAACGTTGTTCATTTGAAAATATTAAGTACGTGCTTAGCACGTGGAATGATATATATATATATATATATATATACGAAGATAATAATCTGGTTCATGCTGGTTTGGAGCGTGAATAACCCACGACTAAAGCAATTTAGATGATGAAGAGTAATCGCGTATGTTGGTAATGATGTGATTTCTGATGCACAGACACGTTGTTCAGCTTAATTCCATATTTTTTTTAAAACCCGTACAGAGAAATGTACGATGTAGTCTAATTGGTGAAGTTAGGCCTTACAAGTTCGAATCGGACATATTGCCAAGGAAGAAATCAGAAAACTTGTTTTGTTTTAAGGTAAAACAGCAGACCGATGATAAAAATGTTACTTGAGTTGCAAAAATCTCGACGATCAGACAATGTTTGGCAGGCTTAAACGAACATGGATTTCTAAAACATGCTCCAAGCTTTCGATACCACTCTTATAGTTAGTACTTGGGGAATCTATCAGATGCGATCACTATCTCAAAATTCATTGTGGTTCGTCACTTTCACTATCTTTGCAAAACAATTCCGGAACTGCTGATTGATTCCTTACATAATGTAATTTGTTATATTTATGAAGAAAGTGTGCTCCATACCGTTTCATTTAAAGTATACATTCAATGGTTTGGGTGTGGGTTATGGTAATCTTTCAATTGCTGCTTTTAGTCTCATCAATAGAAGCCACACTTATAAATGAGCAACAGTAGTTGCCCGATAGAACTATTTGATACTGTCTGTTTAACAGTATGATTCATACGACCAGGACCTGGTTAGGCATTGCGTTGAGCCGTCAGAGGTTTTATCCGCTTACTTTACACCATGCAGCTTCTCATGGCTTTTGAAAAAAATCCCCTTTTTAATCACCCCACTTTCTTACCACTTCTGTCATTATTAAGTTTTAAGTTAAAGTACACAATTGCTTATTTTTTGTAAATTCATCGCAGTCCTTATTTATGCTTCTTCGCATCCTTATAGGCCTTCTATTTTACCCTAACTTAGATTTTTAGTTTCTAATAAAGTCCAATAGTGTTAGCTTCTCTTGACCAGGTGAAATTATTACATGGAATAAAAGTAAATTGTCATTGCATTTAAATCACAGATAGTATACAGCAGTGATTTTTACAAAGTAAAAATAAATAAATCATTCATGCATTTTCAAATGACAATACAGTAAAATGCAATATATTACTAACCATTTTTTGAACTCTGCCCGTCTTCGAGTGGACATGCTTAGTATTTTTAAAGTAGGTTTGAATGTCACGATACTGGCAATGGATAAAAGCTAGCCACTGCATCTGCATGGAAAAACTCTGCCAATACCAAGATAGAAGATGTAGTTATTCTTATAAGACCACCAGCCCAAAAGTCACCAAATAGCATAGTGAAAATTCAACCTAGGATGATGCTAGGTACTTTTAAGGGCAACCCAAGCGGAAAAAATATCTCCTGCTACAGCCCTACCAATGTTAGTAAAGAAACTGGCCTCATCGCTTTTTATGATGAGTTATCCTACATTGTTCGTAACATACCTCAAGACAACTTTCTCATCATTGGTGGAGACATGAATACCCAAATTGGTAAAAACGTAAACGACAAATTCAGCCTACACAGCTCGTCAAACAGAAATGGGACACATATAACAGATTTCACGATAGAAAATATTTTAACATGTCTCCATACAAAATTTCAGAAAAGAGAGGGAAATCTATCAACCTACACCCACGCAAATAATACTAAAGCGCCAGTAGACTACGTCTTTATAAATAAGTAATTGAGTAATAGCGTATTGAATTGAGAGGCATATTCCTCATACGAGGGTGTGTCCTCCGATCACCGAATTGTCCCGGAAAAAATACGATTGAGCCTACGAAAGAATGCGATTCCAACAGCAACCTCTGTACACTGACTGGTCTCTGCTTAATAACAGGTATATTAGAGACAAATATGCGTTAACAATAAGAAATAAATTCAATGCACTACAAGAGAAGACGCAAACACATACTCCGAATGACGAATATGAGAATTTCGTCAATGTCCCCTTAGAAGCGGTAGCAGAATGCATACCAACTATACAAAGAACTAAACTTAGAGTCCCATGTAAGACATTAGCAGTTAGGAAAAAGCAGACAGACACCAAAACTGCCTTTAAATGCAATAGGAAGAACCCGACCAATACCAATACCCTGAAATTTAAAAAGGCACAAAATGAATTAGCTAACATCTACCTAACAGAAAAAACATAATACATACAACATCAGATCGATACGATTAGAGAATTAGTTGAAAATAGACAATCTAGTATAGCATGGCAAACAGTAGATGAAGGGAGCAGAAGGAAGAGCCCTGCAAAAGCTAAACTGAAAGCTACCAGCCAAGAAGAAGGAATACAACTATGGAAACAACATTTTGAGAATGTACCCGGACACCCCTCGAAAGTGACACATGAACCAATCAAGAGAATTATAAGTAAACAGTTAGACATCAAACTAGGACAGTTTCGCTAAAAGAAATCGATTCGGTTATAAGAAAATTAGAAATAGAAAAGCAGCGGGGCTTGATGAAAAACTCCGGAAGTATGGAAGATCAGGCAATTTGACGACATACTGCTCCGACGCAGTAATGCCATATATAATCAAAACACAATAGACGGATGGATATGCATCCTCAACTCCCCTAAAAAGGGTGACCACGCATAAGCCAAAAACTGCCGTGGTATAACCCATACATCCATAGTGGCCATGATATACAAGGCTCTACAACGCAACCGCATCGAACCCAAAATTGAGAATATACCTAGGGAAAACCAAAATGGCTTCCGAAGAAATAGATCCACATTGTCACAAATGTTAATTATCCGTTGAATTCTTGAAGGTGTACGTGCAAAAAACGTAGAAGCAACAATATTATTTGTCGACTTCGCCAAGGCCTTTGACTCCATACACAGAGGAAAAATGGAGCAAATACTACTCACATACGGTCTACCGAAAGAAACTGTCGCAGCCATAATGATGCAATATAGAAACACAAAAGTAAAAGTCCGCTCCCCGATTAGAGACAAAGACTACTTGGATATTGTTGCACGTGTACAGCAAAGAGACGCATTAACCCCATACCTGTTTTTATATCTGTCTAAACTACGTGCTTAAAACGTCTATTGTTAAAATGTAAGAGAAAGGTTGTAAGATAACAAAGGGAAGAAGCAGAAGGTACCCCGCACATACAATTACGGACGATGACATAGCTCTTCTGGTAATTACATCAGGCCGAACTCTGCTACAGAGACTGGAATGAGCAGCTGCTGGCATAGGCCTCCATTTCACGACGGAATATATAAGCTTTTATCAAAGAAGCGACCTCTCCACACTAAAAAGTAGCTCTCTGAAACTTGTAGACAAAGTAACCTATCCAGGAAGCAGTGTTTCGTCCACCAAGAGAGACATCAACACACAACTAGCAAAGGCATGAACAGCCATCGATATGCTGTCGGTCATATGGAAATCAGACCTGAACGATAAAATAAAACGCAGTTTTTTTCCAAGAAGCAGTCGTTTCGATACTGCTGTATAGATGCACTACATGGACGCTAAAAAGACGTATGTAGAGAAAACTTGACGGCAACTAAACAAGAATGATGCGAGCAATATTGAACAAGTCCTGAAGGCATCACCCCACAAAGCAGCAGCTGAGCGGCCACTTTCAAACCATCACGAAAACTATCTAAGTTAGAAGAACCAGAAATGCAGGCAATGTTGGAGACTAAAGGACAAACTAATAAGTTACATACTGCTGTGGACTCCTTCACATGGATAAGCGTAGGCAAGATGATAAGCTTGAACCTACATGCAACAGCTCTGTACCGATACAGGATGTAGCCTAGACGACCTACCGGAAGCGATGGACGAAAGAGAGGGGAATCAGGAGATGGTCAGGGAGATCCATGGAGATGACGCGACATGATGATGATGATGATGATCCATTTATGCTGGTAGACTATGAGGTAACGGTACTGATGGCTTATGCATGTATGAGAAACTGGCAATTGACAACCGTACTGATCCTGTTTCTCCCAATTTTTTACTCCTCTATCTCTCTTCTTCTCTCTCTCTCTCTATATATATATATATATATATATATGCACAACTACATATGTATATATAGGATATTCCTACCACTTGGATTTCCGCCTTGGATCATACAAGAATATATACATATATATATACATATATATAGGTTTGGTTTCTTTGTTTAATAGCATATCAACGTTTGTAGGTTATTTAATGCCAAAGCCACTCTCCTAGAAGAACAGTAGTTGTACTATTTAACCCATAGCTGGGAGGATAAGGGGGTCCATACCTTTCCCAAGGGCATTTGCCCGAAAGTGAACGTAATAGCGCGACTGGAGTACGCACTCACGTACTACGATTCCGCAGTCCATCGTTATTACACAACGAGGACACCCCCTTATGTATATATATATATATATATATAATTGATTCAGTTGATATTAACGATACTTCAAGACCGGATAAATTATTTATCAGTACGTTATGTAAAAAAATAGTAGTTTCACATGTGGCTCTTCCTGCAGTTTCACAGTGTTGGGAGTATTAGTGGAGCATCATTCTGTACATATGTGATAGAAAAAAAAAAACTATGTCTGTATCTGTCATTTTTGGTTCATTTTATATTGGTCTATCTGCAGCCAGGACTGTTTGTGTGCCTGTGTGTTCATGTGTGTTCATCTGTTCTGTAGATGATGGAAAGTTTTAAGATGTTTACTAAGTGTTTTATGATGTGCACCGAATGAATTCTCATCCGATTATTTTGCTGTAAACAACCACATCGTAGGAGTGGTAATGCAATGTCTGTAGTCGAGTTGACTGTAAAAATCAAACGAAACTTAATTTGATATCAATCATTTCAAGTGCTTCTCCGCGAGAAAGCTACAAACACTGATAGATGAAATTATATGCACGGCAGGAAACAAAATTTAGAAGACGACATTGCGGAAATAATCACGTTTAATTACTCATCCGACACACGTATATATATATATATATATAAGAAATTACTATTGGTGTCAAGATTACCAGTACATTTGTAGTTTTAAAGAAACACTTACTAAATTCCTAATATTGCACTTTATATATACATATATACATATGTGTGTGTGTTTGTGTGTGTGTGTGTGTTTATTTGTGTGTGTGTGTGTGTGTGTGTGTGTGTGTGTGTGTGTGTGTGTGTGTATGAATGTATAGATCGCTATAATGTAAAATGATATGAATATCACTAATAAAGCATAAATATATTTTATCCAATCCCTTCGTACCAGTAGAAATCGACACGACGTCAATTTTTAAAATGAATCCAATGTGTTCTACTACTTCAGAGTTTTCCTTCTCGTTAACAGGTTGCTATACCAAAGTTAGAAATCACAGTCTGTTCTTCTATTTACCCATAGATGTAGGTACAATTGTCTGATTCCTACCTTTCCCAAGGGAACAAAACTATCATTGTCACATGCTAAAATACAGAACCTCACAGGTGTCTGTTTAAAATGAGAGAGCTATTTCCGCAGGAACTTGTTTAGTCGAAAATGGCATTATGAGATTGTACACATAAATTAAATTCTATAGAATTGAAAAAAATGCTATTCAAAAATACAGTGGAAGATAAGTTCAAATGATATCTTGTTTAAATTGATCAGAATGCATTACAACTTTCACTTCCTGTAGACGTTTTCACTCAAATTACAAAAAAGTTTCATTAATAAGAAAAATAAACGCTTAAATGGTTTTCAGTCATTTTGATTCCTCCATTTTTATAGATTAAGTGAAGTTTTTAACCTGTTGATAATTTCTGGCAATGTTTAATTTCTTATTTCAAAGTTTCTTGTTGAAAAGTATAGCATCAGTTCTTTGGTTTGATTTGATTTGGTTTCTATATTAAATGCTTTATCAAACTTTGTAGGTAATCTAATACTAAAATTTCCTTGTGGAACAAAAATATACGTAATACGTGTCACGTAGTCTCCCACTGAGAGGAGAGGAATTAGAAATTTCCCCACCCCCACCGTGTTTGAATTAACAGGCCTCAAAGATTGACCGTTAAAAGGAGGAATAAGGAATGTAGGTCAGCTCCTCGGCCTGACCGTTAAAAGAGGAAATTATAATGTAGGTCAAGCTATCTGGACTCCATAACCTCATCTGGGTGGATAGAGATAGTAGTCCGAACGAATCGCCTGATAGAGTGAAGGAAAAAGAAAGAGGCTAAATGATTGGCCAGAAACCTAAAGCCGGAAGCACCCTTTTCGTCAGCGGAAATAGGAATGAAGAATGCAGTTTTTAGGACAGCAGTTGGCGTGACAAGATGTGTTGACACTGTCGCCAAAACTCCGGGTGAAGAAGTGAAAGAGAGCTCTTGGACAGGAGATAGCAGACGCCTTCAAGCCGAGCACCATAGAATCCCGCTAACCCGTTAAAGAAAATACTCTGCGAAGAAACCCGTCGAAAAAGCTAAGTAAACCTTAAACTGTTTTCTCTCTCCACCCTTCCTAAGTATTGCAAGTACATGCACTTTCTCTCAATTTAAAGAAGGAAGAACGAAAAGAAAAAGGAAAAAGAACATTTGCATTTTGATATTGTCTGTTGGTAATATAGCCGGCACATTAACGTGTTTGTGTCCGCACGTATAAAAAGCTTGTTATATTTTAGATATCCCCTTGTGTCGAAATGTATTCATTGTGTTGCCTGCCAATCTTATTTGCCTTCTTTTGCATGTTTCTTCTCAGCTTCAAATCGCCTCAATTTACTCTCGCTAAATGTCCTATTCGCCTTTAAAAATATTACACGGGAGATTGGAATTGTTGACTGCGATAAATAATATTATATCTAAACCTAGAGGCCCATATCTTTCATTATCCTTGGGGTAGGAAGACGAAGTGGTCTGGTGGGTGTGTGTGTGAATGTAAAAAATGGAAACCACTTGCCAGTGGCGGTCAGTCTAGCCCCAAATTAACCCCCACATTATCTGCCAGTTCCTTATGTGCCCGAAGAAGGAATCTTAACTGGAACTTATTTTGCGAGGGATCAAGTGCCAGACTGCCCCGTCTTCACACGTGCGAAAAATAAACTTCCGTCCTGGGATAAATATTTTAATGGCACCGTCACATACGTAAGCCATGCCTTCTCATAAGAGTTTTCGTTCCTTTACCAGGAGTATTACTCCAAAATACTACGATGGGGCAGACCAGCGCGTTAGATACTACGCTACAAGGACACCTCACTTATTAATACCTATTGATATTTCTTTTGATTATTTGAATCATTATCGCAAATGTTTTTCGGATTGATATATGATCACATGCTTCTCCCTGGAATTTTTTTTTTTATGAATCAAAAAAAAAGAAATCTTATACAGACACGATTATTAATGAAGGCATCAGTTCCAATGACCTTGGGCTTCCCGTAGTAAGAACAGAAATATAACTCCTCGCATAAATACTGTGCTCTTTCATTTCAACATTCAGGAAAATCAAAAATGATTGTGAAACCAAATGACTGGTTTCTTAAAATAATTAGTTTCCTTTGAGGTAGACAACTTGGAGATGTACACAAAGGTACCTCGGATATTACTTGAGGACAGCGTTCAATATAAAATTCTTGAAAATTTAAAATGGCTGCACTATAGTGTAGTAACTCTGTACACTACCGAAAATTAATTAAGGATCATTTGTATCTATAATAATTGACAAAAAGTTTTCGTTTGTTTCATGGCATATCAAGCTTTGTAGGTTGTTTAATGCTAAATCCATTTTTATACAATTCTGTTTAACATAAGTACACAGTATACATGTCAAAAATATTTCTTCTTCGAGCTAATCACTTCAGTCCAAAAGTTCTTATTCAAACAAATTAGTTTTCTATAAGCATAATTTCTTTGTTTAAACTCAGTTAGATGTCAACGCAGTTCCACTTCAAACAATTCAGTTTAGGGTACTACAGTTTCAATTTTACAAACAGTTCTATTTCCAAAATTCAATTTAGCATAAGTACGCAGTTCAGTTCTATTTTATCCATAGATAGGGCCCTATCAGGTTCTACTACTCCGGGGAGAGAGTGGACCAGGGAGTGATGACAAAGAAGCAGTACTCCGCATTCTCCAGACCTACTGAATCACTGGAACCTGTCAGAATGTTTAGAGTCATATCGAGGACACTCGTTGGGGAGAGTTTTTTTTTAATTATTATAATACGTAGTAATATGTGTATAGTTCAAATGTTAATTATATATATATATATATATATATATATATATATATATATATATATATATATATATATGCAATAAAAACGATTATTTTCACTTTGCAATGACACTAGACACTCTTCTTTCCCACAAGTGCACACACATACAATCACCTACACATACATACTAACACCCTCCCCCACGCACAGTTGCCAAATCTTATAGAGCTGTAAAATGCACCGACTGCACACCTGCAGAAGGATATGGCACCCACCCACAAAGAGTTTCCTGGATATGACACTAAACAATCTGATGGTGAGTTTACACTAAAGCTGGAGCTTTGGAGAATGCAGAGTATCCCTTCATTTCCAAATCACCCAGGGCAAGTCTGGCCCGAAAGGTTGCAGCTAATCGGGTCCTATCTATGGGTCAAATAGAATTAAACTGTGTACTTATGCTAAACTGAATTGTTGGAAATAGAAATGCTTTGACATTGAAAATGTACTTACGCTAAACGGTATTGTTTGAAATAGAATTATTTTTAGATTAACTGTGTGTAAACAAAAACTATACTTATACTAAACTAGAATTAAACTGCATACTTATTCTAAACTGAATTGTTTGAAATCGAGCAAACACCAATCACGAAAAGTATCAATGTTAGACAAAGCAGACATGTGGAAAACTGCTGGAGAAGTAGGGACAAATTCATAAGTGACATACTCCTGTGGATCCCTTCATAAAAACGACCAAAGGCAGGACGACCAGCGCGAACACATAAACAACAACTCTGTGCCGATACAGGATGTAGCCTTGAAGACCTACAGGATCGATGGACAATAGAAAATGGTGTGTCGGGAGAAGGCCAAGGAGATCAGAACTAGCGGCAGGAAATTATATATATATATATATATATATATATATATATATATATATATATATATATATATATATATATATATCGATGTAATTCAAAAGAGAGTTCGATGTAAAATAATGAAACAAAATACAGAACAAATAATTCAATATAAAAGAGAAACATTAAAAAAACTATTTTTTGTAATAATATTTATTTCAGCAGGCCCTGTAGTTTTTAAATATTAGAGCTGCATCTTTAGACAAATAAATAGTGAGAAATCTCTGATGAAGATTTAGAAAAACTCACAAAATTCCAGTTACCCTATCACTGTAACTCAAATATCTTTTTTTATATAATGACCATATCATTTTATTCTTCCGTCTTGCTGACAAATGACATTGAATTCCTGTATCTAGATGTATCAATTTTTAACTCCTCATTCCTTTTCACCTCTTTTTTATCTAATGCCAAAAAACTTTTAAACATCAATGATGGAAATTGGTAAATAAAAATATAATAAAGGGATAAATAGATTTAGGGAGGGAAAATATTCTACTATGAACAACTTACATGGGTATTTATAACCTTTTAACCAAATTGAATTATAATACCAAATATTAAATTGTATATTCATACTATTTTATCAAAAAACTGAGAAAATTTGTCATACCGATATTTTTATACTATTCAATTTTTATACAATTCACATTGAGTTGAAATAAAAATTGTACCTGTTATGGTTAAGATTCTTATCTAAAAGTTTAAGCTAATACAAAATAATATCCTCAATATTACATTGGAATCTTACACATTATCATACTATTCATAATATTACTAAACCTCAAATCCTTAAATTTATGAATAAGACCTTGCCGAACATGATTGAGAATACTATATTAAGAATTAACATCACAATTAATATTAATATTACAATAATTCCTCTAACCATCAAACCTTTGTAACGGGCGTCATATCCTGATCGTTTTCCCGAGCTTTCCCAGCAATTTTTTTGCGTACCACTAGCAGTCCTTCAGAACCCAGATTGTCTAATCACGAAAACATGAACTATCTGTTGCACTAAATGATTTAAAAGTTATACCATCAATATATATATATATATATATATATATATATATATATATATATATATATATATATATATACTGCAACTAATAGTCCATGCTTTCGTGATCAGAGAAATTGTCTTCTGAAGGACCGCTAGAATTACGTGATAAATTGGCAGAGGACGCACGGAATATGAAGCAAGACATGACGCCCATTACATAAGATCAAAAAGAAAGCTGAACAATATACATAACATAGATATTTATATAGACATATACATCAAGTCCTTACACCTCCCTCTTTGATACACCATTGCAAATGCGGTTATGATTAGCTATGCATACGTAAATCCATTTCGATGAGGAATATTCTCAAGTGTTTTCTATTCTAACTTATGCAGCGATTATTTTATAGCAGAGCGTTTGCACAAGTTTTAACATTATCTCACGTGAGTTTAAAGTATCTGATTCAAACAAAGCAAGCAATCACTGAAATATTCTTGCGTAATTGAATTTTTGCTCCACAAATATGGGATTATATAGTTGCGTATTTGGAGTTTGGTTTGCGTGTGCGTTGGGGACAACTTCGTGGGAAAATACCGTTGGTCGATCGTGTAGTAAAGGAAGCCATTCAAAAAGAATAACAACTGACGTCGTAAACGCGTTGTTTATTTATTCTTTTCTGTGTAGCCTTACGGAGAGGTAGATTGAGAGTTTTTTTCTCTTTTTATGAAGGTAAAATATCTGTACAGTAGTTCATTATTGCTCTCCGTTCTTCTGTGACTTAGCCTATTAAAATCTAGACGGACGATACCATTTACCAACCCCTCTGCTCGGGCAGGATATGACACAAGGTCAATCTTTAAGCGGAGTTTAGCAGATTTGAATTCAGAGTTTCCCTTCTCCTAGACTAGTTGCCAAACCAAGGCTGAAGAACGTAGTCTGTCCTACTATTTACCGATCCAGACGGACGATTCGTGTTCTAATATGTATACATTGGTCAATTTAACTTTTTAATTCCCTACTCATTGGATGGTTTTGGATTAATTTTTGAATGACTACCGAAATATTACTCAATCTGACTCCGTATTTCTGCTACGAATAATCACATATTGTGTTCAATCTTGAATCCTAATCTTCGTTAAAACATAATAGTTAGAAATTAAGCCAAATAATCTAAATTCCACGAAAGAACGTAATTACCATGTTAGCTTATTGTTTCTTCCCTACTTGGACAAACAACAGATTTAGAAAATCTCTGATTTTAGCACTTCCAGATGGGTTAATTCACATTACAGTGTTGATATTTTCAATTTTTGCATGACTATGGAAGAAAATTTTCGGGTTCTTGATCAGCGATGCGTCAACTTTTACATTTATAAATTTCCCTCCGCTCTCTCTTCATCTATCTATCAATTTTTCTCTTCTTTCTCTTTCTCTCTCTCTCTCTCTCTCTCTGTACCTGTCTGTCTGTCTTTCTGTCTGTCTCTCTCTCTCTCTATATATATATATATATATATATATAAACTTCATTATTTTTTAAAACAGTGCTTAAGCACGGTCATACAACTATGATATATATGATTTTACATCTGTCTCAACATTCCATTGCACATATATATATATATATATATATATATATATATGTATATATATATATATATAACTACATGTATCCAGCCTTATTTTTAAAGACGTGTATGTGCACTGACATTATCCGGTGAAGTGATTATTTTTAGGTGGAAATGATCCTTTTGGAATCACTTTATTCTTTTCTTTTCTTTTTTTTTTTTTTTTTTTTGGCGGGAGATCAATTATGCACTTTTTTAAGTCAATGAAAAAAACACAAGGCCTACATGAAACTGAATTATTTTATATTTTCAAAATCTTAAAAATTTACTCGTCATTCGTGATATCATCGTGTGTGATGTTTATATCGGTATCTATAATCAATAAGAAAATCTCTCTATCATTTAAAGAAAAATGACCTTTGCTTTTATATAAGCTTAAAACTTTATTTACTTTCAAATGGGCTAATTTCTAATAAAAGAAAGAAAATTCGAAAATCTGTTTTTACTCTATGAGAATGTGGCAAAATCTACAGGTCTACCTCATCCACTTGCTCAGAAGAGCATATTTTTACACTGGAAGAAAATTTTACATGTTCCCTGTGATGTCAACTAAGCTAATGAGAAAATAGAAAAACCTGAGTGAAACCTATATAACGTTTAACACCTAAGCTGCACAATCTTTCATTGAATATATATAATGTGGTCAGTACCAAAACCTTTGTTTCCTTATTAATTTTGATTTTGTCATTGGATGTAACATTTATTCATATTCTTTATTTTGAAGTAGTAAAAAATGTTGATGCGCAGTACACAAGAATGATACGAGCTGTTTTAAACAAATCATTAAGCAACAAAAACAACTATTGTACGGCCACCTACCTGACATCTCAGAAACATTCAAACCAAGATGACCAATAAACGGAGTAGATGTTAGTAGAAAAGTAAGGACGGACAATTAACGGTCATTCTCTAATGAACGCCTATGCCACTGTTAGTTGATCTGTACAGATTTACATAAGTCTGCTCTGTGCCGACACTGGCTGCAGACTCGAAGACCAACGAAAAGTGATTGATCATATGGACCGATTGTGGGAGTCTGTCTGGAAATTCCGTGCTGTAAGCATATCCTAAAGATGACCATATTGCTAATGATAACCTTGAAGTTTTGTAAATATTTTGGCGAAATTAATCATTCTATTTTGTTAACCAATTCATTATAATAAAGATTTAGTTTTTGCTAATTTCTCTGATGTCCGTTATTCTTTTCTTTCTTTATAAAGAAAGAATATATGCAAATTATGAACCTTTTTTCTCGAAATGCAGTTACATAAGACGTACTGTAATTTTAAATAACCTATTATTGTCACTAATCATCTATAGCATGTATTTTGTATTGATTAACTAAAAAATAGATAAAAATTATCCGAAGTTTTTTTTTTTTTTTTTGTAAAAGATAATCAAACCTTTATCTTAGCAGAATAAAGACGTTCTTTAGCTTTAATAATTTACTTTCATTTAAAATTAAACCGCCGAGACATTCAAGCTAAAAACATCTATCCACTCAGTCAAATTTCCGTTGATAATCTAAATGAAATATTAAGATTTTCTGTATGGAGACAGGAGACAACATCAAGAAGATTGGCTTTTCCATTGATAAAATTAGACAAACTAATACATTTAAGTGAGCGTTCATGTTTCAGTTCCAACTCTATAACTTAATACTCTCCTGATCTTACGTTGTAGTTTATTGCGACAGATATTCTGTGATATACAAAATTAACATTGATATGAGAAGTTACGTAAAAGCTTACAATTAACAGCAATCGCTAAAGACGCCTTGATATATGAAGTTGACTGGTTTTCAGCGTAAACGTTTTGTATAATGGATGCGATAAAGGATTACTAAAGGGAAAGTTCCTCAACATTATCGCATATTGCTAAATCAGTTTTGGCGAATGCGGAGTACCCCTTCATTGCCATCACTCCCAGGTCCACTCTGGCCTGGAGTGGTAGCACTTGATAGGGCCCTATCTATGGGTTAAATAGAACAGCATACTTATGCTAAAATGAATTGTTTTGACTAAACTGAATAGCTTCAAATAGAAATGTTTTTGACAGTTAAACCGTACTTAGATTTAAACTACGTGATTATGCTTAACTGAATTATTTGAAATAGAACTGTTTTTGACATTAAAACCGTATTTACAATTAACTGAATTGTTACATATAACTGCTTGAATAGTTTGAAATAGTAATGTTTTTGACAAACTGAGTACTTATGCTTAACTGAATTGTTTTAAATAGAAGAGATTATTCCCATAAAAATGGATTTGGCGTTAAATAACCTACAAAGGTTGATATGCCATAAAACCTAACAAACCAAAACCTAAATCGGTTTTAACATCAAAGCAATAAAAAATGGAACTGAAATGGATTAAGCCGATATTACACACTAAGGAAACGATATGGTTCTTTAATACGCAAAGTTATTAATTTTATTTCGTATGAACATTTGGGGGTTATGCAATTCTGAAATGAAAAAAAAAATAATGTATCCATCTCTTTTCTGAATAAATAACTCTAGAGTTGTACGGTAGTTGATGACTTAACATATCGTTCGAAGACAGAATGACTGGCAAAGCATTTTATTTCAAAAGCTGTATCCACAGCAACATATAAAATATTTGCGACGTCAAAACAAACCTAATATTGTTTACAATATTTCAAAAACTCCCTCCCTTGATTATGTGTTTGTTGTTACTAATAAACATTATGACATGTAAGCGTGTTAAATTATGCCGTCTGGGTACACTAATTTATTTATGCTAAATTACACTTTTAAGGGGAATTATTATGAGTCAGTGTATTTGATCATGTTTACCAGGGGCACTCTGACCCACGGGACGGACAACTGTCATCTATGAGTGAAATAGAGGGTTTTGAGAATTATTAGTATTAGATAAAGAATACTTAATTCCATATAACAACCAAATATTTTAATCAAGATGAGTTAATTGAAGCTATAATTATTTACTAAGGATTATCATTTATTGATGACTGAAGTGTGCAAGTAAGAGATTATCATTAAATAGAAATAATCACATGAAAGCGTGATTGTGTATATATTAGTATTAGATAAGAGCACATGAAATCATACAAGTGTGTGTAAAAAATGTCTAAAGAATAATACGATTAAAACGATTCTGTAACCTTTTTGCAAAAATAATCCCTAGACATATTGACATGCTGATAAAACCAATAACTGAAGACGATGATCTTCCTATTATTACAAAAGTTTCTTTAGAAAGCATTATGTTATTTTTCAGTCATGTCTCCTAACATATTTTACCAGCCTCGGCAGCTGGACCTGTAGAATATATCATCTCTGCAGAAGAGTAAGACCCTCACAACGGATATCCTGTATATGACATTCAAAAATCTGATGGCAAGACTGCAGCAGTGTGGATTCGGGGAATGTGGACTATTCCTTCATTGCCTTTGCTCCCAGGTTCACTCTGACCTTGAGTTGTATCATCTGATAGGGTCCAATCTATGAGTCAAATAGAACAAACTGTGTGCAAAGAAATGAGTGATACTAAAATGTGACTATTATATAGCAATGCTTGAAATAATTTTATTGACAGCAAAAAAGAGCTCATGCTCATTTTAGAATGTTATTGACAAAGTGTCTTTAAAAATAATATATATATATATATATATATATATATATATATATATATATATATAAAGAAAATTTCGCATGAATAACTTACAATTGTTGGTATGCGATAAAACCCAACATTTTCATGAGATCAAGGTAGGTAATTTTAAATTCAAATGGATCATCTAAAAGACTGGTTTTGTAACATGGAATTCCGTATTTGTACGTCCGTCCTAATTCTACCGTCTGACACAGCAAATTTATATCACTAACAAATAGATTAAAAATAAAGGAAAACAAAAAAAAAGTCAAACCTGGTTGGTTTGATCGGGATAATTTTAAGTGTCAGTCACGTCTCTCTTATTGGATTTGAAGTCCAAAAAACAAAATTCTTTTGAGTTATATTAACAAATGTTTCGGTAATGTTTCTTTTGCTAATATTATTCTTTTTCACAGTTATTCCTGCAACAGTCACGTTCTGCTTTTTATTTAGACAGATTTTGATTTGAATAAAAGAACTATTTTTGTGATTGACCAAAACCACTAAACAAATTAGATTGATTCGTTACGCAAATCTTTCATATTCAATGGTCAATATTTTTTTTTTAAATATTTAAAAAATCAACTAAAAGCAAATTTTTCCTTCAATATTTTTCGCTGACTTGCATCTCTTCCGATCGGTTTCCTGCAGTATTTTAAATTATTTTGTGAAATCAGTCGTTTGGACACGTTTTAGAAATTTATTTTTTCTTTGATTTAGAGTTAAAATCTGTTATATGTTTGTGAGACAAAAATAGAATTCACTGTATATACAAGATTTCATGAATAAATCAGCAGCTTGAAAAAAAATTATAACTAGCATATTTCATCAGAATTTTTTTACAGAATGATGCTTAATCACGGAATAAAATTCCCTCATTTCTTCTAAATTATATGTATGTATATATTTTCACATATTCCCAATACAAGTAGGATGTGACAAAGAGTCATTTTACGCGGATTTTAAAAGGTGTAATTCAAAGTTTTATTTCTCCCTGACCAGTTGCAATACCAAGATTAAAAATCCCAATGATCCCTTTTATTTAATTCAACTGGAAGAGAAATTATTGGAATCATACATTTCTTAAGGCTATTAGTGATATGATAAATACAAACAGCTCGTATGTCTGTATTATAAAATCAATCCAAGTAAGTTAATGTATATATCTTAACACAAAAGTGAAACTTATTCAAATTAATGGTGCATTTTTTCTATATATACAGAGGTAAAACGAATAGAATTATTGTTTTCAGTCAGTGATATTAATCTTCCTCAAATAAGTTTCAGAATACGGATTTAAGATACACATTTTACAGAACCAAGTGGACTCATTTAGAATAATAGTTGTATATGTTAACGAGCTAATGATATTTTTGATACTGTCCCTAAACTAAAAGATATTTCAAGAGAATAAAGTCATCAGATATCAGATATCTTTCAACTGATTAAAAGAGAGAAAAAAAAAATTGAAACTGACGCACCCTTCACAAGATTATGAGAGGATAAAATTGTTGAATCTTGTAGTCAGTCTAAAAATCCCTTCCATTTTTACCAAAAAATATAGTCGAAATAACTAGTACCAATGAATAGTCTCTCTTACTGTTTAACTCCGTTGACAGAACATAACATACCAGGTGTGTATATCCTGCGAAGGGATACGGCCTCCACAAAAGTGGTGTCCTAGTTAAGACACCAAACTCTATCTGATCCTATTTACCCAACCCCTCCGCTCGGGAAGGATATGACACAAGGTTAATTTTTAAGCGAAGTTTAACAGGTTTTAATTCAGAGTTTTCCTTCTCCTAGACTAGTTGCCTAACCAAGGCTAAAGAACCTAGTCTGTCCTACTATTTACCCATAGCTGGAGGGAGAATAATTGGATTCATACCTTTCCCAAGGGTGTTAGTGCTATGTGAAATGCAATCAGTCTCGTCCAGGATTTGAACTCGTGTCGCCGTGTTCATTTCCTATGACGATAACAATTACACCACGGGCACCTCCATAAAACTCTATCTGATGATGAGGCATAAGCTTAGTAGATCTGGGAGAATGGGGGAATCCTTTCATTTGCATTATTTCCAGTTCACTATGACGGGGAGTTAAAGCGATATCTATAGATCATAAAATCCATTTAAATCCTTAAAAATTAAGTTTTATGTACGTGGTGCCTTTCAATAAGTTTCCAGAATTTTCTGGTAAAGAAATTTAAAATTGGTGTAGACTCTTGAAAATGCAGTATGTTATTGCTATACATCTTATGAGATGACTGACCAATTCGTATGATTTCAAGTTCAAATCAACAGCTACAGCAGCAATTAAAATACACCCTACTAAAGCCTGAATGTCAAAGCGGGTGAATTTCAAAAATGCAAGCTGGACGTGAGGATAATTTAGAAGAACGATATGCTATAATATTCTGTTTTAAACTTGGACAAAATGCCACAAAAACGTAGGGAATTATTCAGACTGCTTTTCGACCATCTTGTATGAATTGAGCATCAGTTTTTGAGTGGCATAAGAGATTTAAGGAAGGCATGGAGTCTGTGAGGGATGATGAGAGGTGTGGGAGGGGTAAGGAAGTCAGAACACCAGATTTGATTGGCTAAAGGGTTACGGTCAGAGTTAGGGTTACTATGTTGAGATTTTAAGGGAGTTCAGGAAGATTCAGTCGGAAGAGGCCAGCACTCTTCAAATCGGGTCAGTGACATTTCCACCAGGACAATGCACCAGTCCACAACTCCATCCTTGTCACAGACTATTTGACCAAGATGGGCATCAACACAGTTCCTTAGCCTTCCTATAGTTGCAGCCTTGCTCCCTCTGACTTTTGGTTATTCCCTAAGCTCACAGGCTGTCGCTATGAGACAATTGAGGAGATGAAAGAGGCTGTGACGAAGTTCATTGACATGCTCACACTAGAGGACTTCCATGGGGCCTTACAGATGTTGTTGGAACGGTACAACAAGTTCATTGCAGCCGGAGGAGATTACTTTGAAGGCGACTAGAGTTTCATGTGTGTACTATCAATAAAAGTGACCATACGAAAAATGTCTTGAAACTTATTTAATGATTCTCGTAACTCTTCTTTAAAAGATAATGTTCAGTTACATAGCATCGAGTATTGTAAACTAATACTAATGATTTTCATTATAGATATATTTACTCGGTCGATAGCATCCTTTTAGGAACTAACCGCTCCGGATCAGAGTCGACCAGGGATTGATGACAACAAAAAGGTACTCCATACATTCCAGATCTCCAAAAATGGTGCCCCATCAATGGATACTGCTTAGTGTTATATTCAGGAAACCTTGAGGCTCTTACTCCTCAACTGTGTATAAAGTGAGTTAGTGATTTATCTGCAAGAATATTCTACACATTATTATCAAATAAGTTTTAACGTGAAAATATGCATTGTATTAACCAACAAAAGTATTAATGACAACAAAAACTTTGAAGCGGGTCTGTAGAAAATATAAGTTGTGACTCAAACTTTGTATCAAAAGAATGAGTAAGCGTAGTTAATGAGATATTCTTTGAAGAGGAAAAAGGGATAAGCCGTTTACGACAATACTAGAAGCAATTTAACTGTATTTTTAATGTATCGCAGTTGTGAAAAAATACGCACATCAAAGGACATCAAAGCACGATAACAAGCAATAGAGAAATACATGTTTATGGAAAAAATATGAAAAAAAGTTATTCGCAACAACAATTTGTATATAATCGGCTATTATTGTGCAAGAAAACATTTACTACTGAGCACATGAGTCTGTGAAGAATAAGCAAAAAAGGACGAAGGAAACATTTAGTAATTAAGTTCGTTTTTTCCCAAAAAGGATAATATAAAGAACAGAAGAAAAAAAAAAACACTAATATTAGAACAAAAAAAAATGAAAAGGTTTACATTTTTTAGCATTTTATTATAAAGATAAATAGAGGGATGTACTCGGTTGAAAAGTACGTGAAAAAAAGCATTGCTTTTATGTTTTTATTAACAATACGAGGAAAGAATATTCAGTAGATATTTATCGAAAGACTTGTCTTTACAGAAAATAATTTGTCGCTAATATCTTAGTGATTATACATTCTGCTCTATTCTTAAATCAACTGGTACCAGCTTATAAATACCCAACAATCTAATAAATTGAGTTTGAAATGTTTGTATTTATGGTTATTTTTAAAAAATGATTTTTACAAAAGATAAAATAAAAATGTATACAAAAACAAAAAAAAAAAAAATCCAACTAAATTATATGAGTTGATATAAAGTATAAGAAATGAAAGTTTTAATTTCACAAAGAAAAATACTTCTTAGTTATAAGTATAAAAATAACTCACTTCGTTCTAAAATTAGCCTATAAATAGTTACCGTAATCTCGAAGTGATGGGCGTAAACAGTTTGTGCAGAAAATAAAGACAAAATCTTTCAAGTTTAATTTTTTTTTCCAATAAAACTAAATGGACGAAATGGATCCAACGAATATGTCTTGAAAAAATAAAAGATAGCATCGCACCTCAACGCTATCTGGTTATAAACGTTTTATCTATTTCAACTAATAGAATTTGTTTTTACTAAAGCTGAGTTGTATACTATTGCCCTCACACTTTTTGCAGCCTCCGTGTAGTCCTTAGGTATCATACCCATAAGAGAAAAGTAGCTGAGAAAGAGAGGAACTACATAGACATTTTCGAAGAAATAAATCATAGCATGGACATGTCGGTAATATATACTTTCTGTCAATTTACTCAGACTGGGTCCCATAACTGCTTGAAACTCAAGAGTATTACTAATAGATCGAAACCCTGAAATATAACGACAGAATTTCTTGAAATATTTGCTATTCTTCCAGTTTGGTTGTCATCAACTGACTAAAAGTAGTGGGGTGATCTATAATTGAAGATTGCCATGAAGGAAAAGATGACAACAGGTCTTCTGATCCATTTAAGACATTTTGTCATTTTCAAAGATAGGCTTGGAACACGATTTGAGGATATTCAATTCAGTTTTCTGGAGAAGAAAATATCTCTACCAACTGTCCCAAAATAGAAGTGAATTTTTTCTCTGTGGTTCGTGAAGCTGATATTCGGGCTTGTTCAGTTTCCGGGTGCTTTCAATTAACACCTGTCTTCCGCGTTATCACTTTACAAACCTACTTTTATGTGTATTCGGTAGCATTTCTGTTTAGTGACATGGAGCCACCCTCTCTCTCCCTCTCTCTCTCTCTCTCACTCTATGTGTGTGTATGCGGGGACACCTCACAAATATCACCGTCAACATCATCATCATCATCATCATCATCTTGTCGTCCCGCCCGCACAGATATCCCTGACCCTCTCTCGCCACTCTTCCCTATCGTTCATCGCCTCCGGCAGGTCTTCTGGACTACATCCCGTATCCTCACATAACTGCTGTATGTATGTTCGAGCTGCTTTTGCCTGGGGGTCCATAGGGGTACTTCACTTATGAGCTCGTCTCTGCTCCTCCAGCAGTGTCCTGCGTGCCTGGTTCGTCTAACTTGGATATTTTCCGTGATGGGAGGCATGTGGCCGTATGGTTTTAGCTTTATGGGATGTTGCCGCCAGGACTTGTTTAATATTGATCGTAACATCTATAAACACAGATATATATGTATAACTCCCCTATATATATATATATATATATATATATTAAATTCATTTGATTCATTGAATTTAGACTGCGACCCCTGGGTGTCATGGAGTTTTTTGCAAAACAACAATAATCAGGCAGTTAAGAAAATGAAATGAATCGAAAATCGAAAAAATACAGTCAAAATACCGTTGGGATTTTTCAATGATTCTTTCCGGTTGGTTGTAAATATGTGAGTGCTTGTGAGTGTGTGCGTATACTTGTGGGGGTTATAGTTGCGTATTAATGTGTGTTTATATGAGTTTAAGTTAAGCTACAAACGCACCGCTTTGTATAACCGGGAGTAAATTTGTCGGTGTATCTTAATTTTTCCTTAATTAATTTTTCCTTACATTATATTTTTTGTGTGTGTAGGTGACTATATCAAAGGTACAAAACATCATCATTGCAGGGATTTCAGTCTAAATTCCATAAATCAAATATGTATATCTAATATATAATTATTTATTTATTTATTATTATTATTATTATTATTATTATTATTATTATTATTATTATTATTATTATATGATAGCTCTCTCCTAGATATTGAGCACTCTCCATATTACATTGCACTTGGTTCGACACCCACCCACAAAGTGATTTAGTGACAACCAACACTGTTAAAATATATATATATATATATATATATATATATATATGTCACTGCGGACGGAAAATACTATTACACATATGGCCAAATAAAAAGTAATCATTATTTCTTCCTATATATATGAGCTCTCTCTTACCGTTTTAGAAAAGAGTGCCAGTTGATTAGGAGTAGTGTTCCGACCGATAATAATTTTCTTTTCTTTCTTGATGAATTAAACGTTCCTGATCAATGTAAAACTAAACTAGGAAAACTCTGCAAAAATAAATAATACTAAATCTCCCACTTGGCTGAGAGAGCTTAACATGTCTGTTATCTAGATGAACCCAAAAGTCCAGTTGGCTCTTGGCTGCGTAATTTATGATTTAACACATCACGGTCTTGCAAGATATACATTGCTTAATTGTTTTTTTCTGATAAAAATTTCTTTAAAGCAATACTGAACGTATTTGTGAGAAAAAAAAAAAATTATCACACACTTTCGATGGTATCAACATGGATCAGCCAACCAAGCAGCGTGAAATTTACCATCATGTTGTATCTATTAGAAAACTACGTGACACAGTTTTCTATCTCCCCGTAGATTCATTGAGAGGGATATGGACATTACCTTTTGCTCTCTCTCTCTCTCCCTAGTATTCGATACTTTCTCTTCCAACTACTTTCGCCAGACGTTGAATGAAATACACGAAAAATCAATACGGCATAACCAACGAAAAATGATGTTCTTTATCACTATACTAACCGATCGGAAATCAACGGAAACCCATTGAAAATTGCATAATGCATTTAAGGACTATTCCATCACTTTGTAGTATTATTCACGCTCTTCCTTTGAGAGAGTAATTTTGATGCTTTCACAATCACCAAAGACCATCATGGCGGTCTTTTATTCGTTCATTGTTTAGTAAAGATAAAAAAAGATCCATTAACTAATACAAATAACCAATATGAAGTTATACATGATTTAATACTTTTTAATCGGGATATTGCAGCACAAATGCATCAGACATGTTCCCAATGGTGCACATTGAGTATGCACTGTCGGTTGTAATTTCGACTCCTTTACAAATCCATATTTACAAATGAAGACTTTCATCATAAATATAATTGATTTATTTATTAATTGATTGGTTTTAAAGGCAGGTTTTTGGGGCGTCGATCCTGGGGTTATTTCATGCCTAGGTGTTGGGTAATCGCGTGCATTTTATGACTCTATTTCATATTTACGTTTGTATTTAATTCATGGTTTCTTGAATGTTTTTGCACATAGTTATATCAAGTATTTCCAAACGATGCACCACTCTCCGATGGGGTTGTAATATACGCTGAATGCGCCGCTGTAGAGACATAAAACCCACCACACAACGAGTCTCCCCGAGTATGAAACATGGCTGATGATGAATGGAACCCTGCCATCATTCCCAGACCCACACTTAGCCGGTGTGGAGGTAGGTGTTATGATCCAATCTGTAGATCAAATACAACTGTTCAAACATTTACGAAAGATAATCATTATTAGCAATTTGAAACCATCCAGGTATGTATAAGTTATCTATACCATATATTGGAAGAATAGAATTATGAGTTGTAAATAGCAATTCTCGAAACTATTTAACCGCGAGCACACAAATGATTAAGACTAGATAGAACGATTAATATTATATACGAATATTTGTAACCATTTAATTGTATGTAAACTATTTAATATTCAAAATAATTAATAGTGTTTGATAAGAATTTATTCAAGCATTTTCTATGAGCAAAATATTGACTAATGTTGAATTGCACAAACAGAAACTACTCATCCAACACCTCCTTATCCTCGTACATATGGAATCTAAAATACATAAACATCTCTCCTACAATTACCTGGGAGATTCTAAAACTTTTACCTGCCCACAACAAAGCATAAATATGCCTCCACAAAAAAATCAAAACCCATCATAAAATACCCTACTAAATAAAAAATCTGAAATCATAACCTATCTAACAACCCCACTAAAAAAAACAAACAAATAAAACGACATGACACCACACCTGAAGCACCGTAGGTACCATTTTCTTCCCCTAACCTTCACAGCCGCCATAATATATGTACCATCTTTCTCTATTCATCCCCATACACTTCACTATATCCCTCCACTATCAGTTGAATTTATATTTTCATGATCTTCAACACTCTACATTCATTTTATCTACCACGTGTATTCTATATTTTTTTACAATAGGCTATAAGTCTTTCAATGTTAACACAAACCAGATAACTATTTAAAACAATCATCACAACCTCCCAAATATTAACCATACCTCCCAAACCCACCATCTTTTTCCTTAATTTTATGATGGCAATACTTTGCTCTTTAGTTATATTCATCATCGTACATAAATATACTATTATTGTAACCCCTTTATTATTTTCCTTATGTCTGTACTATCTCAAATATCTATCATATACATAATACATACGCAACATTTCATCAAATTATTATTATATTCTAGCCCAAAACTCTTCCCTACATATAATACCAATATTGTACAATATTCCATAGTATACTGCAATACAATATATACCTATCCTTTGATATCCATTCTGATTCTGGTCTAACATACCATACTCGCTTAAATACGCTTACAAATCAAATCTTTATTTATTTCCCTTGACATGCAATAGTGATATTTTGTTTCTTAGTTATAAACTCTTACACATACAGAAATAGATATAGAATCTTTCCCGAGAATACTGTTGCAATATCAGATACATTGACATCTAATAGCCGGTAAAAACATCGTGCTGCGCCTGTACCTTCACATTCACATGCACTATATACCACTCATACATACATACAATAATACGGAAATATAACCAACACGCACACATGCTCACACTCACAAGCACACATAAAGATTCCTACACAACCCCAAACGGTTATTGACTTTAGTTTTCGATTTCCGATTCATTTTATTTTGTTAACTGCCTGATGATTGTTGTTTTATAAAAACTTCATAAAATCCTGGGCTCGCAGACAAAATTCCATGACATTAAATATATAAATCTAATATATATTTATTCATTATCATTATATAATAGCTCAATCTTAGATATTGAGCACTCTCCATATTATATTACACTTGGTTCGACACAAACCCACCAAATGATTTAGTGACAACCAACACTGTTATAATATATATATATATTTTTTTTTCACACACACACACACACACACACACACACACACACACACACACACACACACATATATATATATATATAGTAAAGCCAAATTATTTTACATGTGGGAATTTGTAACTTTTCAGCACCAATCGGATCAAATGAAGAGACCCATTGAATAAACTTGGTATCTATTTCATAGCATTGTAGCTTGAAATTATATTAGATTTAACAATTGTCTAGTGTTTTTATTATGCTAGTAAATTAACATGTGGTTTGAGTGTGGGTCATGGTTATCTTTCGATGGCTGTTTTGTTCTCTTCTATAGATGCCACTCTTATAGAGGAGCAGCAGTAGTTCCCCGATCGAACTAAGGATCCTGAGCGAAAGTCGTCGAACTCACGTCCAGGACCTGTTTCGGTATTGACTTTGGTCGTCCATGGGTTTATTCAAATACCTTTACGTACACCATGCTGCTTCCCATGTGTACGTAGTAAAAAATAAAAAAGGGGGGGTAATTTTGATTTAAATTTTCTTAAATTTTAACTTAAGAAAACTCCGAGATTAGGGTACTTTTGTCAGACTTTCTCTAGTACTGAAATTTTTTTTTGGGGGGGGTGTTTTAGGCTTTAACTTTTTCTTCTAAACTACTGTTAGGGCTTTCTTTAAGAATTTTTAAATTATATTATAGAAAAGATTCAAAAACGTTTTGCCTTGTTCGCTGACATTTGTACAGAAGTTTTATAATCACTTTTGGTTGATAGTAGAGTAAGCGTGTCTTTACATTTAAAACGCATAGTTTAAGCATTATTTTACAAACAAAAATACAGCATAACATTTTGTAAAATTCAGCATTTTAAATTAATAGGACTTAAAGATATACTGACCAATATTGATACATTCTTTCCTGTAGGCATGTGAGCTCAAATCCTTCCTTTTCCCTTTAACGTTAATTTACTACTGAATTTTAGGTAGTTTTGGAGACGGTCTACTCTTCTAGTCAGGTATGGGGATATTAATTTCATCATTTTTTTCCCTTTCTCTTTTTTTTGGGGGGGCGGGTTTGTGGTAGCATTAGGTGTTTTAGGCTTTTACTTTTTCTTCTAAACTACTGTAAGGCTTTTCTTTAAGAATTTTTAAATTACGTTATAGAAGAGATTCAAAAACGTTTTGCCTTGTTCGCTGACATTTGGACAGAAGTTTTATAATCAATTTGGGTTTATAGTAGAGTAAGCGTGTCTTTACATTTAAAACGCATAGTTTAAGCATTATTTTACAAACAAATGAGATAAATACGTATTAGAATTAAGAAACAGATTCGAAACACTACAAGAAAAGACGGGAAAAAGTACACCAAACGACGAATATGAAAATTTCGTCAATGCGCACCTCGAGGCAGCAGCGAAATGCATTCCAACAAAACTCAAAACTAAATATATAGTCCCATAGGAAAGTTTAGCGGTGAGAGAAAAACATGTACTAGTGAAAACAGCCTCCAAAAACTATCGAAAAAACCCAACAAACACAAATGCCTTAAAACTAAAAACGGCACAATATCAATTAGCAGGCATATATATAAAGGAACAGACAGAATACATTCAAAATCAGATAGATAAGATTAGAGACTCGGTGGAAGATAGACAATCTAGGATAGCCTGGCAAACAATAAACGAAGTGAGTAGAAGAAAGACCACAGCCAAAGCAAAACAGAAAGCAGCAAACCAACAAGAAAGAATAAAACTGTGGAAACAGCAATTCGAAAACTTACAAGGAAACCCATCGAAAATAACACATGAAACAATCAACAGAATAATTAGCAAACAATTAGACATTAAACTAGGACCGTTCACACAAGAAGAACTAGACTCGGTTCTCAGAAAAATTAAAAATAGGAAAGCTGCAGGGCTGGACGAAATTCCTCCGGATGTATGGAAGACCAGACAATTTGACGACATACTGCTCCGACACTGCAACGCAGTATACAATCAAAATCCGATAGATGGATGGATGAAGGGATGCATACTCCCCTTTCCTAAAAAGGGGGACCTCGGATTAGCCAAAAACTACCGAGGCATAACACTTACATCCATAGCAGCCAAAATCTACAATGCCCTATTACGAAACCGCATAGAACCCAAAATCGACAACATACTTAGAAAAAACCAAAATGGCTTCCGAAGAAATAGATCCACGACCTCACAAATATTAACCATCCGTAAGAATCCTTGAAGGTGTACGGGCAAAAACCTACAAGCGACATTAATAATTGTTGACTTTACCAAGGCTTTCGATTCCATTCACAGAGGAAAGATGGAACAAATCCTACTAGCGTACGGCATACCTAAAGAAACCGTAGCGGCAATAACGATTCTCTATAGAAACACTAAAGTAAAAGTACGATCACCAGATGGAGACACAGAATACTTTGACATTGTAGCAGGAGTACTACAAGGGGACACGCTGGCCCCGTACCTCTTTATCATTTGTCTAGACTACGTACATAGAACATCGATTGACAAAATCAGAGAGAATGGCTTCGAACTGACGAAGAAAAGAAGCAGAAGATACCCTGCAACAACAATTACCGACGCTGACTACGCCGATGACATAGCGATACTGGCAAATACACCTGACCAAGCCGAAACGCTACTGCATAGTTTGGAACGAGCAGCAACAAGCATAGGCCTCTATGTTAATGCACACAAAACGGAATATATGTGCTATAATTAAACGGGGGACATCACCACTCTAGAAGGAACCCCTCTTAAACTAGTAGACAAATTCACATACCTAGGAAGCAGCGTCGAATCAACCGAAAAGGACATCGAAACCAGGTTAACGAAAGCATGGATAGCTATCAATAGGCTATCGATTATATGGAAATCAGACCTAACCGATAAAATGAAACGCAGTTTCTTCCAGGCAGCAGTCACATCGATACTGCTATATGGCTTCACTACATGGACGCTTACAAAACGGCTGGAGAAGAAGCTAGATGGCAATTACACAAGAATGCTACGTGCAATCTTAAACAAGTCCTGGCGGCAACACCCCACAAGACACCAACTGTACGGCCACCTGCCCCCTATCACAAAAACTATTCAAGTAAGACGAACCAGACATGCAGGACACTGCTGGAGAAGCAGGGACGAACTCATAAGAGAAGTACTCTTATGGATCCCCACACATGGCCGTGCAAAAGCAGGAGACCAGCACGAACATACATTCAGCAGCTATGTGAGGATACGGGTTGCTGTCCTGAAGATCTACCTAGGGCGATGAACGATAGGGAGGAGTGGCGAAAGAGGGTCAGGGATATCCGTGCTACCAGCTCGAGATGATGATGATGATGATGATGAAATTAACATCTTGGAATCTTTAAAACTAAACATGAGATTTGTTTCTAAATAATGTCTAACCAAACTGTTATTTATGTCCGCTCTTTTTAAATCATTTTTGTGTTTGTAAATTCACTAAAAAGCCAACGGCAAGTTTCACCTACGTATTTTTATTGCAACCTAGACATGGAAATTCGTACACAACTGCTCTTGATTTCATGCGGGTGTTGTTATTATTTTCATTAATTAAATTCTTAATTATCTTAAGAGTCTTATTGACTGTTTTATTTCCAAGGTTGCTTCGTTAATTATTTCTGTTTATGTTATTGTATGAATTGTTGGTTAAAACGATTTATGTTTGTAATGTATTATTATTTGAAAAAAATATGATTTTGAATCACTGGGGAACATTTAAGTTTGGGAAACATGACTTCTTTTATTTTACATTTTATGAAAGATCTTTGATATTAAATTTATGAGATGGCATTTTTTACATAGTCAGTTTCATCATTTAAACTCATTTTTGCAGAGAAATATATTTTAGAAAGAAACTGCAGTCAGATGAAAAAACACTTGTAGAGTAAACAATTGATTCGATTGCATGGTCTAAAATATATGGTAAAATTATTTAACAGGGTGATTTTGAAAACTATCAGAATTTACTCCTGAGAATTTGACCTAAAAAATTATGTAAATTGTGTATATCTTCTTTATAAAGATTTTTTCCTGTTAAAATGTTGATACGAGAAAATAGTGAAAAAGAGAAATGTCCAAGGAAGCATTAAATACAACCAGCCAACCACCAATTCAAACAAATAATAATAATAATTATTATTATTATTATTATTATTATTATTATGGCGATAATACTCCATGATTCCATCGGAGCAACACTCAAAAAGACACCAAATCTTTTAAAAATCCAGGTCATAATGGCATACATGAATCATGGTTTCAAAACATTCAGTACCATTCATGACACTAACTATCGAAATGGATAGATGCGTACTAGAAGGAAACGTATCCAAATGGATGACCAAAAAAATACCATATTGATCCAAATATATCCTCTAAAAGGAACTGCCTTAAACAACTACAGACGCATAACGTGTCTATCGATGATGTGGATAATACTAGCGGCGCAAATAAGGCGAGATTTATAACTAGTTAATAAGCCGCGGAATTTTCTCCAAGGAACAGATAGAATGCCGCAACTGAACCAGAATTACACGAGAGCTACACTATATTGATCAACAGAACCTCAACAAGAGCAAGACGAGACGAAAAAATCTACCTATGGAGTGAATTGACAACAATGGCATATAACATGTTCCTGCATAACTCGATAATAAATTGTTTCAAAATGTACAGTATATTTGATGAAGTAATTAAATTTACCGAGAAAAACATGAAAACCTGGAGATCGGAATTGACTGCAAAAGGGGAAAAACTGAGCTGAGGCAAAGATCTAGAGAGGTGTATTCAAGGAAAATGCATCATCACCAATATTATTTGTAATAGGTATGATGACACTCAACCACACACTCAGGAAAATGCACAGGCAGATACTAACTTAGTAAGAAGAGATTAATCATCTAATGCACATGGACGACATA
Source organism: Sepioteuthis lessoniana (assembly GCA_963585895.1). NCBI lineage: Eukaryota > Metazoa > Mollusca > Cephalopoda > Myopsida > Loliginidae > Sepioteuthis > Sepioteuthis lessoniana. The sequence goes on along the minus strand of OY757910.1, from coordinate 49,225,338 downwards.
AAACTGTTACAAAAACGAAAAAAAAAAAGGATTAGTGTGTATATACAATCAAAATATAGGGATGGAATTCGGCATAGAAAATGAGTCAAGCTAATAATGACAAGCGGCGAATAACACATGACGGAAGGAATAAAACTACCAATTCAAGGAAAAAATAACTTTCTGAGAAAAGGAGATCGACAAATAGTTGGGAAAAACGGAAGCAAACACCATCAAACAAGTGGAGAAGAAAGAAAAAAAGAAAAGGAATATCTTAGAAGAACGAGAAAGCTACTAGAAAAAAAACTATATCACAGATACCATTCTAATTAGCAGGAACCTTTTAAAAGAGATTAATAAAAGGGATAAACACCCCTCGTAACAAACTCGGGACAATTCTTGAAGTTAACCAGAGAAGAACTTCAACAAATGAACCAGAGAACAAGAAAACTAATGACCATGCATAAGGCCTCACATCCCCGAGCGACAGTCTATATGTAGGAAGAAAATACGAATGAAGAGGACCTACTAGCATTGAAAATAGAGTTGATGCATCTATACAATGATTTGAAGATTACATACACAAGCCATCACAAACAATAAAGACAACACTAGCATCCATAGAACATAAATAAACAGAAAAGGAAAACGGAAAGGAAAAGAACAGTATCGACATTTTAAACGACAAACAAGCGTCATCGCACACGAGAAAACTTGGACATGGCTAAAAAAGGGAAACCTTTTGCTAGAAATTGAATCTCTTCTAATGGCAGCACAAAACAACACCATTAGCGCTAACTATATCAAAGCAAGCATAGATAAGGCACAACAAAATAGCAAATCTAGGTTATGTCGTGATAGCGACGAAACGATCAATCACATAAGAAAAAATGTAGCATACTAGCAAAGAAAGTTTATTAGAAATGACTGGGAGAGGAATTGTGAATTTTGCAAAAAATTGAAATTTAATCATATGAACAAATGATATTGGCACAACATAGAAGTTTTACGGGAAAAAAAGACGCACAAACTCCTCTGGGATTTTGAAATACAAACATATCAACTAATCTCTGCCAGACAAACAGACCTTATAATAATCAACAAAGAACAGGAGAACTTTCAGAATTGTGGACTTTTCTGTCTTTGGTGACCACAGAATAAACTTGTAAGAAAGTTAAGATCAGGATAAGTATCAGGACTAGAGATATGAAAATCATGATAAGTATCAGGACTAATTGAAAAAGAATTATGGAACATGAAAGTGATTGATATTTTAATTGAAATTGGTGCTGTTGGTACAGTAAACAAAGGATTAGTACAGGTATTGAAAGACTTGGAAATGAGAAGACGAGTGGAGACCATCCAAACTACAGTATGGTTGAGATCGGCCAGAATATTTAGAATAATTCTTGAGACTTGAGGAAATTCGCTGTCACTTAAACTTCAGTGAGAAACGATCAGCTATCGCTAGTGTCAAAAACTCTCAAAAGAGTAATTATTATAAAAACCTTGATTAAGAAAGACCCAAAAAATGTTACCATCCTCAGAAAATATAGACTGATAAACTATTTGCCTAAGACGTGAAAAATCTTAACCGCTGAGGTAAGAGTATAAATATATTACTCACTAAAAATGAACAAATTCTCTTTTATATAGAGACTAGCGATTCCTCAGAAATCACAAACAAATCGTAAAAATGAAGACATGACATTAATTGACTTAAAAAGCCTTTGATAAATCCATCAAACTTGGTTGTAAGATTTGTAAAATATATCTGACAAAATCATATAATGTTCTTACTTAGAAGAATATTGGTAACATCTGTGAAAGAAGCACATTTATATATCAACCACTGGGTCTAGTATAGCTTGATTAATATTACCCATGAATAAAATCAACGTCAAATGCAAACTAACATAAAATAATAAGCGTTAGTGTCATGATCATCTAGTGCTCCCTTGATAACAAACGGGGGAATCGGAAAGCATCCTATGAATATTGGCTGTCCTACTTTCATATAAACAAACAACAACCAAACCAACCACTCAACTTAGAGAAACCAACAGAAAAAATAGACTAAAGACAGAAAAATGAAGGCAATTGTTATTTCAAGAACAATGATATAAAGATCATATACAGAGAGTACGATATAAAGATAATGATAGAAATTTAAGCAAAATTGGTTAGATTTATTTAAACAAGCCAAAGACGAATAGACCTATCCAGAATTATGTTTAAAAAGAATGGTTTTCTGACCTTTCGGACCTTCCGATATTAGAAATATGCAAGGAATGAAAATTTGAATTATATGAACTAGAGGCCCGAACTTGAATCGAAACAATAAATGCTTTAAAGCAAATGCCTCTTACTCGAATTGAAACCCACGATGTAAAAACTAACACACCTGAGATTCCAGCACCACAAAACAAACGTGAACAGGAGACAGGATAAATTTGGAGTCAATAAAGAAAATAATGACAGAAAAAAAGAATACCTTACACTTCTTCAGGAACTAAGACGAGAACAAGTCAAGGTAGAAAGCAAAAAAAAATGGCAAATTATTAACAAATATCCCAACAGGCAACGTTAGAGAACTATAAAAGCTAATTAATGCTGGAGCAAAACAAGCCTTTATTTCTATTCAGTGCTACTTTCGAGAGCATGAATTGAATATAAAACCTCCATGAAAAATTAGACGAGAAGGATAGATAAAGAGACTACAAAAACCAGCAAAAGTGCTAAGGACGGAAACATATGCTAAGGTAAAATGTGATGAAAAGTCCAAAAGAAAAAAAAAGAGCAGAAAAGTCTAAAAATATAACTTTTAGCGATAAATCAACAGAAATTGGTAAAAGGAACCAGACGCAAATAATACTGGGACAGTGTCAAATAATATAAACCAAACAAAAACAATAGAGGAATAGAAAGAACATAATACAAAGGAGGAATGGATCAATAACATGAAACCGAATTACAAGGAGTCGAAGAAAGCTTTTAGGAGAACACAATAAAACACAAACACAAACCTGGAAAGTGGAATTAACAGAAAGGGCGAAAAGTTTACCAAAGGTAAAAATCCAGAAAGGCATTTTCCAGAGGGTCCCTCTCGCAATAATTATTTGTAATCGCAATGATTCCACTCAATTAAATAATTATAAAGCCGCTCAATGCTAAAAATTTAAAGATTATAAGAAAAGATTTATCAATATATTTACATGAATAACAAGAAGTTATTTAAAAAAAAAGTTTTATTGACTCTAAGACAAATAAAATAAGAATGCTGCCAAGTTATACGTATAGAAATTGACAAATAAAAAGTTACGGGGTTCATGATGTAAAGTGGGAAAACAGAAGCAACGGAAATAATAGAATTTCCTAATAGGGAAATGATTAGAAAGTTCGTAGAAAAGAAAAATTACGAGTATTTGTTAATATTAGAAGCGGATATCAAACTTGCGAATATAAAAGGAAAAAAGAAAATAAAAGTACCTCAAATGAACTAAAGACTTTCTCGAAACGTAGCTCCGCAGCAAAAATCTCATAAACACCTCAGCAGTTAGATACTCGGGACCATTCTTCAAATGTACAAGCATGGTACTCAGACAAATCGAACAAAGTTCAAGAAAGTTGGCGGCTATATACGAGGTCTAAAATCCTAGTGATATCATAGGCAAACTCTATATGTCAAGGAAAGGAGGAAGAGGACATACCCGCTTTGAAGATTGCGTGGATGCATAAATACAAGGACTAAAGGATAGCATTCAAAGGTGCAAGGAAACACTAATTATAGCGGTCAGTAATAGCATTAACAACATAATAACAAGCAAAATAGCAACAAATTTAGGAAAGAGAAATGGGATGAAAAACACTTGTATAGACATTTCAATCGACTAACATGAATGCACATGAGGAAACTTGGAAATGTCTAAGAAATGCGAACCGTAAGAGAGAAACTAAATCTCTACCAATATCAGCACAAAAAAAACACACCATAAGGACTAATTATATCAAAGTAAAAATGGATAATAAGTAACAGAATTGCAGATATGGTGACAAGGATAATACAAGTAATCATCATAAGCGAATGCCACTAACTAGCCAAAAACGAGTGCAAGAGTAGGCAGGACTGGGTGTAAATAACGATCCACTGAGTAAGGAGAACAACATCAAAATTTGATCATACTATGAAATACCACTGATTGCATTTCACTTAGTACGAATACCCTTGGGAAAGGTATGAATACAATTATTCTCCCTCCAGCTATGTGTAAATAGTAGGGCAGACTGAGTTCTTCAGCCTTGGTGGAGCAACTAGTCTAGGAGAAGGAAAACTCTGAATTAAAACCTGCTAAACTCCACTTAAAAATTGACCTTGTGTCATATCCTGCCCGAGCGGAAGGGTTGAGTAAATAGGATGAAATACCATTTGCACAAACAGAATTAATTCTAGAGGATAAGAAACATAAAAAATATCTGAGATTTTAAGCTGCAAGCAGATCACCTAAAGAACACCAGATATTGTGTTAGATGTAAAAAAAAAAAAAAAAAAAAAAAAGAACTTGACGTCTAGTGAATTTTGCTATTCCGGCAGACTAGAAATAAAAGAGAGCTAAAAAATATATAAATACTTAAACCTTGCCTGATAATAAGAATGTTGTAGAACATAATGGTGTCGGTGATATCACTTGCAGTACATGAACTCGGAACGGTCCCCAAAGGTTTGGAAATTAAAAATCAGAGAAAAAATCAAGTCTTTCCCGTCTGCGGCATTGTAAAGGTCAGCCAGACTACTGTGAGGAGTACTGGAGACCAAAGGAGTCTTGATTTCCCAAAACTTCTAGACTATATCCACCAGCAAACGCTAGTGAAAAAATCTTGCAGGAAGTGAAATAATAATAATAATAATAATAATAATAAT